>ML779795.1:88113-149744 GCA_009831015.1 Picea engelmannii
GTCATAGTCACGGTGAATTCTCCTGCTTTGATTCGGCTTAACTTTGGGAGGAAATATGATCTGTGATGAAGATCTTCCCAAGGTTTGTCTGGACTAGTCATTGCTTCGATTACAGCTTCGTCAGAAGGCAAGAATAAGTCTAACGAATCGATGCTGGCGAGAGAACCCTGAGCCTAGATAGGCTCTAAAGGTGGATCCAACTCTTGTGTGGGAGTCGGATCAGGATTAGCTGAAGCTTGCTGGACTAAAGAGTACGCTACTTCAGCGACCGACAAGGGCATGGACATGACGGCGTGTCCTGTCTCATCCATCGTGGCTGATGGGGAAGGAAGAATCCACCGATCCTGAAAGTAAGTCGTGCAGAACGACGAGACGTGAAAAATCTCAGCCTTGTGGTGAGTCGATATAAACTTGAGATCGCCATGAGGAGGTGGGTAATCGAAAGTACCCATCAAAGATGGGCACAAACCAACTCCTACGTTAACGACACCGGCCTGAGGATTATCTATCATGGGAACCGTGGATGCCCCCAAAGATGGGTCAGGTCTAGAGAAGGACAATTGATCAATGGTCACTATCCGACCCTCGTGTGGAAACAACAAGACTCGAAAAACTGTAGCAACCACCGCTTGCATAGCATAAGTCCAACTACGACCTAACAAGAGATTATAGTCGAGGGGGGCATCGACTACCTCTACCTCGACACACACAGTCTTCCCTTCTAACTGCACAGGGAAAGAAGGAATGATGCCCTGTGGTCGAAAAGAACGACCGTTGAATGCAGTGAGGAGAGTAGGTGATGGAGACAACTCGGCTGACCAATGGCTTTCCAGCATGCTAACGACATAACGCATGTCGAGGCGCCCTCGTCGACCACCGTACGAAAGATATTGCGTGTAAAAGTTTTCGTGGGATGAGCCACTACTATATGAAACGCTACGTGGTAAGGCATACGAGGTTTTAAGTCAGTTGTATCTAGCATGATGGTACCCGGGTTACAAGTCTCAGTAGAGCCTAAAGCAGTCAACAAGGCTTTTCTCTGAGCAGGGAAACTTTGGAGGACTTCCAAAGCGAACATTGCACAAGGGGTTTGTGATAAATCTTCCACCACAGAGTAATTCTGGGTGGCCCTTGCGTTTGGATTGTGAGAAGCTTTCTTAAACGCACCTTTTGGAATACGTGTCATCGTTTCTCCCAACATATTCTCAATCTGTAGAGGAAGAGATGGGAGTTCGGCTTCTTTTCCCTTCTCAGAGGCGCTTGATTTACTATAGTCGTGCGCTCTAGTCGTTATTAAAGCATCACCCCTAACCATATATACGTTCGCGGAAGAGGAATTATTTGGGGGAGGGCAGGTTTCTTGGCTGCCCCCTTCGGTACTTGTAGAGGCTTGAGTTAAATTTTGTCCATGCTGAAAGGGATTAGTCAACACGGCTTGCTGTTGCTGTGTGACAAACTCTTGGGCCTCTGCAAGTCGAGGACACAGATGGGTTGGGTGGTCTTCCGCACACAAGTTGCACGGATACCTCGCCTTCCGTTTTTCCGTGGTGCCCTCGCCAACATTATCAGTGGATTTTTTCTCTCCCTTACCCTTCTTTCTTTGTTTTTTCTTCCCTTCAGGCTGCTGGGTGGCCTTTGGGTTAGTCGTCTGCACGGAGTGTACTTCCGATGTTTGGGTAGGAGGAGCAGCCAAAGCAATAGTCTGGCTGGCCGCTGAGTGTTGGATAGATAACTATTGCAATTGTTTTGTCAATTGCTCAACGGGCTTGGTTTGGGCTGAACCAACAATACCATCGGCATGTGGTCCAACTCTCTGTCTAGTTTTATCCAGTATTGATCGTGGAGCATCCGACAGGATGTTGTATAATAAACCAGACTGAGAATAGATAAGCTCAAATTGTTGAGCTCTCATGATGGCATCTTCTTCGGAGAAAACTCCTGAAGTCGCGACATCTTTGGATAATTGTGGGACTAAAGACTTAAGGAACCACTCTAGCAGGAATGCTGGTGGGACTGGTACTTTGATTAGACTCTTTCGGCGTCTCCACTCTCGGATATGATCAGAGATATGGTCTGTTGTCGTCTGTTAGAAATTGGCTAGCAACTCTGTGCCGGCGTCGTATCTCACAGGTATCTGGAAATGGTTTAGGAAGGCCATCGCCAGTTCGCCAAAAGAAGAGTATCGTGAGCGATCAAGCTCTATGTACCATTTCGCGGCACTCCCGATAAGAGTGCGTTAAAACAATCGCAACTGGACGGAGTCATCTTTCAATGAGTTAGATGAACACCAAAGATGGAAAGTAGTCACATGATCACCTGGATCTTCGTTAGGTTTGGCCTCGAACTTTGGAATGTCCGAAGGCAAATTCGTTGGCATAGGAGGCCAACGTGGATCGTGAAAAATAGGATCATTTAACAACCTTGTCAAATCTGACAAGTGTAATGTCGCCAAGAATGGTAGTTTGGGTTGCTGCTGATAGCCTAGGAAAAAGGGTCCTGGAGTTTGACTGGCACCAGGTTGCCAGGAAAAGTTTGGCTGCTGGCCCAGATTCTGGTAGAAACCATGGCCCTGACCAGCGTAAGGATTTTGCATCTGTGGAGACATCATTGGCTGATTCCCCATAAAGGACATAGGATGTTGGGCATGCATTATGTTTGATGGACTTTGGGAAGGATTACCCCATGTCGGTCCTGCTGGGAGAGGCATAGAAGTCTGTCCGGGGTTCCATTGACCGTGGAAAGAATTACCCCAGAACGACATTCCAGAGGAAGGAACGGATCCTTGTCCTGAGTTCCAAGGTCCCGATATATGTGCCCCCGGCGCAGGAATAGTACCCTGCGTAGGAGTAGACTGTCCAAAAATGGGAGTGCCCCCAGATGGGAAAGCAGTGGATGCGAAAGTGTTATTACCAAATGTCTCGTTCCAAACAAACGGTGACGAACCTACCGACAGAGTTTGCGCAGGTGTTCCTTGACTCTCGGCTCCAAATGAACTCGTGTGTGTAGGCTGCCCGACGGACTATTGATGCAGACCACCAAGCGAAGGGGACGAAGGAGAGATATGACCTCCAGCGTAAGGAAAATCATTAAAAGGGACAGGAATGCCCCCAAGTTGACCTTGCAGAGGAGCGTTAGAGCTCCCTGCCCCCAGACCCAAAGTCTGTAAAGTGGAGTAAGTGAGTGCAGGACTGGTACCCGAACTAGGCATACCGTATGAAAACGGAGGGCCTGTCACATTAGGCGTGAAGGGAGGTGTGGCCGCCGCGATAGATGGGGATGGTCCACTGTGCGACGTAGTTGCGGCCGAGACCGTAGTGGCTCGGACCATYGACGACAAGTTAGGAGATGCTTCTCCTGTGGTGACAACAGTGATGGGAATAGAATAATTCCCAGAGGAAGTAACAACGTTTGTTTCCATAGCTGTGTGAGGCATTGACAGGATTTCGTAAAATTGAATTGGCACAATAACTTGCGGCCAAGTATCAGTGGTTGGGGTTTCAACCGAACCAATATTGGTGGTTGATTCCTCCGAGAGTTGTTCGGGCACAATGGTTTGTAACCCGGTTGCTTCGAAAGACCCTTGTTGGTCTAGCTTCCGCCTCAATGGTGGCGGGGGTGGCTCCAGTATAACCGGCGGCAGGCCCAGGAGCCTTTGTGACCGGTGGAGCTCTGAATCCTCCACTATGTGAGAAGATCCACGACACGCTAAGGTATTCTACATGTTCAAACAATAACACACACTAAAAAGAAGCCCCTATGAGATAAGACAAGCAATCACTAACTATTTTGAAGAACAGTTACAACAACCAACACTAGAGCAACTTACCGGTGCAAGTGCAACTCGAATACAGAATCACCCTCTGGGTATACTCTGGAAAGCGTGGCCCGATGTCTGTCCTAGGTACCGCGGTATACCCCCGCAGTCACCTGTGTATGTCCCTAGAAAATATTGGCAACTAGTTTGCCAGCACGCGAATAGTCACCAGGCGGGTACAGTCGATAGTCGGGTAGACCACAATGAGCAGGGTATCAAGCCCGAAACCTGTCAAGGGTATCGAGAGCAAATGGTTCGAAAGACAACTGAGGACCTAGAACGGATTCGATACCCACGAAGCTCCGTGGCAAATGAAAACGACGGAATCCCTCAACAAATCCTCGATATGTGTTCTCCACTACGCTTGGTCCATCTTTGGAGGGGTTATCTCCGCTACCTTTCATTACGCGACCTCGTGTTTATCCCCTGTGTTAGAGGGGGTTCCCGGATAACTTTCACGTAACTGGACTTCTACACTCCCTATCACAGACTCCAATGTTTGGTTTTGAGTGGCCTTGGAGAGTTTACTCTCCAACCTATTCCAAGGCCCTAGTCCTGAGCTAGTATATGAACCCTACAAACAAAAGTCTAATAGATTTTAAATTAGCGTTGCTTTTAATGGGATTTTTTACATCACAAGGTATGAAGGTGAAACTGATGGTGTGTAAAGACTCAAAGAAAAATGAATAAGAAATGTTTGGAAACAAAAACTTTTACAAAAAAAATGCAAAAATCAGCAACTTTTCAACAAGAAAGACTTCTTTTTCTTTTCAAATTTTCTAAGATTTCATGCAGCAAACATAAAGGAATTTCGCTCGACTACGAGCTACTTATGCTCTAAATTCACTGCCAAAACTTATGAACAAAAGACTTCTTCCTAGCTATTGATGCAACACCACAATCTTCAAACAAAGAAGAAAATGAAAAGGAGATATATTTTTTTTATTTGAGTGCTAAATGAAGCAACAAAGGGAAAATGCCGACAAGCACAAAACCAAGAAAACAAAATAAAATTCTGGCTTAAAGCGCAGATCGCAAAGAACCAGAGAAAAAACACAAACTGGCAATCAAGAAAGCACCGATTCTTACGCTTGTCTAAAAACCATAAAACACAATTTTTCTTTTTTATCTTTTCTATCAAACATCAACTAAGAAAAAACAGGCTAAGGGTAAGGAGCCCTAACCTACTGACTGTGCAACTCTAGACCCAAACCCCTGAGAGGACTACTTCTCACCACAGGAAGGGATGACTGCCCCACCCTGATTGAAAAGCAACCTGTCAAGCTCGCTACTGTAACTGAAACAACACGCGTTCAAACGCGTGCTGACCTAAAACAGAGCGCGGGTACCCACAGGCTGCACTTGCACAGGCCACATGTATGTAGAAACTCTAAGAAAAAACTAAACACAGGCAACCCAGACCTGGAAGAGGCCTCTGGTATTGACAACTAGGGTCTCTTGAAGGCTTGGATGCTTCCTCTTACAGAAAAGAAAAATAATTGCAAAGAATAATAAAACGTAATAAATCAAACTGAGACCAGACTATGAACCAGCAAGACTCAGACAGGATCCAGAAAGCCCCCTGAGAATGTATAATTATGACAGGGAAGAGGGGATTGCCTCTTAAGCTCTCTGACTCCTACACGCTACTGAAACCTCTACAAATAGCGTTCTAACGCGGGCTGTAAGAGGTTAGAGCGTGGGTTACACGCGTGCAGGCCTTCTGCAGGCCGTGTGTACGTCTGTGTGTCCCGATAATCACTGTCAAGCAACAATCAAGGAAAAACTGGTATAAAGAACCAGGTTCTCTGCTAGCTCTGACCTAACAACAAACATATATGCAAAGAAACAGAAAATCTAATCCTTTTAACTACCCAAAAACCTCAACTAAATCCGGAAACCCTAAGAGTAATTCCCCAGTGGAGTCGCCAATTCTATTGTTGGGAAATAATACCCTACAGACTAGCAAGCTAGGGCTAGACTTGCATGCATATCATGACCTTAGAGAAATCACTTTTAACCTATCACCCCAAAACTTAAAACCCCTTTTTCACATACAAGTATGGAAAGGACCTACTAACCTTTTTACTGATGTTTGGTGTAGATCCTCCATTGCGCTTTTGTCCGCTTGCCTACGCTGCTCCTTCCAAAGACAATCCTGCAATCAAGACAAAACACTATGCATGCATGCTATTTTTCTATTTGAGGGTTAGAGATTAAGCATAAATCGAATAAATCATGTGTGACTCATGTATTGGGACGAGAAAAGTATTCTTTTTATTATATTCAAGATAAATCAACTTACAATAATGACAGAGATCGGCCACCGTTCCTTGATCCTGATCCTGGGTTCCTCCTCTTCTTTGTCCTCCAACTACTTTGCTTTAATTCTCCTTAAGCTTGAGGAAAGGCTAAAGGGTTGGGAGAAATGGATTCGGCAATTGGGCATAGTTTCTTTGCTATCTTTTTCCTCTTCCAAATAGTACCCATACCCCTTCTTTTATAGGCTAGAAGGAGCTAGGGTTTTGGATGAAATCTCGGCCATGCATGGCTGGGAGTTTCAGTTAACTGACCCATAGCTTTTTGTCCCATCGACAACTTTCCTGTTTTTGTGCTTTGTTAGGTAAACACGGGCTGTAGTAGGCCAGCCAGCGTTCCAACGCGTGCAGTAGTAGGTCTGCCAGCGTTCCAACGCGTGCAGTAGTAGTTTAGGGCGTGTGTCACTTGATTTAAGAGGATTTTCAAGAGTTTATTCAGCATGGCTTTGGCAAGGAAGGGATATGAGTTGGCCTGATGCCAGGTAAGCATGTGTGGTGCAATTTAGGGTTATAACAAAGTGGCTAACAATATGTTGTCACTTGTCATGGTTGATTTGCAATTGATCTTGATAAGACAGGTGCATAGGACAAAGTTTAAAGACAAAGAACAAGTGGGGTGGCCTATCCCGCACTTGATGATTGGTTAATACCCTTTTGGAGAACAAAAATGTCTTAGTGGGGAGGAATGATCCAAAATGGATCCAGAAAGGCCTAAAAAACAAAGTTCTCATAATCAAATGAAACCAATGCCATTGCATCCAACTCATCGCGTTGATTCCAGCCATATAATTTTTTGCAAATGGACGTCGTATGCGAAAGACGTTCTGCCCGATTTCCCAAACATGAAAAAAGTCAACTGGTCGTACTGCTGACATCAACAGTACGACAGGTGATGTCATGATGACATCATCATTGTGATGTGGCATCACCAGGAAGTGACACGTGTCACTCAAATTTGTTGTTTTCAGGTTGAGTTGGGACCAGTATGAATTTGACACGTGGCACTGTACGGATGACACGTAGTAGTCTGTACATGACGTGGCCCAATGGTAGGCTAACATGTGGTAGTACGAACGATAGCTAGGCTGTATGGATACTGACTTGGTAGGGTTATTGGGTTGTATGGAAGTTGATGTGGCAAGGTGACTAGGCTGTACGGATGCTGACGTGTCAGGGTGACTGGGCTATACGGATGTTGATGTGGCGACTGACTAGAGAGGTCACTGGGTTGTACAGAAGTGACATGGCAGCTGACTGTGTGTTGACTGTACACTGACTGTGTGGTACAGATGAATCAGGGGTGACACATGGCCCAATTAGAGGGTGCCACACGGCACCCTAGATTTATCTAATGTTGGCTGGGTCAAGAAATTTGTTACCCACAAGTTTCAAACCCTCGACCTCCATGGGCACCAATGGACTAACCTCCTGAGCTAACCAAATGCGCTATCATGTGACTTGTTCCAACAAACCACTAGATTTCATATTAACATGACATGTGGCGGGTATTTTGGGCTAAGCCCTGGTCGGTGGGGGCGAGCGCAGGGCCATATGGCACTCCACACGACTAGGGGGGCTACGAACCGGGGCTAAACAATAGTTGGGGCGTGAGAGGTAAGGGATTGGCCACATGGCCATACATGTGACCAGGGGGCCAAGAGACCAGGGGCTAAAGACTAGCGCGCTAGCCCAACCCAAGGCCATATGGCAGTCTCCATGTGACGAGGAGCCCGAGAATAGGGGGCTAGGCCCCCTATTCTCACCTTATAATATGTATTTTTGGGTTATTTCAACCTATTTTTAATGGATTTTAGCCATTATTTGGAGATCTGGAGCCCAATTTGAGGCCATATCTTTGGAGGAAGTTGGGAGGTTGATGCCAAATCCAAATATATATAAACTAGAGGTTCTGAGCAACATTAAGGAGGTTCATAACATGAGAAATATTGAGGAATTTGAAAGCCAAAGCCATTTTTATTGAGGAGGTGAGGTACTTCTTGAACAAAGATATTGATGGTGCCCATTAGCATGTGAGACCTAATCCAGGAGGAAGAACAATTTAATTTCTAGATCCACTAGAAGATTTATGTGGCAATTACATCCTTCAAAACCAAGAGAAAATAATAAGGGATTGAAATGAGAAGGAGCTTATGTTACCTCGAGGAATAGAATGGGGATAGTTGCATCATTTTGAAAGGAAGTTACAATCCTTACTCTAGACAACTAGACTGGAGGAATAAACATCTACGAAAAAGGGGATATGATCTCCTAATCCACAATATTAGAGCACATGTGGGTGACAACAAATGATATATTATACCTAATGAGGTTAATGGTCCTCCATACATACTCAAACATATTCAAAATATCATATCAATGGTTGGATTGGTCGATGTGAAAAGGTTGAATCCTAAAACCCCAGATATAAGAATGGAGGCATATACAAGTCACCAAGTCATAATAATGATACAAATAGGGATATTGTGGTGGATCCACTTATTTCATGTGATCATGGATAATAATTAACAAACAAGTTCGATTATGCGTGATGGGAAGTTAAGGAGGCTCCTTAGTGAGGGAATTGGTGAGGTTAAGGAGACAATTGATTTGAGTAAATGCCTAGAAGGATTAAAATAATTAACATTAGAGAATGGGATCCCTTTCATCTATTGGGCCAAGATCTCATTTTGGGTAAGCTTATTTACTCTCCTCACATTGAAGTTTATTTTATTGGGGAAGCATATTTACCTATGCTTGAAGAATACAATGAAGCCTTCCGAAAAAATATCATGCTAGCTCAGGTGGGAGACCTTGAATTCTTGAGGCGGGCCAATAAGAAAGGATTTGGATTGAAGGAAGGAAAATTATCCATCCCATTGGAGGGTAGGAAAAAATAAAGTAGGAGGAAAAAGGCACAAGTAGTAAAAATGATAAAAGTGAGAATGAAAATCACATGTCTGAACTCGAATATTGTCAATGAGGAAACACTCGTATATGTTAAGATGACATTAATAATGTGTCTCCATGCAAGAAAGATAGGTGAGAATACCCTTAAACAATGGATAGATAGGAAATGGAGGAAACAACTAGGGTATTCTCCAATTTTCCCCACTTTGGCGAGAGTACTAATAACTTTCTTATTCATAAATAGGGCAGACAGAGATAAAATTGGAAAGGGATTATGGTGTTAGGATAATTATGTATTGAGAGTGAATTATTTTGAGCCAAGTTTTGACCCATCGAGAGAAAAAACCAATATTGCAATAGTATGGATCAAATTACCATATCTTCCACACAAGTTTTAGCTTGAAGAAGTTTTAAAAGGAGCTATGAATAACCTAGGTTGATATGTAGCAATGAATGAATAAATGAGTAGGATGGAGAGCACTTCAATAGTGAAGATATGCCCCGAATGGGGTGTTCACTTGTCACCATGATAACGTGATGGTCCAATATCCTCGACACACATCCCTAGATTCTTGAGAGCCCCATCCAATTCACATGTCGTCACACATGTACCCTCCACTTTCATTTGTTCTATTCGGTGCAGTAGGAAACATTCCCTTCGAAAGTTTACTAGGTTAACAATCTTGATGGTGAGGAGTGAAATGAGGTTGGGATCGACAGATAGGGAAACTTGCACGATGGAAATGAAAATGTGCTTGTACTCACACAGGGTAATGGCTCCTAATTTGATCATGGTAGTGAATGATCAGACACTGAGGACAAGTCCTTGCTCAGTGGGCGCCAACAGACTAACCTCCCGAGCTAACCAAATGCGTTATCGTGTGACTTGTTCCAACACACCACCATATTTCATGTTAAGTTGACATGTGGCGGGTATTTTGGGCTAAGCCCCGGTCAGTGGGGGCTAGGGCAGGGCCATATGGAACCGCACACGACCAAGGGGACTATAAACTGGGGCTAAGCAACAGTTGGGGCGTGAGAGGTAAGGGCTTGACCACATGGCCATACATGCGATCAGGGGGGTAGGAGACCAGGGGCTAAAGACCAGCGCACCAACCCTTATCGAGGCCATATGATAGTCTCCATGTGACCAAGAGCCCAAGAATAGGGGGCTGCGCCCTGAATTTTCCCAATTTGTGGGTTTTTCACCTTATAATATGTATTTTTGGGTTCTTTCAGCCCATTTTTAATGGATTTAGCCATTATTGGGAGATCAGAAGGCCGATTTAAGGCCAGATCTTGGGAGGAAGTTGGGAGGTTGATGCCAAATCCAAATATATATAAACCAGGGGTTCTTAGCAACATTAAGGAGGTTCAAAACAGGAGAAATGCTGAGGAATTTGAAGGCCAAAGCCATTTTTATGCAGGGAAGCCATTGAGGAGGGGAACTTTGCGGGCCAATTCCGGGAGCTGCGCTCAACTATTTTCAGTGCCGTCAGTTGTGTTGGATTATTGAGGTCGAGAAAAACAAAACCAAACCATTTTATAATCCTTTTTACACTTTTTTGATGCAATTTTGAAGCATTTAAGAGAAATAAGAAAGCCTCACCCACTGAGACAAAGGCCCGGAGACGTAGGCAATCTTGTCGAACTCCATTAACAACTTTGTTGTTATGGTTTGTTGTTATTTGTGCTTACATTCATATCTGCATTTCTTATTATGGTCGCTATAATATCTCATTAATTTCTTCTTCTTCATCAATTCCTAAGTGGCAAATTAACTCATGCTTAAAACTTAACCAAGTCTTTAAAATATCATTTCAGATCAATCCTTGACACACATCCCGAGATTCTTGAGAGGCCCATTCATTTTGCATGTCATCACACATGTACCCTCCACTTTCATTTGTTCTATTTGGTGCAGTAGGAAACCATTCCTTAGGAAGTTCACTAGGTTAACAATCTTGATGGCGAGGAGTGAAATGAGGTTGGGATCGACAGACAGGGCAACTTGCATGATGGAAATGAAAATGCATCTATACTCATGCAGGGTAATGGATCCTAATTTGATAATGGTAGTGAATGATCATAGATTGAGGAAAAGTCCTTGCTCAGACCTCTACATTTATATGCAATCTTCCATGATGGTTTCGGTTATGTAAAATAACGAGACAGATTGGGGGGTATGCCTGTAAGGTAACAATCTCTCAGCTCTGGAAAATATAGATGACAACATACTGACTAGGAATGTGGCTTAACTTGAGTTCATTTGGAGCGATAATGACCTCTCTGAATGCTTTTTCAATTTCTTGGTGTCTCTCTTTCTTTTGGTCATGGTACCTTGTGGGCATCGACCTCAAATCTCTGGTGAAGGGTCATCCAGATAAGCTAAGGTGTCCATGACTACGACAGAGCATTATGATAACTTTGTGTCCAGGGAGGATAAAGAGACAATGCCTGCTTTAGAAGTGGAAGTCAGCCTGCTTAGAAAATTTAAGGAGGATGACGAAGCGGAGCAACAAGTTGGGGGTTTGATTACAAATTTGGGTTGTACTAGAACTCAAAATTCAAAATTTTATCAGACTTTAGAGTTGTATTGGCACACGAAGGAAATGGTGTCCTTGGGAATGCTCTCGAAGGACGAAGATTTCTGCCAGCTCAAAAGTCACATGGAAATACTGGAAGCACAAAATTCCTATATAGTGTAGGTGGTAACATGGCTCACGCGTAGACGAGGGCTTCTTCCATCTACCCATGGGATGATTCATCAAGGGTGAATATCTAGTCATTGTTGTTGGAAAAAAGGGTCTCGAACCTCAGGTTTCTCATGCTCTATAGCATTATGATTTTACTTGGGGCTCTTTCTGTTATATTTAGTTTTTTTAGTTTAAGAACAATAAGAATTTATGCTAGACTACCTAGAGCAGATCTCTCACTAATGTTCAACTTTAATTGGCTCTATCTAGACTAGTTTCCCCACTGGGGCAGGTCCATTTTTTGTTTTTCTAGTTTTAATCCAGAGAGATTGTCATGGTCTCTCTGGATAGTGACAAATCCCATTTTTTATGCATTTTTTTGTATGTAGTAATATAGAAACCTCTTACTTACAAAAAAAGTGGTGAAGATATGTGTGGAACTAGACCCTGGTGATGGCCTCCTAGATGGGATAAATATAAAATCAGATGGATAGGAATTCAGGCAAATTTTAGATTATGTTAACATATGTTAGGATTTAAATAGACCAACCAACACAATATAGTAAACAAATACCTTTCATCAACCAAGTGAATCGAGAATAACTTATATAAAGCAAAAACTCATAAACATAACATATCAACCATTAAAGGGATTTATTACATTTCTTATAATGAGTTAAATATGACCAGCACAACTGAATGAAAGTAAGAACAATGAATTAGGATTATAGTATAAACTTAAATTTACCATTATCTATAAACCACATGAAAAACGATCTTTCGCAAATGCACAAGGTTGATAGTGGGAAACTACTGAAAGGAGAGGAGGAAACCCAATGTGAAATAGGATAGCAACTTGTTCAATATTAAACAAAATTACATGGAATTGATCATAAGTGATCGATCAAAGGATGAGTAGATTATCCTTTTCTTATCCATCCTTATTTATAGCCAGGGTCACTTGACGTAGTCAACTTTGATCAAGCATCTCTTTAGTCAACGTGTATGATTAAGTCAAATTGATCTATGAACAATTAGATACAACCTTTTTCCTGATAAAAGTGGGACTTATTTACAAAATCGATGTGTAGTCGCACCCAAAAAAATACCTTTAATATGTGTATGGCACAAAACTTATGCCCATTTCAAGCATGCTTACCCTAAAATATCATAAGAATATAACTGGGATCATATGCATCTAATGCTTGACCCTTTAAGTTAAGGAAGAAACACTATTAAAAAGTTTGGAATGAAAGTCCAATAGACACAAGGGAATTGTTAAAGGTAAATATGATATTCCAGTAAATTTTTTGATAAAAAATCAAGTTTGGTACTAAGAGAGGGTTAATACATCACCACGCTTCAGAGTACACTCAACACTTAACACTAGCAACATTTCCAAAACAAAATTTAAATTTTTCATGGTGGAAAATCAATAAGAGACAACAACAGAACTTGAAGATGGTTGTGCTCGGGTTTATTTTTGGCACACTTCCCAAAACACAATTTCATTAGATGCAAAAGACATTTCTAGTAGACTCTTGGCACATATTTTGAGGTAATTTCCAAAATGTTTGAAGAAGGAATCATTCCCAATAGATTCTGAAGATGGTTTACAACATATTTGGAAGTCATTCCTAGAAGAAAAACATCATTCCAATACTAGGTGGCACTCTTCTCGAGGAAAAAAAATCTATAACACGCAACCCATGTATATTTTTAGTAGTTAATGGTCATTTCCAACACCACATGACATGAGTTTAAAAGCTCAAACAACCCTAGAAAATTGAATTTATGGAGAAGAAATAGATTCCATAGGGGTGTATATTTGGAAAAGGAAAACATACAATGATGATCTCAAATTTTAGAATCATAAGGTACTTTCATGAGGGCACATTTACCAAGAGAGAGGAATCACTATGAGGGTACATGCATCGAAAAGGGAGTTACATATTTCAAGTATCTTCTATTCTAGGCCAAAGTTAAGGCTAGGAATTATAATCTCTATTCAACCAAGAGGAGTTACAAATAATAAGGCATTTGTTTAGGAGTTGTGGATTCCAATAAGGGTGTATTCACGGGGGCATCTTTTATTCTGGAATGAAGTAATATAGGAGTTACACTTTCCTAAGGAGGGTGCATTATTGTAGGAGTTACATTTTCTATTTATGATACATTTAATGTAGGAGTTATATAACTCCCAAGGAGGGTGCATCACTCTATGAAGCTACTTAGTCACAAGAGGTTGTCTTCATGATATTCCCTTGCACTTTAATATTTTTCCATTTTTCTATTTCAGGAAGGGAGACATTAGTCTAGACTCACATTCTCATTCTATAAGAGACACAGAGATTCGGTTTTAAAGGTTTATTGATGGTTTTTGAGTCTTCCATTATTTTTTATCATATTGGAGATTCTATATCATCATAGAGTAGTATTGGTGAGTTGGAGAGTTGATTTATGAATTTATTCAGCCATGAATGCATTTTCATGGTTGGTAATGTAGAGATTTCTCTTTTGACTATAATAAATACTCTTGTACATGGAGTGTGGGTTAATTTGTTTATGGCTCCTTGTTTCTTCCCATTCATTATGATATTTGTTCCAGTTGCAAGATAGGATTTAACATATCTATATTTCATATTTCTTCCCTTATTCCTCCATTGTGCAATCTATCAATGCACCAATCCAACCTAGGTGAAAGGGAAGTGTTTTGTCTTTTTTTTATCCTTCTTTGTAGATTACAAACCCGTTTCAGACCATATCGAAAACTTACCATTACAAATTTGATTTTTCCAATAATAAGTTTAAATAAGGCCCTACTTTATTTGAAATTTTCTAATTGTCTATGTGCCTTTGACTTGGTTTATTTTGGGTGTAGATGTGTATTTTTAGAAGTAGAGACAAGATTAGTCATTTATGTAAGGTATAATTTGGGTTCAAAGACTAGATTGCATGCCTATATACCTCAAGGACACCCCCTAGAACATACATGCACTATTTTTGAAAAGAGAAGAAACCAACCAAAGTGATAGTGTGGGTTGGTTTCTTATTGCTACACCTGAAATCTCATTGATGGTCTTGTGGTAGGTCATAAGGACAACTTTTATCTATAACATATTTTGAGTCATTTCCAGGGATAAAGATCCAACTCTATGGGATCCATAACTAAGGGCTACCTCATAATCGATGGGCATTTTGTGTTCCAACAAAGTATTCATCTAGTGACTACATCGAGGTCACCTAGGAGATCCTATTGATTTGATTTGTACCAATTCCCCCTTCTATTCATTGAAGATATTGATTAGTTACTTTGTTATTCACAAATTATATCTATTCCTCAAGATTCTTCAACCAGTCGAAGTATAGTTCCCATAATCTTCACATAAGGTTCTTTGCCAACTTCACATTTGTTAGGGTCCTATAATATAGTCATTTGTTCTCTAGTTATCTATTTTGGGAGTTTTTCTGATCATGTTGAAAATGATTTCATGATAAGGTGCTCAGGAGTAATGGTTCCTCTTCTCTACCCCTACCCAATTCTTAAAAACAATCCTTATACTTCATAACTAGCCTAACATCCCCTTCAAATAAAGCTATATCAGACAGAGAGATCCCTCTCTGAGTCTTTGAGGGATAGATCCTTGAATCCAAGTGGTTTTGTGGTTACCCCTGCCTATTTCCTCCTCAGCCTGGGAAATTACAGAGTGATAACATAGTGGCGACCATACTGGGGACGAACCTTCAGGTTCTCTAGAAGAGTATATCAGGTTCATATTTGACTTCTGATGGTGGACAGAAGCCAAACACAGGAAGGTTGTATCATTCACTTGGCGATTCCATTGACTGCAGAATTTAGAAACAAAGATTCACTGGTGACTCCACTGGCTCAAGATGGGATCCATTGAAAGAAGGTACACCCCTTTAAAGCGAGATCACATTCCAGGATTTCCAAATCAAATGCCTAAGGTAAATTGGCAAAGATATTTACCTATTTTTAAAGATGAAGATGGTGATGATGCTACCCTATATTTGGTGAGATTTCATATGCATGCACGCAAGATGAAAGTTCAATTTCCTGAAGATTGTCTCTTAAAGATGTTCATGGCTTCTCTTGAAGGAAAAGATTGGTCTTGGCATGAAGGTTTTCCATCGACAAGTATTCATTCTCTTAGAGTTTTTCATTCAACATTTTTTGAATAATACAAAGAGTCTCATTCTTCTTTTCTTTTGGTTAAGGGTTGTTGTGATCACTTTGAAAATTTTATTCAAGAGCTAGAAAATGCCTATGGCGATGAAGAGTTTATGGATGATGAAATCTTGGAGGCTTTGAATGAAAACCCTTTTCAACACCATGAGAGGAGCATGGATTCTACCTTGGATGACAGTGAAGCTGAACAAAATCCTAATGATGACAGTTATCTTACATCCTCTGAAATAGATGATAATTTGTAGCGGTCTAGCAATTCTTTTAATAAACAAGACATATATGAGGATGGTCATTTCGATTGTTCTTTATTCATTGATGGAGATCAAAATTCTGAGTTTATTTGCATAGACACTTCAAAGAGTAATGTTTCATCCATTCAGTTCAACAATAGTGCACACCGATTTTGTTCCTTTAAGCCCGATGAACATTTCCAACAGTTTTCAATTGATCAAGACAGGGATGAGGAGAATGGATCGGTTTGTTCTTCACATCATTCATTTTCCCAGTGTTCATCTCATGAAGAAGAGAAATTTGTTTTAGATTTCTTGGATGATATTTGTGTAGTTGCCTCAAATGGAGATTTTCAAGAACATGTTATTCTTTTACCTGATGTACTTGACAATATTGATGAACATATTGTATCAATGTCTTTCGAAGATAGTCTTCATCGGTTGAAATACCATACCCTTCCTCTTGTTGATCATCAAGCAAAGGTAATTGATTATGTTTTTCCAGATTTTTCTGTTGGCATGTTGGAACCATTAAAAGAAGAAGTATTTTTGTTCCCTCCAAGTCAACAAGAGGTAAATTTTCATGTTTTCCATGATCCTTTGGATAATCTGTTGAAATTATCAGGAAAGGGGGAGTTTCTTTTGTTTACCAACACATGTTGCAGAATTAAGTTTCATTTTGGATTTCCAACATTTATATCATTTTGTTTGTTTAAAGAGGATTTGAGCAGAATTTCAGTGAGTGGTCATCTCCTTGCTTGGCTTTATTGGAAATATCGTATCATTTGAGTGAGTAGGTGGTGGATAGGTTAGTATAGGTAGCAATTTGAATGAGCTCAGTCATTTGAGCATCTTTTTCAGCAGTGTGTGATTTCCTGTAGAGTTTGCATTTGAAAGTGTATAGTTCAGTGTTCATTTTAATTTGAGTCAGTTCAAAAATTGTAGTTGTAGTGACTCCATGGACCAATGGATAAGGCACTGGTTTACGAATCCAGAGATATGATATTCTTGACACCTCCTCGAGAGATTCCACCCCCAATTGGAGCCTATGTTAGTGTCCTATAATATAGTCATATGTTCTCCAGTTATCTATTTTGGGAGTTTTTCTGATCAGGTTGAGAATGCTTTCATGATAAGGTGCTCAGGAGTAATGGTTCCTCTTCTCTGCCCCTACCCGATTCTTAAAAACAAACCTTATACTTCATAACTAGCCTAACATCCCCTTAAAATAAAGCTATATCAGACAGAGAGATCCCTCTCTAAGTCTTGAAGGGATATATCCTTGACTCCAAGTGGTTTTGTGGTTACCCCGACCTATTTCCTCCTCATCCCGGGAAATTACAGAGTGATAACAACATTCAATATCAATTATTGTTTCTACAATTCAAATGGACCAATGTTCTTTCTTTAATATGGTTGGCATATAGGGATGTCCCTATGATTCATATTGTAAACACCTTCCTAAATTTAGTGGAACTAATGTAATTGCAGTAGATGACATTTATAGCAATTTGAGATTTTTTTTTATCCACTATGTTGTTGCTCATGATGATATGAATATGACACTCTCTATGCAATCATTGGAGGTTGTTACTAGACAATGGTTCAATAATTTAATTGTTTCTTCCATCACTAATTAGAATTCTTTAAATACCAATTTTATGTATTTTTGGGGTAAAATAAAGACACTCACTTTCTACTTTCAAATCTAGCAAACTTGAAGAAGAAAGAAAGTGAATATAGTAGAGAGTTTAATGAAAAAAATGAAACAATTCACATGATATTCCTTGTTGACACAAGACCTAATGATCGACTTGTTGTCATTTATTCAAGGGATTTTTTTGTAGATTTCAATTTTATGATAAGGTAAAAGGGCCCAAATAGTTTGGCATCAACATCCAAGGTAGCTTTGGATTTAGTGTGTAATTGTTTGGCCATTGGAAAGTCCATTTCATTTTATCCAAACAAGCGAGAGATGCATGATTCATAATGTGAGAGGAAGAATCCATCTCAATCAAGTCATTCAAGTAAAATTTACAATGATGCTCGAAATAGATGATGGAAATGAATTATTATGTTCAAACCCTTAGCAATTATATCATTAGGTCATAAAGGAATTATTATAATCTGTATGTTCCCAAGCAATCTTTTATGCAACAAAAGATATTTTTGTTGTGGGGAAAGGTTCCAAAAGCAAAGAACCCTCCCAATTTGGTTGCCACTAACAATGTTGTGGAATAATTTGGGTATATATCATGTAGAGAACTTCATTCCAAAGAAACATGTTGACATTTTAGAGATCAACAACAATGTTATGAAGACAATGTAAGACTCAATTACAAAGAAACCTCGCCAATTACAAACAATGTTTTCTAAATCATAGATGAAGAAGAGGTGAAAGATGAATTTCATGAAGATTGCATGCATATTTTGGTTCAAAATAAAGATCATAAACCATATTTTCCATTGTTTTGTCAACAAGTGGAAACATTGAAAAAGGGTATGGTCAAGGCTCAAACTATTAGTAATCTACCCCTTATTAATCATGCTACTTTGTCTACTTATGAAAAAGTTGGACCACTACCCAAAACATAGGAGAGTTGAAAGAATCAATGAACATATACCTCAAATCAACAAGCAAAAAAACAACCACCTAGCAACCTTCTAGATCAAGTACAAAACAAGAAACAAGCTAATTCAACCACTCAAGTTGTTTATAATGGGCTTCCCTCTACTTTTGATTTAGTCCATGAGATGGAAAAGGTAAATATTCCTTTAGCTCTTATCGAGTTAATTAATCTTAAATAGAAGTGAGACTTCTTGTAATTCCTTGATTTACCTAGTGTTTGGAGTAATAAAATTAATTATTCAAGTGCACAAGGTGAGCTAACAGTGAGAGATGTAGAGGATTTGGAAAAAAAAGCAGCCATGGATTTCTTTGGGAGAAAATTACAAGGATTGACCTTTCTATATGTATTTGTTGATTAGGGATATGTTTTTGTGTAACTGCATGTTAGATTCGAGGGCCATTGATAATGTTATTCCTTATGAAGTTATGAAGTACTTGGGTTTATAACTAACTAGTCCATACCAAGACATTTATGTTATGGATTTATAGAAAAGTTAGAGTTTGGGGATTGATAAAAATATTTGCATGTTATAATAGAAACATACCTATAAAGGGTCATATGTATGGATGTGGTTATGGCCAATGATCCCGAATCCTAGGGAACATTTCTTTTTAAATGACGTTACACCTATTAGAGGTAGTGTCCAACTTGAATTGTCTTATGCTACTATCCATTGCCTCTAAGAAGTATGTCAAGTTGCATCATTGAAACATAGTGTTATTTAATGTGGATGTACCTAACTAAGAGATGGATGAGACAATGTGTTTTGAGACAGATCTTACTAGATATGTAGTTTTGTTAGAATAACAATTGGCAACGCCATAACAAACTTTAGTTGCATAGGTTTTGGTTCAGCATATTTCGACATAGCATAGTTTAGTTGAGAAAAACCCATGGGACACATGGAATATGTATTTTAAGGAGGCTAGAGAAAGTGATGGTAATGGTCCAAGTGTGGTATTTCTTTCTCTGTCTTATCAAACTTTCCATTTTTCACACCAATTGGAATTTGATTGCACTAACAATGTAGTTGAGTATTAGGATCTATTTCTTGGTCTCAGGTTGGCCAAACACAAGAAGATTAAAGTATTGAGGGTATTTGGAGATTTATATTTGATTATACAAAAGATTACAAATCAATGTTTAGTAGAGAACCAAATACTGAAAATATATGATTATGAAACTTTGGATTATATTGAGTTGATGCATTTTCCACCATTTTAGTCCCAAGAGGTCAAAATTTTATCATCAATTCGTTGTTTGTTTCAACTTATAAATTAGATCCTCCTCCTTGTCATGGTTTTGGAATGGAAATAGCTTGTAGACCTGTAGTTTCATACAAAATCAATCATTAACAATCATCACATGATGAGGAGCAGATTCTTAGATCTTTACATAATCATGATGAATTTGTAGGATATCTTTTGATGCATCAACAAAATAACTAGTAATTTGATTAGCTTAGTGCAACTTCTAGTTAGAAGATTGGGCCCGAGAGAGTCCAATCAAGGAAAAATAAAATACCCGAGGGTATGCTAACTCTTCAAAGAACATTTGTCTAGGATGATAAAACAACATTGGTACTTTATGAGGACACTAATACTACTAATACCTTTATAGATATTAATCTTGGTACTTTAGATAGCCTCCAAGTGGTAAATTTGGGAAATCATGCACACCACATCAACACAAAGGCATCTAATATCTCATTAGGGACTTTCATGATTTTTTTTCTTGGGATTATGATGATTCAAAATCCCAAGGGACATACGTGATCAATCATCAAATCTCATTGAGGGAATATGCTAAACCATTTTGGTAGAAGCAAAGGCTTATCAATCCCAGGCTGGCACCCATGAGATGTGTGATAATTGAATCATTGCTCCCACCGGGTATTTTAGTTGGGTGGTTAACGTTGTGACAACATGTAAAAAAATGGTGAGATTGGAATATGCATTGTTTTTTGTAATTTGAATATAATAGTGAAAATTTATTGGAATTCAAAATTCATACAAAATATAAATTTCACCTTCAACATAGAAGGTTTCTTGAATCTTATCCCTGTGAATTTTCACCCTTAGAATTATTGTAAAAAAGTATAAAACAACAACATAAAGAGTACAATCTTTCACTTCCAAACACCCCAAACTTCCCAAAAATTCAAGGAGAAAAGATATCAAACCAAAGGGATAAGTTTTAGCCCTTTTAGGCAACTTATCTAGCAATAACTAAATATGAAAATATTATTTTATAGCAATAATAACAAAAATATGATAGCAATAAAATCAACTTCATTCTTCACTTAGATGTCAAATCACTTAACAATTTTCCTTTTACTTATGTCAAATCAACAAGACATATATGGTCATAAATAGAAATGCATAAATAACATATATGGCTGAAAAGAAAATTTGGAAGTTGCAAAAGTTTTAGATAGCTTGAAACATCATTAATATGTTGAAGATGAAGTACATGTATATACACTATCCTTCTCTCATGGCTAGTACAAATCCTATCATCTCTCCAAACCCTAACTAGGGAAAATCAACAAACCCTAGCAACCAAGAAGATCAAATGTGGAAGAATCACTCCAACACATCCTCCAAAGCAAGACGTCCTCTCTTCCTCTTCTTCACAATTTCAATCTAGGATTTTAATAGAAAACCCTAATCTCCAATATCTAAGAGATAAATTTTAACCCTAGACCTCCAAGAAGACCAATAAATCCTAGCAAGACTCTCTCCTTTCTCTATTTATGTGTGAGGCAAGGGAAGACAAAAATACAATGTGGGCCTTGGCCCTTACAAGCAACCTACAGTGAGCACTTGTAGGATTACATACATGATATGTTGCACTCTAAAGTACATGTTTCATGCTCTAAGATGATGTGATGCACAATAATGACTACAAGGTGATGTAACTACATAAGAAAAATCCACATCCTTCAATTACAAGCCTCCATGGACTCCGTCAATCCTTGTAAGCAATGTACTCCATTGGGTCAGTTTCCCCTGCAAGAATACTATTGAAGCCCCATGAATCCTTGAACCATATCCAATCCTTCAAATAGGAATCCAAGCTACCACATTACAACTAGATCCTGATGCCCTCCTCCAAGCTACGCAACACTCCTCATCCTATGTAAGGTGATCTCCAAGAAAGTGAATCCTTCATAGGGCCCCAATGATAGGCATCCACCAAAATGTAAAAATAACTCCAACACCCTAGGGAAGAAAACTAAGCCAACAACCATTTGAGGTCAAGCATCCATTGGGAAATATATCTCAACCATGTAAAACCATCAATGATTATCTCTCATGTTCCAATACATCTTGTACCATCTAGGGGATAAACATACACCATGTACCCCATTCTAATGAAACACTCCAAACATGGTGAAAACACTTTTGGATTAACCCCAAAAGTTAACACTAAATAAGGAAAGTGTCTACATCGACACTCATCATCTTCCTCTCCAACTCCATCAAATATACTACCTACAAATATGACCTGTTGTGGTCCCATAATAAACGACTGTCATCTGTAAGGGACTTGTCACCCATGTTATCACAACATCTTGATCATATAATGAATGATGGCCACTTATGAATATGAAGGAATATATATTTGGAACAAAATAAACATGTTGAACTCCATCATCCTCCAAGTGAGCATCATGGGACAAACTCAATGGACACTATACCAATTGTCCAGGACATCCTATAGAGGAGATCACATCTCCATACAATATCAAGACAATTGTGTCACATCTATCAATGTTACAAAGATAAAGATCAATACAAGTCAAATCCTTGATCCTGGAATACAGATCCCATGGTATAAACAACAATCCATGTAATTTCATCATCATCCTATGAACACGAGAGTCCCTCTCATGCACCTTAACTCCCATGGAAACTAGACCAACCTCAACTAGGTTAATTCCCTCATCTTAAGATAATCCTAAAGTAAGAGTAACAACATGGTTAACTCCATCTATCTAAGAGAATCCATGATCCTCAAGATTATCATCATGGGTAACACCCTTTATCCGAGATAATCCATGATCCCTAGCTCTGTACTCTATAATACTCCATTAGATGCAACTCTTGAATCTGTCTCAACATAATCCTCCATCAAGGTATCACACCTCTCCTCCAATGAACAATTGGAAGTGTCATGAATGGAAGAGACTAATGCAACATGACTAGCATATCTTCTATTAGGTATGCTTTCCCTCGATGAATATCTATGTGCTCTTGTATTCTCTCAAGCCTATAAACATGGAAAAACAAGATCTACATTATCCTTGGTCACTAAAGGAGAATCTTGTGAACTAAAATATCTCACATCCCCATCAACACAATATTCTATCAGAGCATTTGTAATCAGTGTTGAACCTGGCTCTATGACCTCTCACCATGATGTGCCTCCTCAAATATAGAAGTCTCTCCCAACCTACTACTAGAATATACAGGTGTCACTAGATCAATAAGTAACATATGAAGGCCACCCTCTCTCACTCTTCTATCCAAATTCCTGAGACTAGCTAGACTACAGTCACTGATGGTGCATTGTTGTCGCTCAAAGGTAACTTTGCAATGTATATATGTCATATGATAAATTGAGCGAAGTTTCTTCCTCAAAGTAGGAACCAAAAAAATGTGATACAACTCAAGAACATCACTTAAAGGCATCCAAAATGAAATAAAGCCAACTTCTCTCACAGGGTAAGTAGCATCATTTACAAGCTCCACAGTCATGCCTCCCTCTTACTCCCAAATCCTACTAAATAGAGACATGTCATATGTCACGTGCGTTGAAGCTCCACTTTCCACATACCAATCAGCACTAGTCACAATGTTAGAATATAAACAAGAATTCATGGAAAAGAGAGTCTCAAACTAATATTTCATCTCCTCTACTCCTACAACCTATCTCACTCACTTTCCCTTCTTCTTCAATGGACATTGGCCCGCACAATTTCTCGTATCATGACATTGAAAGAACATCACCTTACTCATGTCTTTCTTTCTTGTATATGTCCTATCCTTGTTCTTGAAGCCTTTATTGTTATTCTTCTTTGTCTTCTTGAAAATACCAATAGCATTTGCTTCCCCTTGTTGTTCTGAAAAAGACTGCAATATGATTTCTTCCTGCAAAAGATCAACCCATAGCTTAAGAAACTTTGGTATATTTTCTCGAACATACCCTGAATAAAAGGTGTCCAAGAAGGAGAAATACCTTTTAGGGAAATGGACAGTAACTCCTGATCCTCTATCTTAGTTCCAATGGATTCCAATTGATCTTTCAATTCACTAGTCCAGGTCAAGTATCTTACCATAGTGTTCGTCTTGCTCATGTGAACAACTAAGAGGTGGTTTCACAAAAGCATTTGTCGAGAAGCATAAGATTTATGAAATAACTCAACTAAATAATCAAACATCTTCTTACATGTTGTCTTGTATTAAAAGTGTGAGATGAAGTGATCCTTCACATATTCAAGAATTATTCTATTTAATTTGGATTCCTTCTTTCAACAAGTGTCCAAATGTGTTAGATCAACAAGTTCCAGAATCTCCTTCTCAACATGATCCTAAAGATCAACCTCCTCCATAAGAATTTGAAGCTTGAGCTTCCATGGAAAAAATTTAGAAGCTTCATCTCGTTGAGGGGTCCTAAATCCCTTTAACTCAACAACAGGAACCAAACCCACCATCGAGGCCCAATTAGAATCTACAACGTTTAGTAGTGGAATGGTTCTCCAGATCTTGCGATCCGACCAAATGATCGATGGGCTTTTCATTTTCTAGTGAGATTTTATTCTTCAGTTTGAACGTTCTCTTTTTGTATTTTCTCTTATAGGTGGGACCGATACAAGATAGGAGCCGGTATAAACCAATTGGGTAACAAGGTGGGAAAACTTAACTATTGGGGAAGACTGAGCTTGGGATAACCCTTTCACTCTAGCATGCAAACAATGATTCTCTGCCATAGGCCTAGTAATACTACATTAACCTGTTGGTGTTCAAATTATTGACTGAGACACAATTTATCAGAAGAAAACATGCATGTGATAAACAATGGCAAGAAAAATAGTTTCCTTAACTCTAATGATCAATCACATATTAACACAACGATTTAATTTCATCATTAAAGATAAGAACTATAAAGCATCGAATCAGATAACTTATCAATAGATTTAGAAGCTCTTAATCGTTACAATATACATTCATGGGATGACATCGAAAATAATTCTTCTCCACATCCAATCATACACACTTTTGATGAAAACACGAACTTGTCTCTGGTCCTAAACAAGACTTCACAATTAAGGTAGCTTCAAAATAATTCTTTACAAATCCAAAAAAATGAGGTTCTTTGCAACAACCATTGACCTCTTGCTAACAGGTCGATCCTCCTATTTATAACATACTATTAATTGAAAATAATTATTAAAGTGTAGCTAAGTAAAACAAAATTCACCACATGGCACTTTCTTCTATAAGTCTTTAAAGAGTCATCAAATGATATCACTTGAGTGGGTGAATATTCTCATACTCTGACCACTTGACAAAGAGATCCTCACATATGTTAGCATACATGAATCTATGTTGTTCCATTGGGGCCAAAAGAATCTCTCTTATCTCTACTGCCTGTGCCCGATACTTGACTATTCTGGCACTTAATTGTTGAAACATGGTTCGATCTTTGATTGGGTGCTCCATGAACCGTTGCACCTGTCCTGGTGCCATGCCTGCCACCTTTTATATTTCCTCGGCCCATGACGAGTCTTGTTCGGCGTGTGATTTGACTATATCGTGCAAGTCGACAAAGTCGTCGGGTGTGGTGAATTTCGGGAGGCCGATGTCTCTCATTACCTGGTTGATATTGGTCCAGCCTTTCTCACACTTGGCCCATTTCTCTTGGATTGACCGATGAGTTTCCTAAGCCATTTTAACCCAATATTCGAATGATTTCCTTATGTGATTGATCCTACTTTCTCTTAGCACCCGAATGTTGTGCTCTTCGACGTCTCGACCCTATTACATCGTGCTGATATAGTCGATCCTTTCCATAGTTTGGTGTCTTTTCTCGTACCACCTCTCCATATCCTTGCACGTCGCTAGTTCCATGAGGGTGTCTTCTTGAAGCTCGACTATCCTTGCAATGAATAGGTGTCATTCATCTATAAATTTATTGTGGGCCTCCTTGAATTCGCTCCTTAGGAACACCGTGGCCTGTGTGGTGTCCTGGTAATATTTTTCCAAGTGGCGCAAATGTTCCAATTATTTCAGAGCAACAACCAACTCCTCTTCATCTATTTTTGCTCTGTATAGGGTGGCATCTGTGATTTCCATCCCTGCCCTGATAAGTTCAGACGTCTTGGCATGCTCTATGTTGATAAGATTTTCCTTTGTGGTGATGAGGATGGAGTGATCTAGAGTGATCCTCCTCTTCTTGGTGGTTCTCTAAACGATAGCTTTCCTTTTCTGGTCATAAGCGATGGCATGTATGTCAGTGACTTCATCCATGGGTTCGGGGATTTGCTGATCTTCCCAAGTGATCATATTTCCCAGGCTCCCAATGGTATATATTTGTTCAAGAATGGGTTCTTGAACTTCCTCCATGTGTTTCGAAGGTCTGACTTCTGTTTGTTGCTCATATGGAGGTTGAGTACTGATTGAAATTGAGGCATTGGGGGTAGGCTCGATACTTACTTGACAATTGATCGTTGAGACACCGATTTCCTGATGTGGAGATTATTCTTTTTGTTCTCCCAACCTTGGCTCATCCATCGGACTATCCTCTTGAGATTTTGGTACATTGAGTGGTTCAGTGTCTAAGACACTTTCGACCTCCTGGTCATTGTGTGAAGGGCTCCGAATTTGAGCATCAAGAGCTGGGGAAGATGTCTTCTCTGGAGCTGAGGGTCTCTTGAGCCGATTTATCTATGGTATTCACCTATTTATCCAGGTTCGTGGACCTGAACCTGGTCATTTTGGGGTCGACCATCCTTTCCACCACCTCGTCCCAGTCTTGGGCATTTTCTGTGAAGACTTCATCTTAAAATTTTTCATGGGCGTACGACTAGTAGGACGACACTTGTGAAGCATGTTTCAAGACCAGACCCTTTGGATCGTGCTTGTATAATCGAACTTTCTGGAATCTGAACTCTAGTTGGCTCAACCCTTCTTGTTTGGCTTGAGCAATGTCCTTCACCAAGTAGAAACCTATGTGGAAACCATAAGGTATGAACAACCGCTTATTTTCCTTGACAAATGTGGCATTGTAGTCTTGTAGGATGGCCTGGTAGCATATTTCTCCTACTACAATCCGTTCTGGGACATGATCTAGTAGGAGATGTGGTACTCTGGTAGCCCTGAACACCCTAATGTAGGTGTCACACTCATCTAAGTACTAGTGTCCTACCTTTGATATCATCTTTTTGGTCGCAGCCGATAGTATCAGGCATTCTTTCTTAAAAATAATGAAATAAATTTGTGCGATGAATTCATCGCAGATGAGGGAGTAAGACTTCTTGTACCTATTATCCCATAGGATGCTAAAATAGACGTGGACCGGGAGCTCTGTGACATGCCAACTTAGATTCATGTCGGAGAAAATGTTTCTGGAGTACATGACATCAAGAAAATATGAATCCATGTAAAAGATTGGCATCTCTCCCTCCTTCATTGTCTGATCCTATTGTATACATATGCTTAGTTGTTTAGAAATTATGGTTCCCTAGTTGAAACTTATCCCACAGATGGCCATGGTGTAAGATAAGGGAATCCATGCCTATGAAAATCTGGAGTAGTCCTTCTCTCCATATAATCGACAGATGAGAGCCATCAAATATATGTATGGCTCCTTTAAAAATTTTGTTGAGTACCAACTAGTGCTCCGGTTGGTGTATTTCTTGTCTTCCCTCCACCATGAATCCATCACCCGGTTGGTGTCGTGGAGCTCATAAAACTTCACGACAAAATGTGTGTTTAGTCGCTCCTCAGTGTCTCTAAGCTTGTAATACTTCTGGACTTCCACTGATTAAAACACTCCTACACAACCACCATTGTCATCATTGATCAAACACTTCTATGTGTCTGTGTGGTCGATGAGCCACTTCAGGACTTCAATACAGGGAAAAACATGAGTTATTCTCACCACCATATGCAGGTACGACCATCGGATGTTCGGGAATACTTCATCATCGAGCGCTCTAACATCTGGATCAATGTGTGGTATATATTTCGGGTCTTCCTCCCGACTGATCTTGTTAAAAAGTTCTCCCCAGTGCAGGAGCACCATCTTGGATCCTGTGCTTGCCTCTGTATCTCCAAAGGTTGGAGGCTAGATGAAATGCTTCTTCATTGATGTTTTGATGACAGAATCTGGTCTTGGCGTGTATTCCAATTGTTTTGCGATCCCTGGGGAGGAGCCTTCACCTAACTCTGGTTCTTTCAGCTTCAACACCCTCGACGATCGTCTAGTGGTTGGCTTTCTTGGAGGCATTGTTCCTGCAATCAAAATAAACCTCTAGAGACTGTGTAAATAACAAAACCAAATAAGAAACATATAGTTGTAGCTATGTAAAATTTATAGACTTGGATATGTACCTGTGAATCTTTCTAAAATCTGGTTATTTTGATACTCAAGGGATCTCTGCAACCTTCAAATTATTCATCTTGCTTCTCCAGATGCTCTGAATTTCCTTGCATGCAGAATGATTTTGTTCACAATGGCTCAAGTGAATTTAAACTAGGAAAGAGCTAACCATGTCGCATCATCCATTCAATTCGGGTGATGAGTGAAATTTAAACAAATCTGCCACTGAATCTCTGCAACTTAAATTCATCGTGGGTTGACGGCGGAGGCACGAGGGTGATGTGGTCTATCGGTGGTTTTAAACATTTGTTTTGATTGGCGCACAAGGTAGTAACTAATGCGATATTTGGTATTAATTAGCTCCTTAAATGCTCAAAATCTAGTCGTATCTAACGCTAAAATGTCCCATCATGTTGCTTTCTCAGTGGGTGGATCGGGGATCGAGGATGCGCTATGAACATTTTTGTCGATGTCCCTCGCAAAAGGTCTAACGCTAATCAATCTCATCATACAATGTTTTAATGGCAAAGCTAGGTCGTACAATAATGACTTGGGGTAAAACTAGGCCATACGGTTGTCCAATTTGGCAAAGACACGTGGCGTTGAAGACTGATGACCTAATTCACATATATTAATCGGAGTCGAGAGTTTTCTTAAATTATTCGTCCTAAAACAACTTAACTTTCCGATGCCAGAAACTTATCCAGTATCGACGATCGATGATAAACCTACCGAGTGATTTCTTCAGATTATCCTCCTCAAAAATTCCTGACGCCGAAAACGTATCGAGGATCGATGATCAGGGATATATTTTACCGTGGTTAGAATGTTTGTTGCAATCCCTTTAGGTTTTCCCCGATTCTGATAAGCACGTCGAGTATCGGCTATCGACGATATCTTTATTTCTTTGTTAATGTCTATTCCCCTCGTCTTTTACCGACGCCGATGGAGATCGATGCTCGGTGATTGAGGTTTCCCGAGTGGTTCTTTTCCTTCTTTGAATCCCTTTCGATGTTGAATCTGAGTGTGTCGGGTGAAGTGTTTTGGATTTTGATTCTTTATTTAGGTGTTAAGCCCTTTTAAGTCATGGGGTTTCATAAATTCAAACAAACCTGAAAAGCTAATGAGAGTCAAGATAATAAGAAAAGACAAAACATTTCTCAAAATGAATTCAAATAAGACAGTGCAAAGATCAAGTGATACCCAAAAAAGTAAAAATTTGACATAGGATTTTTAGCGTGTGTTGAGTGCTCAACAAATGGTGATTTACTGGGTGAAAGCAGAATCTATGTTCCTACCTTGGGCTTGGATGATGCAAAATCTTGTCAAGAAATTAACTTGTTTTTTATCAGAGCCTCTTGTATCCTTGCATTTGAAATTCCCTGGTTGGTGCGTTTGGGCCTGCCTATAGGGTTTTCAACCTTTATTCCACCTGTGTTTCCTGCAACCCTGACCCATGCCCCCTTTGACCAGAGTCCAACAAAGAATTCACTAGCACTAGGACTTTTATTTACCCTTATTCACTTTCTACGGTGTTTCTCCTCTACCAACGAGCATCCATAGCCCCGACGGAGTCACCCCGACGTCACAGACCTTGCTCCACTTCCATCGAGTATCCATAGCCCCGATGAAGTTTTATGCATACCCTCTCATACTGTGCACTCATTTGATATGGTCGATTTTATTTCGACAGAATGCCCCGAGCAAGTGGGAGAGGAGGAGGCTTGTTATCTTCAAAAAATGAGATGGTTAAGGTGAAAATTCACTAGCTCTGTCTCTGAGGTACATGTAGTCCTTTCTAGCTTACCATGTTTCCCTTAAGGTTTTACTAGACCACCAGGCAAACATTTCCTCACTTTTCCAAGGTTGTTCATCTACGCATGTTATATAGAGAACCCCTTTAAAACAATCGTAGGTCCCTTAGCGTTTCTTGTGTTGTATGTGAGAGATGAGTTAGGAACAGAGTTCGTTATATTGCATGAATTAAGGTCAACCATTGTCTTGCTAAACACAATCTTTAAAAGCACAAAAAGTACAATAGCAAAAGAAAATAAAAAATGCATTTCGCAATCCACCTATCTAAAACAAACATCGTAAACAAGAAAATCTTTTTTTTTTTTAATGGAACTATTGTTTTAGGGATTGGCCATTCACTGGGAGGGCGTCAGGTTCCCCCCTCAGATTCTGCAGCCGATACGTGCCTACCCCAATCTTTTCAGCCACCTAGAAATGTCCGAGCCATAAATTTTGAAACTTAAAATGTTTTCCTTTCAACTCATTTGCTCTATCCCATTTCAGGACTAGGTCTCCTAATTCAACGTTCTTCTCCTTAGCCTTATGCTTATCAAACCACCTTTTCACTATTTGTTGATGAGATATGAAATTTGATTTTGCTTTCTCCCTCTCTTCTTCCAGCATAAGGAGGGTATCAATTATTTGTTGTAAGACTTATGAGGGTTGTCCTCTAGAACCCTGAGCAAGTTGAAGAGATGGAATATATATCACGTTCGGGAAAATAACTTCCTGTTTGTATACCAGAAAGTATGGGGAATTCCCTATAACTTTCTTGGGTGTAACTCTATCATCCCATAAAGCATTATGAAGTGAACTATGCCAATTCATCTGGTTGTCTGCAACTATTTTCTTCAATATCATCACTAGGTTCTTATTAGTTGATTCTGCCACTCCGTTCTCCCGTGGATAGTAGTTTGCAAAGTATCTGATTATAATTATTTTGTCTAGGGAAAACTATGTTGATAAGGTGGAAGGAAAATATCTGCATTATCAAAAACAAGGACAAAGGGCACACTGAACCTTGTGATCAATTGTTGTTCTATGAATTGGATCACCACCTTTTCATTTACATGAGTCAGAGGGATGGCTTCTACCCATTTTTTGAAATAATATGTGGCGGTTAGTATGTATCTATGCTATTTTGAAGAGCTTGGTGTGATATCTCCTGTGATATGTAACCCCCATTTCTCGAATGGCCTAGAAATGACCATCAGTTGGAGTGGGACAACTGCTCTCTTCTCCCTCCCCACACTTATTTGACAAGTTTATAGTTTCTAGCGTATGTATGAGCGTCCCTGAACATATTAGGCCAGTAATAGTCAACTCTCAGTATTTTATGAGAAATGGTGTTTCCTGTGAAATGTCCACCTGCAGGACCATCATGGATCTCCTTCAGAACTTTGTATGCATCATCACGTTCGAGACATTTTAAAAGTACCCCATTATAATTAACACAGAAGAGCACCGAATTTATGAGGCGACATTGTGCGTATTTTAACCTAAGGGATCTCCTTTCCCTAGGGTTTAGGTTTTCTGGGCAAGTCCCATGATGCAAGAGATAAGTCGGTTTCTCGTACCAAGACCCTTGCCCTAGGGAGACGTATGAAGCTTCACCACACCATAATTCCAATTCATTCTCCCATCCAGGGTCTTCATTTACTTGGTCCTGGGCTTTAGCTGCCAGTTTGCATAACCCTTGTCCCTTAACCAATTTAGCAGGTTTTATATCTAGATCAAATTCTTGGACTGCTTCCATCTAGATTCCTCTTCTTTCCCCCATTTTCTGTTGAGTGAATAGGGATCAGACTGCAGGGTGAGGCATGATGACTTTGGTATGGTTCTTAAGGATGTAAGATCTGAAGTGTTTTACTACCTTGTATACCACATAATATTGGTTGTCTATACCAGGGTAATTTATTTCAACCCCTTGGAGATTAGTGCTCATGAATGATATCGGGGCCTTGTTGTTGTCATCATCCTTCTGAGTTAATACTGCATCTAACGATTGGTCGGAGGTGAAAGCATAGAGGAATAAATCTTTGCTGAAATCAAGGCTTCACAAAACTGGGGCTTGAGATATTACAGTCTTAATATTGTTTAAATCCTTTTTTCGTTCATCGTCCCACTTAAATTCAACATCTTTACGGATCATTTTTGTAAGGGTTTGATCGTTTCAGCAAAATCAGGGGTGAATTTCCTCACAAAATTGATCTTTCCAAAGAATGATTGCATAGCTTTCTTGTTGTGAGGTAATGGAAGTTGAGTTATAGCTTTAATCCTTTCTGGGTCTATGCAAATGCCCACTTGAGATATAATGTCGCCTAATAGCTTACCTTCTTCGACACCAAAAACAGATTTCTTAGGGTTCAAGGATATACCATATTTTCTACACCTTTCGAAAATATGGGTCAAATGTTGGATGTGATCTTCTTTGTTCTTTGAATACGCGGTCACGTCATCCAAATAGACTACTACACACATGTTGATTATTCACCAAAACACTACATCCATGGCCCTTTGGAAGGTTACCCCCACATTGATTAACCCAAAAGGCATATGCTTATAAGCGAAGGTTCCCCACTTGGTTCGGAAGGTAGTTTTCAAGTGATCTTCTTCTGAAACTAGAACCTAGTTGTAACCTGAGAAATTGTCCAGCAGGGAGAAAATCTTAGAGACTGACATGGTCTGCAAAAGTTTCTCCATTGGTGGAACTAGGTAGTTGTCCTTTTCTGAAGCTCTCTTGAGGTTTCTGAATTATACGCATAAGCGGATCTCCCCAGAAATTTTCCTCATATGAACCAAATTTGCTACCCATGCAGAGTGTATAACCTGGAAGATAATTTTGGCATCTAATATTTTCTTTAACTCCTGACACATGAGAGGTTCCAGGGATGGGTGGTACTTTCAAAGCTTCTGTTGGAAGGGTTTCACTTCAGGTTTTAACGGGATAGTGTGTTGAATGATACAGGTATCATAAGTTTTTAGATCTCGGTAGGAAAATGCAAAAACATCTTGATATTGTCTGAAAATATTGAGATAAGCCTTCCTTTCCTCTTTAGACACTGTCTTGCCGAGATTTATATTCTTTGGGTTTTTCGGGGTTCCTAAATTTATAGTTTCGTGCATGGGACAAGAACTCCCCGTCTTTGCGTTCTTTGCTCCTTTAAATCTTTCCCTTAGGTAAAAAAGGTTCTCTAAATTAGCTATTCCTTTCGGTATCGTGTGAGCCCTTGGTTTGTCAATTGGTTGATCTGTCTGAGGATCAGTTTCCGCTGATTTTTCCTGGAATACTTCGTCGTCAATAGCCAAGTCTCTAAAATTATCCTGATTGGTCAACAAGTTTATGATCTGTTGATCTTCTTCAAAGACCTTCCAATTAGAAATATTGTTGGGCATTGACGGTTTGTAGAGTAGCTCCATAGTGAACCGGGAGGCATAATCTTCTAGAGGTGATATCCTTGAGTCAGTGGTGGTTAAAGAATCGGCAATAATGTTCTTTGTTTTGGGGATCGCTGTAATGTTGAAGGCTTCAAAATGCTCTACTATCTTGTGCACTTCCTGTTGGTACTTCCTCAGGTGTGTAGAGTTTCAATGTATAGTGTTCCTTACTTGTCTAACGATGATTTCAGAATCTCTGAAAACCTTCAATTCTTTAATGTTCGAGTCCATGGATTTGTTTAGCCTTTCTATTAAAGCTTCATACTCGGTGGTATTTTTTTTTCATTCGAACTCTAGTCTACAGGAAATAAAATGTCGTTTACCTTTTGGATCAATGAGGATGCACCCTTCCCCTGATCGTTCTTGCGATTTGGATCCATCAAAGTATAAGGTCCAAACTTGTGGGAAAAACCTATCAGTTTCCTCTTTCTTGTCACTTTCCTCTTCTCCTCCTAATTGTTCCGTGATTTCTAACGCAGGTTCTTGACATAAGAGGGTTTCTTCTACCGCCGTCGACAATTTCTCTTGAAAAATCATTTCAAAGTTTTGAGTAAGAGGGACATCAGATAAGAGGGGGGAGAAATTCCCAAAATTGGAGTCACAAGAATAATTGCCTAGCACGAGGAAATCTACCAATGAGGGTTCATTTAGGGTTTCTAAGCCAGTGACAGTATGTTTTAGGTATCTCTCCCTCTAGATCCTGATCATGTTCATGTGCCCCTTTAATGGCAGCCAAAGGTGAGCCTAGTCTATACTAAAGTATCTGTTTAACTTCTCAGACCAATCTCGACTTAATAACAATCAATAAGCTTATGGGATATCTACTACAATGATGCCAATTACTTGCACAAATTTAGGGTGTGTCGCTATTCTGATCATTGCATCCTTGAGATCTCCTATAACCTTCACCTGGGTTCTATCTAATTGTATAACATGTTTATCTCTTTTGAGAGGGGTTGCGTTTAATTTTTTTCAAATAGACAATGAAATAACATTAGAGGATGATCCCGAGTCAATCAAACAATTATGGAGGTTTCCGTTGAAGACTTCAAACATCAAGAGGAATGGCGGGAAAAAAGGTTTTCCCTTCTTTTCTTCAGAGCAGGTGTTCACAGTTGGCTTATTTCCTATATCTGTGGGAATTAGATTTCTTCCTAGGTCATTGCTTGTTGTAGGGTTTTCTACTGACTTCAATGCTTGTAATAGAAATTCCATTTGCTGAGGGATTCTACACATGTCCATGACCGATATATTTTCCTTCAACTCCTTCAAATCTTCCACTATGTTGTAGTCTAGCTTAGGCAATTCTCGTGTATGGATGTTTATAAGGTTTCTTCGGGGAGAAAAAGGTGATTTTGGGTTATTGGGAGCTAGTTTTAATTCTGAAGTTTGGGTTGTAGTAAGGTCGTTTGAGACAGGCTGACCCCTACTTCATGTTTTCACAACCAAGACTTCTGTGGGTGTTTCTTGAACCTCAAATAGGTCATTGGAAGGCATAGGTAAATCAGGGTCACATATCAACATGATTGTTTCTTTTGGTGGATCAACCTCTTCCTGATCAGAAATATTCATAGTTGAGCCACTTGACTGTTTGGTTAGGGAGACTTCATCTAGAAACCGATTGGCCATCAAATTCATGGTGTGCACCCATTGAGGGCAGTCTCTTTCAGAGTGATTCTTTTGATGATAGGTACAAAAAGAGTCCGATGCTATGTTTCCTAGGTCGATGTTTAAGTTGGTTAGGGGAGGTTCAATCAATTTGAACAGTGGATTCCTTTTGAAAAAAGGTTTATACGGCCTCTGGCCCTGGTTTCCTTCCCCTGCACTTATTTTCATGTCTATGATCTCGTTTGACAACTTCTCGGCCATGCGTTGTAGTTCCTCTATGCCCCCATTTTCCTTTTTGGGGACCTTGTTCTGTTTGTTTCACTGGGGGTCTAGTCAACATGAGCTCACTCCTGGGAGGAAGATGAACTTCTTTCTTAACTAATGAGACATGTCCTTCTTTACATCCCTTCATTTGGAACTCTATTGTTTTGGATTCTTCAAAATTCTCAGCTAAGGTTGCTTTGGCAACCCTCTTCACAAACATGGAAATAGAAGCTGGGAGAGCATTAGCATATACTTCGATTTGCAGCTCTTGAGTGGGTTCAGCTTTAGGTTGGAATTTATTCAAGATAGTGGTGAATCTTTGATTGAAGTCTTTGACCTTCTCCTTTGAACTCATGGTAGTGGCGAACAACTCATCCATTAAAGCTCTTGTAGTGGTTTCTTCTGCAAATTTATCTAGAAAATCCTTTTGAAACCTCGTCCAACTAGTTATGGATCCTACAGGTAAGTTAAAATACCACGTGGAAGCCAAATTCTTGAAAGTGTAGGGGAAAATCCTGCATACTACATATTCATGTTGAACATTCATCAATTTGATAGCCAATATGAACTTTTTGATATGGTATTTAGGCAATCCTAAGGTTTCGGGGTCAAATTTAGGGAGTAACTTCTCTGGATGTCGGGGAAGGTTGTGTACTTTTCCAGGGATGGCCAAAGAATCTCTGGCCAACCAAGGTTGATTATTTTTAGGTAGGTTTCCCCTTTCTTCATCACAATCATTGTTATCTTCCATGTCTTTAGATCCATAAACTAAGTGTTCTGAATCAAACCCTTCCTCTTCCGAAAAATCGTCGGGCTCAGAGAAGTTGTCGGCTGGGGTTTTAGGGATTATATTAAGAGGATGTTCAATTTCGGTGAGGGCGAAATCTATTGTGTCTTATACTGTGTGCACAACAACCTGGTCGGGGGATTCGACCACCGGTCTACTTATTTGTTTCCTTCAAGGAAGTAACAGAGCTAGGGGTAGTGCACCAATGTGTCGAGCGTAATCTCTTGTGATTCTCCTAAATTGGTTTATTTCCTCCTGATGAAGAGCGTAAGGTATATCAAGGAACAATTGTTTTTCCTCGTTCTGGGGTGAGTTACTCATTTCAGGAGTACTCAGTTTGTGTGGGTTGTCTTGGGAATGACTAGCCATGCATGTGGGTTGTTTTGAATCTACAGGTTGTGTGAAAGATTTTGTAAAAAATATTGTCAGCCATTCATTCTCAACCCTCCTTCTAGAGCCAATTCTGTTGAGGGGTCCTAAATCCCTTTAACTCAACAACAGGAACCAAACCTGCCACCGAGGCCCAATTAGACTCTGCATCGTTTAGTAGTGGAATGGTTCCCCAAATCTTGCGATCTGGCCAAATGATCGATGGGATTTACGTTTTCTAGTGAGAGTTTCTTCTTCAGTTTGAACGTTCTCTTTTTGTATTTTCTCTTATAGGTGGGACTGATACAAGATAGGAGCTGGTATAAACCAACCGGGTAACAAGGTGGGAAAAATTAACTACTGGGGAAGGCTTAGCTTGGGATAAACCTTTCACTCTAGCATGGAGACAATGATTCTCTACCATAGGCCTAGTAATAATACATTAACCTGCTAGTGTTCAAATTATTGAATTTGACACAATTTTTCAGAAGAAAACATGCATGCGATAAATGATGGCAAGAAAAATAGTTTCCTTAACTCTAATAATCAATCACATATTAACACAACGATTTACTTTCATCATTAAAGATAAGAACTATAAAGCATTGAATAAGATAACTTATCAACAGATTTAGAAGCTCTTACTTGTTACAACATACATTCATGGGATGAAATCGAAAATAATTCTTCTCCACACCCAATCATACACACTTTTGATGAAAACAAGAACTTGTCTCTAGTCCTAAACATGAATTCTCAATCAAGGTAGCTCCGAAATAATTCTTTACAAATCCAAAAAATGAGGGTCTTTGCAACAACCATCGACCTCTTGCTAACATGTCTATCCTCCTATTTATAACATACTATTAACTAAAAATAACTATTAAAGTGTAGCTAAGTAAAACAAAATTCACCACATGGCACTTTCTTCTATTAGTCTTTAAAGAGTCATCAAATGATTTCAATTGAGTGGGTGAATATTATCGTACTTCGACCACTTGATGAAGAGATCCTTGCATGTGTTAGCATATGAGAATCTATGTTGTTCCATTGGGGCCGAAAGAATCTCTCTTATCTCTACTGCATGTGCCCAATACTTGACTATTCTGGCACTTAACTGTTGCAACATGGCTCGAGCTTTGATCAGGTGCTCCATGAACTACTGCACCTGTCCTGGCACCATGTCTGCCACCTTTTCTATTTCCTCCCCCCATGATGAGTCTTGTTCGGAGTGTGATTTGACTATGTCGTGCAAGTCGACAAAGTCATCGAGTGTGCCAAATTTTGGGAGGCTGATGTCTCTCTTTACCTGGTTGATCTTGGTCCAACCTTTCTCACACTTGAAGAATTTCTCTTGGATTGACTGATGATGTTCCTGAGCCATTTTAACCCAATATTCAGTCGATTTCCTTATGCGATTGATGTTGCTTTCTCTTAGCACCCGAATGTCATGCTCTTCAGCGTCTCGACCCTATTGCACCGCGCTGATATAGTCAATCCTTTCCACTGCTTGGTGTGCTTTCTCGTACCACCTCTCCATATCCTTGCACGTCACTAGTGCCATGAGGGTGTCTTCTTGAAGCTTGACTATCCTTGCAGTGAATAGGTGTCGTTCGTCTGTAAATTTGTTGTAGGCCTCCTTGAATTCACTCCTTAGGAACACCATGGCCTATGTGGTGTCCTGGTAATATTTCGCCAAGTGGTGCAAATGTTCCAATTATTTCAGAGAAAAAACCATCTCCTCTTCATCCCTTTTCTCTCTGTCCAGGGTGGCATATGTGATTTCCATCCCTGCGCCGATAAGTTTGGATGTCTTGGCATGCTCTTTTTTGATTAGATTTTCCTCTGTGGTGATGAGGATGGAGCGATCTAGAGTGATCCTCTTCTTCTTGGTGGTTCTCTGCACGATAGCTTTCCTTTCCAGTCATAAGCGATGGCATGTATGTCAGCGACTTCATCCACGGGTTCGGGGATTTGCTGATCTCCCCAAGTGAGAATATTTCCCAGGCTCGCGATGGTATATATTTTTTCAAGACTGGGTTTTTGAACTTCCTCCATGTGTTCTAAAGGTTCGACTTCTGTTTGTTGCTCATCGGGAGGTTTAATACCGATTGAAATTTAGGCATGGGGGGTAGCATCGATACTTAATTGACAATCGACCGTTGAGACATGGATTTCCTGTTATGGAGCTTCTTACTTTTGTTTTCCTGACCCTGGCTCATCCGTCGGACTATCCTTTTGAGTTTTTGGTACATTGAGTGGTTCAGTGTCTAAGACACTTTTGACCTCTTGGTCATTGTGTGAAGGGATCTGAATTTGACCATCGGGAGCCGGGGAAGATGTATTCTCTGGCTTTGAGGGCCTCTTGAACTGATTTCTCTATGGTCGTCACCTGTTCAGCCAGGCTCATGGCCTTGAACCTGGTCATTTTGGGGTCGACCATTCTTGCCACCACCTCTTCTCAGTCTTGGGCATTTTCTGTGAAGACTTTATCTTAAAATTTGTCATGGGAGTACAACCAACATGACGACACTTGTGAATCATGTTTCAAAACCAGACCCTTTGGACCGTGATTGCAGAATAGGCCTGTCTAGAATCTGAACTCTAGTTGGCTCAACCCTTCTTGTTTGGCTTGAGCGGTGTCCTTCACCAAGTAGAAAACTACATGGAAGCCATAAGGTATGAACGCTCGCTTCTTGTCCTTGACCAAGGTGGCATTGTAGCCTTGCAGGATGGTTTGGTAGCATATTTCTCCTACTACAAGCCGGTCCGGGACATGAGCTGGCAGGAGATGTGGTAATCTTGCAGCCACGAACACCCTGATGTAGGTGTCGCGCTCGTCTATATACCAGTGGGCTACCTTTGATATCATCTTTTTGGCAGCAACCGATAGTCTCGGGCATTCTTTCTTAAAAAGAATGAAATAAATTTGTTCGATGAATTCATCGCAGATGAGGGAGTAATACTTCTTGTACATGTTCTCCCATAGGATGCTAAAATAGACGTGGATCGAGAGCTCTGCGACATGCCAGCTCAGATTCATGCCGACGAAAATGTTTCTGGCGCACATGACATCAAGAAAATATGAAGCCATATAAAAGACTAGTATCTCTCCCTCCTTCGACGTCTGAGCCTGTTGTATACATATGCTTAGTTGTTTAGAAATTATGGCTCCCCAGTTGAAACTTCTCCCAGAGATGGCCATGGTGTAAGCTAAGGGAATCCATGCCTCTAAAAATATGGAGCACTCATTCTCTCCATATAATCGGCAGTTGAGAGCCATCAAATAGATGTATGGCTCCCTTAAATTTGTCGTTGAGTACCAACAAGTGCTCTGGTTGGTGTACTTATTGTCTTCCCTCCACCATGAATCCATCACCCGGCTAGTGTCGTGGCGCTCGTAAAACTTCATGACAAAATCTATGTTTAGTCGCTCCTCAGGGTCTCTAAGCTTGTAATACTTCTGGACTTCCACCGGTAAAAACACTCCGACACAACCACCATTGTCTGTAGGAGAAATTTCTATTTTCGACACACTAGTTCAGTGAGAGTTAATTGACTATTCCTAAGGAAAGCTAACTGCTTGATTGTTTTTCTTAATTATGGAATGTTTTTCCCTATATATGAGTGTATTCCACTCATTCATTGTATCATATTGATCATGATCTATGTATCAATCATCAACTCATTGGATTAGTGTGAATATATTTTCTTATTCTTCCATATCGAATCTCTGTTCCTTTCTTGATAAGCTTTGTTTGTAATTGCTTTAGCTAAATCTCATGTGTAGGTTTCCATGAAACACTGACATGGTATCAGAGCTATGTTTCTTGGAGCAAGCCAGACAAGACAAAGAATAAGGAAAATCAAGGTTTCGGCGAGATAAATTCATGGTCGTACCTTTCAGCAGTTATTCCTCCCAAAATATTACGTTTTTTAGGAAACGATTTGATAGGAAAGTAAATCGACCCATTTTGGAAGTGGGGTTTCAATCGTTTGGTGATATTCTTCACCATTTGCTCAAAAAGTAAACCACAAGATAGGCTCCTGAAACTATTAAGAATCTGTGGCCGTACCTTTCTATAGTGATTTCTCCCAAAAATATTAAGTTTTTGAGGAAACAACCCCTTGGAGAAGTAAATCGACTCATTTTGCAAGTGGGTTTTCAACTGTTTGGCAAGATTCCTCACCGTTTTCTTAGAAATTAACTCGGAAGATCATCTCCTGAAACTGATATGAATTTTCACTTCAAGTGCCTTTTTTGCCGTGATTTCTTAATTTTTCACTTGCAGATTGAGAGGAAATTTTTAGGGGTTCTTAGAAACAATGGGAGAGATGGATAGGACAACTATTATACAGTCAAACTTGGTGGTAATGCTCACACCATACAATTATTTTGAATGGAATCCCAAGGCAAAATTCCAACTCAGAAGGAAAGGACTGTATAATTTGACGATGGCGACAGAAACAGAACCTACATCAGCGATTGAGAAGATGAGATGGGTGAACCGTAAGGATGAAGACACATGACTAATTCTTGAGTTAATCTCCATTGATTTATGGTTTCATGTTGCTGCATGTAAGACTTCAAACAAGATCTGGACCACCTTGGAAGGACTCTTTTGAAAGAAGGATGAGATGCGAGGTCATATGCTTGAGGTAGAGTTGAATACCTTAGACCCTAAAAGTTTTGATAATATAAAAGATTTTTTAACTAAATTTAAATATTTGCTATTGATCTTGGGTGAATGTGGTATTGATAAGTCTACACAAGAGAAACAACTTATTCTAACAATCTTGGCCAAGCTAGGACCAAAATACGTTGTAGATGTCTCCAATTTTCATTCTGGCAGATGTCTTTTTGGAACAAATTGGAAAATGCCTACATTGGCTCAATTCATTGAGTCTCTTACACAAGAGCAGACAAAACTCATACATATGGGCCTCATGAAAGATCCCAAAGCACATGCACTCACCATGCATGATGGAAAAGGGTCATCCAAACATAACAGGAAGGAGGGATATTCCAAACCCTTTAATGATTCTTCAGGTTCCAAAGACTCTTCATATTCCAAGAAGAAGAAGAAGGGAAAGTAGTGCACTTATTGAAATAAACTGAATCATGAATTATCCGCATGCATGAAGAAATAGATCGATCTTATGGCACATACACTTCAACATAACAACCTTGGAAACTTCATTCCAGAGGGAGTCAAGAAGCATAAAGAAGAAGACCCTGCTCCTAAGAAAGATAATCATCATGCTCTGGTTGCAATTAATTCCTCATGTGATTCATGGATTATAGATTTTGGTGCATCCCATCATATGACAACGAAAGATGAAGTTTTCTCTTCTTTGAGTCCATGCTCAAGACCCCCTATTATTATGGGGGATGATACTCCAGTAGCAGTAGCAAGAGAAGGGAGAGTGGAACTCCATAATGGTAGTTTTGAGAATGTTTTGAGAGTGGAAATCTATGAATCTACTCTAAGTTTATCAGATCACTCAGAAAGGTAAAAAGGTTGAATTTACATCATATTCAGTTTCAATAATTGACATGCATGACAATCCATCATTGCAATTGGGGAGGTGAATCACAAGTCAAGGTTGTATAAATTCACTAATTTTTCTAACGATGACTCCTCTATTCTACTTATAGATAAGGAGAGTACTTTGCATGCACCTCTAGTGCAACATGAATATACTCTTGTTCTTCCGTCAGTTTCAGACATTAGAGATGATTCCATACACTCAGATTCTGTACATGGAAATAAGCAGGTAGTACAGACAGATAAGAAGTTAGCGTCGAAGCTTCAACAGATGCCCAAGAAGGCACAGACCACAGTTCAGGCAATAGGCAACCTGGCAAGGAATCCATTAAATTCTAGGATGACTCGATCTCAGCATGAGGAGCCTTCTCATGTACTTTCAGCTTCAGAACCTGCGATGCCCATGCATTGCTATATGGTTCAATCCACTGATCTTCAGAACTACAATAAGGTTGTGGGAAATCCATTATGGAAAGCAACCATGCAGAAGGAGTATGAATCACTCCTACAGAACCAGACTTGGAATCTAGTTCCACTTCCACCAGAAAGGAATATTTTCAGGTGCAGATGGGTCCACAGGATCAAGAGGTACAAGGCCCAACAGGTTGCCAAAGGACTTCATCAGATCCATAAATATTTCTACATCTTCACCAAGACTTTCAGTGAGCAGAAGTTTCATACTTTGCGATATCATCTTGCAGTGAAAAACATAGTGGCCTAGCAGTTGCCATTTTCTTCTTTTGATACATTATCTTTTGAGGGGGGTTTTGTTCCCACGTGCTTTTCCCTCTTTCCTCGCTTTTATCCAGTGTTCATTAGTTGCATTGTACATGAGTACCTAAAATTCCCTAGTAGCTGGGACTCATTTTTTACTGCATAGTGATGTTTAGGGGGGGTGTTGGAGAAATTTCTATTTTCGACACAATAGTTCAGTGGGAGTTAACTGACTAGTTCTATTTTGGACTTTCTATTTTTACCATCACTATTATTCATGCATGCATTCCTAAGGAAAGTTAACTGCTTGATTGCTTTTCTTAATTATGGAATGTTTTACCTATATATGAGTGTATTCCACTCAATCATTGTATCATATTGATCATGATCTATGTATCAATCATTGGCTCATTGGAGTAGTGTGAATATATTTTCTCATTCTTCAATATTGAATCTCTCTTCCTTTCTTGATAAGATTTTTTTGTACTTGCTTTAGCTAGATTTCCTGTGCAGGTTTCCATGAAACACTGACATTTTCCTCATTGATCAAACACTTCTCTATGTCTGTGTGGTCGATGAGCCACTTCAAGACTTTAATACAGGGAAAAATAGGAATTCTTCTCGCCACCATATGCAGGTACGACCGTTGGATGTTCGAGAACACTTCTTCATCGAACGCTCTAACATCTGGATCACTGTGTGGTATATATTCCATGTCTTCCTCCCAGTTGATCTTATTAAAGAATTCTCCCCAGTGCGGGAGCACTATCTTGGATCATGTGCCTGCCTCTGTATCTCCAAAGGCCAGAGGCTGGATGAAAGCCTTCTTCGTTGATGTTTTGATGACAGGCTCCGGTCTCGACATGTATTCCAATTGTTTTGCGACCCCTGGGGAGGAGCCTTCACCTAACTCTAGTTCTATCAGCTTCGGCGCCCTCGACGATCGTCTAGTGGTTGGATTTATTGGAGGCATTGTTCCTACAATAAAAATAAACCTTCAGAGACTATGTAAAGAACAAAACCAGATAAGCAACATATAATTGTAGCCATGTAAGATTTACAGACTTGGATACGTACCTGTGAAGCTTGCTAAAATCTGGTTATTTTGATACTCGCGGGATCTCTGCAACCTTGGAATTATTCATCTTGATTCTTCAGATGATATGAATTTCCTTGCACGCAAAATGATTTCGTTCGCAATGGCTCAAGTGAATTTAAACCAGGGAAGAGCTTACTTTGTCACATCAGCCATTCAATTTGGGTGATGAGTGAAATTCAAACAAATCTTCCGCTGAATCTATGCAACTTAAATTGATTGTGGGTTGACGACGGAGGCACAGGGGTGATGTGGTATATCGGTGGTTTTAAACGACCATTTTTATTAGCGCACGAGGTAGCAACTAATGCGGGATTTGGTATTAATTTTCCCCTTAAATTCTCAAAATCTAATCGTATCTAATGCTAAAATGTCTCATCGTGTTGCTTTCTCAGTGGGTGGATCGAGGATGGGGGATGCGCTATGAACATTTTCATCGATGTACCTCACAAAAGGTATGACGCCGATCAATATCATAATACAATGCTATTGTGGCAAAGTTGACTCAGAGGTGTGACTTGGACCTAAGGAAACAAGAATGACTTGGGGTAAAACTAGGTCATACGGTTCTCCAATCTGGCAAAGACACGTGGCATTGAAGACCAGTGACGTAATTCACGTGTATTAATCGAAGTTGGGACCTTTCTTAAGTTATTCGTCCTAAAAAAACCTTATCTTGCTAGTGCCAAAAACCTATCCAGGATCAACGATAAACCTACCAAGTGCTTTCTTCGGATTAGGCTCCTCAAAAGGTCCTGACGCCGAAAACGTATCGGGGGTCGGCGATCAGAGATATCTTTTAGCGCGGTCAAAATTTTTGTTGCGATCCCTTTAGGTTTTCCCCGATTCTGATAAGCGGTTCGAGTATCATCTATCAAAGATATCTTTATTTCTTTGTTAACGTCTATTCCCCTCATCTTTTACCGATGTCGATGGAGATCGACGCTCGGTGACTGAGATTTCCCGAGTGGCTCTTTTCCTTTTTTGAATGCCTTCCGATTCTGAATCTGAGTGTGTCGAGTGAAGTGTTTTGGAGTTTGATTCTTTATTTATGTTTTAATCCCTTTTAAGTCATGGGGTTTCATAAATTCAAACAAACCTGAAAAGCTAATGAGAGTCAAGATAATAAGAAAAGACAAAACATTTCTCAAAATGAAGCCGAATCAAATAGTGCAAAGATCAAGTGGTACCCAAAAAATTAAAACTTTGAAATAGGATTTTTAGGGTGTGTTGAGTGCTCAACACGTCCAACTTGTCACACTCTTTGATACCAAGAGTCACCCTACACATTCTAAACAAGTATAAAGTGCACAAAATCAACAATATTTGAAGTAGATAAAACACTTTCCAGGGTACGAATGCTTCTCCCAAGAAACCTAGGGTTTATCACCCAATTACCTTAACTAGGTCAAGTACCCATCCAAGATACCAAAGGAAGATCAATAAACCCTAGTGACCAGAGAGAGACCACATGTGCAAACTCTAGAGAGAGAGAGGCTTGTGTGTGTTGTAATATGTAATGATGACTTGTGTGGTATTGTTGGAATGTAATAATGTCTACTCTTATGTAAAAGAGTTATACCACATGCGTCATGAAGAAATATACTCTTGTTACCATTAATTATATAAAGAGATAAAATTATATTTATCCCACATGTATTTTGGGATGCAATTCCTCCATACATCTTGGTATATAATAGAGGTAAGAAAGACCCATGAGGGACAATGAAATGAAGGATCACATAGTGATCATATATATTGGAATGATGTGAATATGGAGTGTGATGTGTGGGAGCTCATGATCCAAGAGGATATCGATGGCCACCCACCTTTTCCAACTGGCTCAAAACAGTTTTTTGGCAACTTACTATTTTTAGCAGTTTTTTGGTTCCCAAACTTTCAGGGCTATTTTGAGGGCCCAAATGACATTTTTTCACGATCGATCACCCCAATGATGTCCAAAGGTTTTTATTGAGCCCCCTAAATTAATATCCTCTAAAATAACTTTCCAACGGGCTATCGCACGCCCTAAACGAAGATCGGATGCAAAATTTACGACCCTGAGAAGTTGAGTACTAACTTACCCCAACAGGGCCCACATGGCTTTTGGCGCTTCATCTCCTAGGGTTAGGTTTTTGGATGTCTAGGGTTTTTGAAATTCATTTTTATTGTAAAAATTCCTTCAGAGCCTCATTGTACTCATCTTCTTATGAATGAGTGTAGCCATCACATCTCTTCTCAAAGATAAGATGCCACCATTCTAGCAATCTTTTTTTCAGTCTGCATTTTACAGTTTTCAACATATTTATTATTTAATAGAAGTCAAGTTTTATTGTATATCTATTATTGTTCACTATATATCTGTGTTAATATTATAAATCTTTGATTTCATTTCATTCCTCTCATAAATTTGGATCGGCGGTATCAAAGCAGTCTGCTCCTTGTCATTTTTTAATGCATGTCCTTGACATGGTCAAGGTATAGAGAGTTGGGTCTCGAGATTGTTTCTCTTGAGGAAAATTTCTCTCGCACACCCAAGAATTTGTCCATGGAGAGTGAAAATAAATACGATGGGACATGAGATCCTTTCAAAAAAATTCTCGAGGAATCCCTTGAGAGACAGAGGAATGAGATGATGGAAACTTTGCACAAATCCTTCGACGGTTTCCGACAAGTGATGCATCCACCTCAAGCAGAGGCGTCGCCCCCTTCAAGGTACAAATCAATTTCAATATTCCTATATTTTAAGTTCAAATAGATGCAATTGTCATAGATAAATGGATAAACCTTCTAGAAGGGTATTTTTTTGTCCACACCTTTTTCGATAGGGAAAATATTACATTTGCTCTCCTCAAGGTCGTTCCCCATGTCAAATATTGGTGGGAGACTTTCTGTGATAAAAAGGAAATAGAGGGATCCAAATTATTTGCAGTTGCACCCACTTGGGGTTCCTTCAGGGATGTTGTTAAGGAACAATACTAACTTGTTGGAAGTTATGACGACTTGTATACAAGATGGACCACACTGCAGCAGGAAAGAGACCAAAAAATGCCAGAGTTCACCAATGTCTTCCATACCTTGCACACCAAGTTGGGTATCAAAGATTCTGAGCGACATTTGGTGCTCAAGTACCGCGGTGTTCTGCATAGATACATCCAAACATAAATGGAGTTTTTGAACAACTCAACCTTGGGTGTGGCCTATCGATATACTGTCAAAATTGAGCATAAGCTTAAACAAAAGGCATGGCAGTTTGGGTCTAGGAACACATCACAACAGAAGCAGGGAAAGGGAAACCCCAACCTGTAGAACAAAGGATAGAGAAAATATGGGAAACCTCAGGACAACTAGTCCAAGCCACAAGAAAAGAAGGACAATGGGAAGATGAAGAAAGATACCGAGAAGTGGTGCGACCTCCATAAGAGCCCCTGACATAACACTGTTGTTTGTCGCTCAAAGAAGTCATTGGTGGTTGACGTAAAATCCTCTAAATCAGATGCAGGTTCCGACTCTGAGTCAGAACCAAAAAAGGGGAGACAAATCATTGACGTGAAACCCACTGCCACCGTTTCTACCACCAAGATCTAGCTTGGCGTACCTGATGAGCCATAGGAAAGCGAGCACCGCTTCCATTCACAAATGTGGGTGAAAGGCACTTTGTTGCACTTCATCGTTGATAGTGGTATCCAAAAGAACCTCATATCAACAAAAGTCGTTAAGAAACTAGCCTTGTCGACAACACTTCACCTACAGCCCTACACTATCAGATGGCTCCATCAAGGAAGAGATCTTTGCGTCAGCCAACAGTGTCGCCTGTCGTATGGCATCAAGCCATTCAAAGATGAGGTATTGTGTGATGTTTCTCCCCTTGAAGTTTGTGATGTTATTTTGGGCCAACCTTATTTATGGAAATGTCATGTTTTATATGAGTCTATGCCTTGCAGTGTTATTATTACTTTGAAGAAGAAATTTTACAAAATATCTGAGGTATTCCCACCTAGTGTTATTTCCTTGATATCTGCCAAGCAATGCAGGAAGGTCATTTCTCAGACCAGGAAGTTTGTCTTCTTCGTGATTCACTCTCAGAGTGAGTGAAAGGTGGTACCCACATCCATGGAATCAGTGACCGACCTCTCCACATAGCAGAATCAAGTGGATAAGGTCGTGGAATAATACCAAGACATCTTCTCATCACCTACTAGGGTACCTCTACAATGTCAGGTCAAGCATCCCATCGATCTGACCCCTGATGCACCACTACCCAATGTGATAGTCTATCATCTCTCTCTGCTAGAAAATTAAGAGATCGACCGTTAGATGCAAGAATTGCTCCATAAGGGGTACATTCAACCCATCTCATCACCTTGTGGAAGTCCAATCGTGTTGGTGCAGAAGAAATACGGGACCCGACGACTCTACATTGATTATTGGGCCCTAAATAAAATCACAGTCAGGAACCGATACCTGATTCCTAGAATCGACGATCTCCTTGATTAACTCAAGGGGGGGGAATCCTCTGGTAATATTGATATGAAGTCTGGCTACCATCGGGTCCCAATAGAACAAACAAATTTATGGAAAATGACCTTCAAGTCAAAAGAAGTACTTTTTGAATGGTTGGTCATGCCCTTTGGTTTGACAAATGCCCAAGAAACTTTCATGAGAATGATGGATGATATATTGTGGCCTTTCACTAATTATTTTGCAGTGGTGTATCTAGATGACATCCTCATCTACAACAAGACTTGGGCAGAACACTTGCAACATATTCAATAGGTTTTGCACACTCTACGGAAACACAAGATATATGCAAACTTGGAAAAATGCTCCTTCGGCATGGACAGGGTCCAATACCTAGGATACATTGTTGATACACATGGTTTTCATGTTGATCCATCCAATATCTAAGTCATCTATGACTGACCATCCCCAACTACACTCACTGAGCTTTGAAGCTTCTTAGGTCTTGTCATTTTCTATCACAGGTTCGTGTTGGGATTCTCCCATATTGCATGGGCCCTCATCCAAATAACCACAGGTGGTGGTAAGGAAAAATTTGTGTGGGGTCTGTCCCCAAAAAAAGTGTTTGATGATTTGAAGCAACGCTTGTTCTTAGCCCCAATTCTTTCATTACTTGACCTACAACAATCCTTTGATATCGAGACAAATGCTTCAAACTATGTTGTGGGTGCATTCATTACTCAACACGGCCACTCCGTGGCCTATCATAGTGAGACACTGTCAGATGTCATCAATAACTACCCTAATTACAACAAAGAAATGTACTCCATTGTGAAAGCATGCAACCAATGGAGGAATTAGATTCTTGGGAAGGAGACATCCATCCACATTGATCATAAGCTGTTGCAGTTCATGCAGACACAACACAAATTGTAGAATGACCTTCATCAGAAGTGGTCCACATATTTGTAGCAGTTCCACCTCAAAATCAAGTATGAAATAAGAAGTACCAACCGGGTCGTTGATTTCCTCAACCAACCTCCAATCGCGACACTCATCATTGTTCTATATTCTTGTGGCCATGAGACCATTGGATGGCCCCACCTCTATGAGACAGATCCCGACTTCGCCAACACCTACCAGATGTTGGGTGAAAACACAGTTGTCACTAGTTTCCATCTTTAGGACGGGTTTTTGTGCCATCTGGTCCATCTCTGCGTTCCATAAAGCAAGTGAGGGAAGTTTATTTGGGAATCCCACTACAGTCGGGTGACATGACACTTCATCGTGGAAAAGACAATGGCAGTGTTGCAACAACATTTATATTGACCAAAACTTTGAAAGGATGTCAACAAGTATATACAGTCATGCACTACCTACGCTGTTTCCAAACCAACCAATAAGAAACAAGGCTTGTACACTCGTCTGCCTACTCCCGATAGGCCCTGGAAATCCATCTCAATGGACTACATGTTGGGCCTTCCATCAACCAAGTGGGGAAATGACTGTGTTTTTGTGGTTGTTGATCTCTTTTCTAAGATGGTCGTTCTAGTCGCCTACAAGAAGAGCATCATAGCAGAGGCCACTGCCAATATTTTATTTGAACAAGTGTGGGTACAATTTGGGATCCCACAAAAAATTATCTATGATTGAGACAGTGAGTTCCTTAGCACATTTTGGTCAATCCTCTAGTCACTTTTGGACACCATGCTCACCAAATCCACTTCCTTCCACCTCGAGACGGATGGTCAAACCGATGTCGTCAACCGGATAATCATGCACATCCTACACTTGTACAATTATAAGCACCCCCGAACCTGGGATGAGAGTCTTCCTTATGTTCAATAGAACTACAATAGAGCCATACATAGCTCAACCGACCACAACACCTTTCAGATGGGGTTCAGATTTCAACCATTGGGTCCCATGGATGTTGCACTACCCCTTGTGGCCACTCAGGTAGACTCGTCGCATGCTCCAACTAGAGATGACAAAGCCACCCAGTTCATTGAGCGGATCTATCACATCTGCCAACAGGTTTAGGATATTTTACAGAAGTCCAATGCTAAGTACAAGCAGCGCCATGATCAACACCAGGTGCCACACCAGTTTCAAGTGGGAGACAAAGTTTGGTTGCACTTGTAGAAATAACGCCTTACAAGGACTCATTGAAAGCTTCATCCACTCCATTATGGACCTTACACCATAACCAAGGTTGTGGGTGATAATGATTTCAAGCTCAACCTTCCCCCCTTCCTTGGCTTGCACCCAGTGTTCAATGTGGACCTCCTTCAACCTTATTGGACACCTTAGAGATAACAAAACAATTGACACCAACATAGCTCAACCTTGAATGCATGGAACATGCATCCATTGATCATATTGTGGAAAAACAGGTCAAGGGAACTCACTAGCAAAGGATCCAGCTTTATTGGGTTGTCAAAGAAAGGCAATTCCTGCACCAAGGCAAGTGGCTCACATGTGGTGAAATTTAGCATAAATTTTCTCATCTGATGGGGGCACTCAACGCAATGGAGACCATTTCTTCATAAGGGGGGAGGATTTATCTAGGAGGATCTCTATGGCCACCCACCTTTTCAAACTCACTCAAAACAGTTTTTTGGCAACTTACTATTTTTAGCAGTTTTTCAGTTCTGAAACTTCTAGGGCCATTTTGAGGGCCCAAACGATGTTTTTTCACGATCAGACACCTCAAACATAGATAAAAGATCTGATTGAGCCCCATAATTGAATATCCTCGTCGATACCTTTCCAACAAGATATCGTGCACCCTAAACAATGATCATATGCAAAAGTTACGACCTTAGGAAGTTAAGGTACTAACTTACCCCAACGGGGCCCACAAGACTTTTAGCGCTTCATCTCCTAGGGTTGGGTTTTTATATGTCTAGGGTTTTTGGAATTCATGTTTATTGTAAAAAGGCCTTCAAAGCCTCATTGTACTCATCTTATTGCAAATGAGCATAGTCGTCACATCTCTTCTTAGAGATAAGCTGCCACCATTCTAGCAATCTTGTTTTCAGTCTGCATTTTACAGTTTTCAACATATTTCCTATTTAATAGAAGTCAAGTTTTACTGTATCTCTATTATTGTTCATTGTGTCTCTGTGTTAATATTATAAATCTCTGGTTTCATTTCGTTCCTCTCATAAATCCGGATCAACTCAATTGTAAGATTGGAGATTTCTGAAGAATAAAGAAGACAATACCTTCCCATGGGTGTTTCCCCATTTTGGGATTTTACCACATATATTTAGTGTACTCTCCTTTTTCTTTTGTCTCTTTCTTATTTTGATTATATTTTTTTGTATGGATAGGACTAGTAAGGTTTTTTTGTTTAATATTGTTGTAGGTTTTGTTGTTTAATATTGAGTGTATATGTGTTTATTAGGTCGGAGAGCCCGGATGTTAAAAGGCTAGTGAGCCTATCTTTGTAAAATGTAATCACACTCAGATATTAATAAAAATACATCATTGTTGCAAACAAACTAGACAAAAGAGTATGTGGGGATAAAATCCACTAGAAAGGGAAAGGGGGGATAAGACTCTAGGAAAGGGGCTAAGCTAAGGGGGCTTAAGCCCAAAGGAATATTATATTCATATTCCTAAAAGTATAAAGCCTAATATATATATATATATATATATATATTCTAAGTTCCTAATGAGGGGGAATGTATCACCCAAGTGGACCCAAGGTAGTTCCCAATATGACAAGTGTCAAGTTGGGAACATGCACACATATTTGAGGAATTTATTTCATTTTTCCCATCATTCACTCATAATTCACTCACTCTCCTCTCCTACAATCTGTATCTTTCTACCATCACCATACTTGTACTAGAAAATCTTTGGAGATGTTGTCAATGAGTAAGCTAGGTGATTTGAGCTAAAGAGGTGGGTTGTCAAGCCCATGTGTTATTGAAGAAGTGGGTTTTCAGGCCCATGAGCATTCTTTCCATGTGAGAGAACTGTTGGGAATTGTTTCCCAGGTGCCAGGATGTAGCTACAAAGCTCAGATACTTCCAGATATTTGACATGTTGTTGAAGCCCTGGAAGGGAAGTGAGGAAGCTGAAGGACTGTTGAGCAAAGAAGGGGCGCACTTTTTGTGGTGGGAAAGGCATGTGGGGAATGAGAGGTTATAGGATTTATGCTAGAGTTGGCACCTTAGTTTGAGAATTTTTGTTGTTGATAGACCTTAGCCTGGCTTAGGATTCCTTTGCCCTGGTGGAGTTTTTATCCCCAGCTCGGGGGTGACCTGTTGTTGAGAGTTTATGAGTAGTAGAGTCTATGGTTGGGAGTAAAGTCTGAGGTTTGCACACATTTGGTGACTTGTTTACACAAGATAAGTGTCTATTATGTGTTTGTTTAAATTATTGTGTGCTTATTTATCTATTTTCTATTATGTGTTTTTTTCCTGTATGATGTTGCATATGTATATTTGTTGTTATTTTGCATAATTATGGTTCATATGCAGAGAATTATTATAAATTTAATGGTATCAGAGTTGGAGTTTGGGTGTGGCATGCACCAACTTGGGGTTGGGTATGCTACAATGTGGTATCATAGCTCAAGTTTTGACACTGAGTAGAAAATTAACTTTCAGTGGATGTTTGTAATATGTTTGACAAAATCATTGCAATGGAATTAGGAAGAATTCTTGGAAAATTTCAGGAGTAATTGAAGGAATTGGGCCCAAGGATTAAAATCCCCAATTTAAATCTCAACATTGAGCATTTTCAACTTGTAATGAAGCTTATTACAGAGTTCCAATGGCGCTCAAGGAAGAAATTAAGAATTGGGGTGAAATTGTGCAAAAGCCCCAATTTCCGCAGAGGAATTCATGATTAATTCGACATGAAAGAGTCAAATTTCAAGAGCAGGGGTCAAATTCTTATGCATATGGCCTATATTGGCCATATGAAGCTAAATATAGAGCTTCAATGGAGTCCTAAAAAATAAATTTTGAAATTATGTATTATTGGGTGTTTTGGGAAAATTAGGAATTTTGTAAAATTTAGGGTATTTTTCCGTATGTCGACAACAACATGACATGGGTGCCACATTTTTGCTAACATGGCAACGAGGTGACATGTACTACCATGGTTATAGGTCTGGAAAAGGTGGAAGGTGACTTGATGTTAGGTGGCAGACGACGTGGAGCCATAGTGGCGAGAGCCTACCCACCCCGCAAAACCATAATGGGGGGCCCCTGGTGGTTTTGGAAACCAACAGGGGGGCCATAATTCACCACAGGGAGACACATCACACATTGAAAAACCAACAGTTTATTCTCCAACATCCTCCCCCCTTGTTAACAATCGGTAGGCTAGGGGGTCACAAAGCGATGATGACCGTTGATCACCATTGACACCCTCTGATCGACAATCGTCCGATCAAATGGACATGGAACTCTATGTGTCAAGGAGAATGGGCATGGGATGGGGCCCACCCATCCCCGTGACCCAATGAAAATTCACTACGTGGATTATGAAGGAATGTGGGGTCAAAAAATAAAGTAAGTGTGCACCAATGGGGGAAAGGAGGTAAAGGAAGGTAGCAGAGGTTGATGAGGAAGGGCCAAGGTGGCCAGGAGCTGACATGGTGTCATTCCAGGAGTTATAGGTGGAATAATATGACACATCAACATCCCAGTTAGCGAGATTTACATAAATTTCTTTGGAAATAATGAAAATTTATGGAAAATTACAGTGATTTCCAGGTCATGATTTTGCAGGTCATTTTCAGAGGCCTAAACAACATTTTTTTGAAATCCAATTCATACTAAAAAATACATTATTCTATGACATATAATTTCTACATCTAAAATGATTAATCTTGGAGAGAACTTTCTAATGGTGTAAATTGTTTGTCAAACAGAGCTTGTATGAGGGAGTTCTAGGCCAAACAATGGAGGGTAATTTTTGGGTACCAGTTCACTCTAAGGGCCATAAATTCTTGCTCCATAACTAGATTGGGGAATAGGAGTAGTATACATAAATATCTTAAGACATTACAGACATATAGGGAGTTAGATTCAAAATATGGGAAACTAAAAATGCACAGGAGGGCATAGAAGGCACCTGTATCATTCAAGGCCAAAAATATAAATTGACCTTAAACTTCAGCAGGTTGTATCTAGTATCTTGGAGCTCAGATGAAGGCGAAACTTGGCTATAATGTCCAAAATATGGTCATGAAGGAACCCATTTGAGATCCTGTCAGAAATATAAGGGAATAGGTGAAAACATGCATAGGCACAGATAAAAAAATTCACCTACTTGAAGGATGTGTTGAAGGAGTAAATGGGTAGTATTCAAATGACCATAACTTTCTGCTCAAAAATCAGAATTGAGAATGGAAGTAGTCATTGGAAAGGTATTGGATAGAAGAGTCTATATATCCACCCATAAATGTGAATTAGATAATAAAATTAAAAAAGAATCATGATAAAGGATTCATATGCACTTATGGAACAAAATTGTGCATGGTTTTCATAAATTTATTAAATTATTTAGTCTAACAAATCCTATTGCCTAAACATTTTGAAAAGTTAAGAGAAAATAGAACAGAAAAAGATCAAGGCAGTGACTAGAAGAATAGAATAGGCATAGAGAATGTCACACACCCACTAAGGGAACTAATATTTTTTGGATTTTTCCTTCTTTTCACCGAGGAATAAAATCCCCGAATTCCTATGGGGCCTGATGCAAACCCTACCATCCCTTATCCTTACCCATGTGATCGTTGGCTATGACCACGGGCCTTACCGAAGGGGCATTTATGGCTTTCACGATTTGGGAAATCGCGATGCATGTGTTCCGTTGCTCTCTTGTCTCTCGAAGAGCCGAAATCCGAAAGGGGCTAACAGTATTGTCACATCTAGCAATGCCTCAGATTAAAACCTGGCATCCCACCTTTTGGAGTTTCGCGTACCGGGTTTTCGTGGTAGAAGAGGACGACAAGTTCATACCCTTCGGTTTTCCGGGTGCCGAAACATCGAAAACCAAATCTACATGCGCTAAGCCGTATCGGGATTTCGCAAGTCGGGAATTCGGGACTGACGTGTACCAGGGATTTGCTTCTAGATATATCAGGTGCCAAAATACCGAGACATCAAGACTTATCTGTGCTATTATTATTTCGAGGTCTCGCAAGTCGGGGTTTCATGATATGCGCAGACAGAAGGTCTCTCACTTAGGTTTCCTGGGAGCCGAAACTCCTAAGCCTATATTCATCGCTAAGCTCATTTCGGGGTTTCGCAAGTCAGGACTTCGCGACCGACGAGTACAAGGGAACTGACCCTTGGGTTTCCCGGGTGCCGAAACACTGAAACATCCAAACTCTAGACACACTATGTCATTTCGGGTTTTCAGAAGTCGGGATTTCGAGACTGGAGAGTACAAGATACTTGCCCTTAGATATCTCGGGTGCCAAAACACCAAAACACCGTATCTCATCCGCTCTATTATCATTTTGGGGTCTCACAAGTCGATATTTAGGGACTGGTGAGTACAAGAAAACTTGCCCTTGGGTATCCCGTGTGCCAAAACGCTGAAACACCAAACTCTAACCATGCTATACCATTTCGGGGTTTCGCAAGTCAGGATTTCGTAACATGCGAAGACAAGGAATCTTGCCCTTGGGTATCCCGGGTGCCGAAACGCCGAAACACCAAACTTTAACCACGCTATACCATTTCAGGGTTTCGCAAGTCGGGATTTCATGACATGTGAAGACAAGGAAACTTTCCCTTGGGTATCCCAGGTGCCGAAATGCCGAAACACCAAAACTTATCCACGCTAGACTATTTTGGGGTTCCACATATCGGGATTTCGCGTCTCGTGAGTACAAGGAAACTTACCTTTAGATATCCCAGGAGACAAAACACCGAAACACCAAAACTTAGGGAACCATTCTTTCTGGTGCAAGGTTTCCAAACTTAGGCCATAAAATCCTCCAACGGATCCTTGGGTAATTATCACCAGGCTGGGTGACCTGACGGAAGGGTCTTCTTAGATTATCAAGCTATGAACTCTATAACATGGGTGAGTTAAGCTTAAATACTTACTTAAAAATGGTAGTCCCTTCCAGAAACTCACTCCAGCTTTGGAATATGATGGAGCTTCCTAGAAGGAGGTGCCTTCGAGAAAACAAACTAGGGCATATCATGGGTCGTGAACATGGGAAAACTCTCCAGGGGACGAGCTCAAATATGAACTTATACATTCGATACATAAATCTATTATATTCATATAAGTATAAGCACACATTCATTGTTGTTGATCGAAATACTAGGCAAACACTTCTATACAGAAATCAATCATTTATAAGTGTACAAACAAGAGCATGCATTCATTATATTTTAATTCAAGATGCGAGCTGTAAACACTTATCAGAAATAACACCAAGTGTGGCACGACTGCTGAAAGGGGTGCTCGTTTCCACCCAACTGTAGGCTCAATGACTCCAAATGGATTTACCACTAGCCACCCCCAAACTAGACCACGATTCTTTGAGACTCAGTCTCTTACTTCCCGCTCGTCGAAAGTCCAGGATAAAGGTTACTCTCCTTCTCCTCTGCTCATGACTCTCTATATTTTTCGTAGTTCCTCTGGTTCTCCTTCAGTGATTCCTATCGCATGCCCCATTCCCACACTTCCTTTCTTGCTTTGTCTTGCAAGGTTGCGTGTGACGCGAATTCCCCCGTAATGGTTAGGTCTGAGGGATTCTACGGATGGCTGGTTCACCCCCATCCCCTCATTAACTCATGAGGAGCCTCCCCACCTACCATCCTGGTGAGTAATTCATTTTAGGTCCATAGAGCAGCTTTGGTCTTTGAGCCAGTAAACACCAATACGGTATTGGTTCAGTGGAAGTTAACGCCACCATTCCAGGTGCCTTCCACCACCTTTCATCAGCCATCATGGTCTCTTTTTCAGCACACCCCCCCCCTCCTAGCAGTCATGCAACATATATTCACACATCATTTATATTCATCGACCCTTTATATAGGGTCCGTCAAATCACACATTCACATCTTGGAGTTTTCCATAGTTCTTGGTCAATATAGTTATTTTTACAAACTGGGGGAAACAAGGTGTTACAATTTCCTCCCACTTTTAAAGGAACATCGTCCTCGATGTTCTATCTATCAATAGAATGTGTAAGTACAGAAGTAAACAAAATCGGATATGCCTATTTCATGGCATCTTCCATTTCCTAGGTAGCCTCATCTGGGCAAAAATGTTTCCACTGCACCCTGACCTGTGCAATGGTTCGATTCCTGAGTGGGGTTTCCTTTCTGTCTAGTATGCATTGAGGTTCTAGTAGGAATTCTCCCTTCAGTTCCACCTGGATCACATACCAACCAATTATATGATTAGAATCATGTACATATTTCTTCAATAATGAAACATGGAAAACATTATGTGCTTTTACTGTGGGAGGAAGTGCTAGCCTATAGGCTATAGGTCCCACTCTATCTAGAACTTGAAAGGGTCCACAATATCGAGGTGCCAACTTGGCACATGCTCCCATCTCAAGGGAACTCTTCCTGGGCCTAACCCTGAGGTATACGTGGTCTCCTGCCTTGAACTCTCTTGGAGTTCTCCTTTGGTTGGCATAACTTTTCTGTCGGTTCTGAGCGACCTTTAGATTTTGTTTTATCTGAAACACTCGTTGTTCCATTTCTTTCAACATGTCGGGTCCAATAGTAACTCTGTTTATGGGATTACTCCAACTGACTGGAGTATTTCACGGCCTACCATAGAGGACTTCGAAAGGGCTCGTCTTCAATGATTCTTGGTAGCCGTTGTTGTAGGCGAATTCCACTAGTGGCAGGTAGTCTTCCCACTTTTTGGGTTGATGCATTACATGCATCCTGAGCATGTCTTCTAATATTTGGTTCACCCTTTCCGTTTATCCATCGGTTTGAGGGTGATAGGCTATGCTAAATAGTAACTTGGTCTCCAAACCAGCCATCAGTGATTTCCAAAAGCTGGAAGTAAAATTCGTGTCTTTGTCAGACACGATCTCTTTCGGCATACCATGCAGTCTGAATATCTCCTTCATGAATACGTTGGCAATGTATATTGCCTTCCAAGTCGAATTGACGGGGATAAAATGAGCGGACTTGCTCAATTTATCCACCACTACCATGATGGCGTCATTTTGTTTGGTCGAGGTTGGTAATCCGGTGATGAAATCCATGGAGATGGTTTCCCATTTCCATTCCTGGATTGGTAGAGGTTGTAATAATCCTGCTGGGTGTCAGTGTTCTGCTTTAACCTGTTGGTATTCTATGCATTTGGCTAAGTACTCAGCTATGTCATTCTTCAATCCAGGCCAATAGAATTTTTTTCTGGTGGTCGTGATCATCTTCTGGTATTCTGGATGACCAGTATAGGGTATTTTGTGTAGTTCATCCATTATGAACCTCTTCAAGTCATCACAATCTGGGATATACAATCTGTTTTTGTAAGTGAGCAGACCTCCTTCCATCATCTAGTAGCCTCCATACTTTATCCTTGTGGGTTCTTGTTGCAAGTACAAGGTCACGGTATGGAAGAATGTGTCTGTCTCTTGTGCATTTCTGACTCTTTCCTTGACATTCGTCTCGCAGGTGCTTACCGCTACCAAGTGAATTGTTTTCATGCTTCTGCTAAGGGCATCGACCAACCTATTTTCCTTTCCCTTAATATGTTTGATTTCAAAATCAAACTCACTAAGGAGGGCCATCCACCTAGCTTGTCTGGCATTGAGCTTTGGTTGGTCAAACAGATATCGCAATCCAGAGTGGTCTGTTATAAGTACAAATTTTCTTCCCAGGAGGTAATGCCTCCACATTTTCAAGGCATGCACTATGGCGGCCAGCTCTAAATCATGGGTCACATAGTTTACTTCCTGCTCATTCAATTTTCGGGATTCATAGCAGATCACACTTCCTCCTTGCATAAGGACTCCTCTGAGTCCTTCCTTACAGGCATCTGTGCATACGAGGAAATAAACTTCAGGGTCGGTGATCTTCAACACAGGTGCGTGGTTCAGTAGATGTTTCAGGGTTTGAAATCTTTCTTCACATTTTTGTGTCCACGTGAATTTTGTCCCCTTCTTCTGGAGGGTAGTGATTGGGCTCCCAATCTTGGAGAATCCTTTTATAAATCTCCTATAGTATCCTGCCAAGCCCATAAAGGATCTGATATCCGAAACATCCTTCGAGGTAGGCCATTCCATGATAGACCTGATCTTATCAGGGTCTATTGCTACCCCTTCTTCAGATAGGACATGGCCCAAGTAATGTATTTGCTTATGGAAAAATTCACACTTGCTAAATTTGGCATAGAGTTGATGTTCTCTTAGCACTTGAAGCACAAGCCTAAGGTGTTCCTCATGTTCCTCTCTATTCTTGGAGTAAATTAATATGTCGTTAATAAAAACCAACACAAATTTGTCTAGGAATTTGCTGAGCACATTGTTCGTCAAGCACATAAAAGTGGCAGGGGCATTGGTCAATCCGAATGGCACTACCACAAACTTGTAGTAACCATATCTCATATTGAAGGCAATTTTGTGGATGTATTCGCCCTTGATTCAGACTTGGTGGTATCTAGATCTCAAGTCAATATTCGAGAATATAGAGGCACCTCCCAATTGATCAAACAAGTCATCGATCCTAGGTAAGGGGTACTTGTTATTTATGGTTACCTTATTGAGTTGTCTATAATCTATACACAGTTGGAGGGTACCGTCTTTATTTTTCACAAACAGGACTGGTGCTCCCCATGGAGACACGCTGGGCCGTATATAGCCTCTGTCCATCATTTCTTTCAGTTGTAATTTAAGTTCAACTAGCTCAGGTGTGCTCATCCTGTAGGGTGTCCTAGACACTGACACCGCTCCTGGTGCAAGTTCTATTGAGAAGTCAATGTCCCTTCTCGGAGGTAAATCCGATACCTCTTCCGGAAATACATCTCTGTATTCTCTCAGTGTGGGGTGGTCTTCGAGGATTGGTTTGTCACCTTCAATTTTTTTCAACATCTGTATTGCATATAGTGGACATCCTTTTCTGCAATACTTTCTCATTTGAGGAGCTGATATTTGTCTCACCGAGATAGGTTTTTGGATTCCTTGAAGGGTTATTTTTCTTCCTTCTTCACTTACACATTCCAAGGTTTTATGGTAACAGTCCAGTTTGGCTTTATGGGTGGCTATCCAGTCCATACCAATCAACAGATCATACGATCCCAGGGGTAATATGTTAAGGGTTGATTGGGTGGGGAATTCGCCCATAATGAATTGGCAGGCTGGTATGACCTCTGCTACCCTTCTTTTAGTACCAGTGGCTAACTGTACCAACCATGGCTTGGCATTTTTATGTGGCTATAGTTTACATTTATCAACATCCATAGGGGCTATATAACTCAAATTTGAACCAGGGTCAATCAGAATAGACACTAGATGGTTGGTGATCATACCTTCGATTTCCACCACTGAAGCTTGGTGGTCAACTTGGTTATTATCCAAGGCTACATAAATTTGCGGCACACTCCTGGCCACGTCCTTGACTGTGGTAGCTTCTTGGACATTGTAAATTCTCTAGTTGTTATGTTGTCGGTGCGGGCAGTCCCTCAGTAGATGTTCTTCTCCACAACCCCAACATTTCAAAGGTTCTCTCTTTGGGTTATCAGTCTTTTCTGGGGCATATCTAGAAAGTTTATTTCTGCTCAAGGAGGGAAAGTTCTGCTGGTGTACACTTCGGGCTGGGAAGCTCATCCTTGAGTTCTTTTTATAGTCCTTAAATATTGGGGATTTAAACCCCTTTTTCTGGAATCCCAAACTATTCTTCTGCTTCCAGCCTTCGCGAGGTCCTGTCCGATGCCCAAGCTGTTCATAACAATATCTTGCCTTTTGGATAGTATCTTCTAGGGCCTTTGGTTCATCAAATTCAATCCTGTTCTGATATTCCTTAGGTAGTGTCAGGCTGCTAAATTGTAGCTTTTAAGTGTCCTGAATCACTAAATTGTCAAACCAGGGCTAGTATACTTCGAGCTGAATACACAGTATGTGCAGGAAAGCGTCTAGTCTTTTATTCGAATGCTATCCTAAAAATAAAGCAC
>ML779795.1:156715-241345 GCA_009831015.1 Picea engelmannii
ATACCTTAGGTGACCCCTTTGAGTGGGAAAGGGCTGTTGATTATATCAAAAGGAGGTCAAAAAGGGTGGTACTGGCATATAGTTGGAGGTCAATAGTATGTAGTATGGGCAAAGAACATGGTCAAAACCGGGGACCAACAGGTAGTCCACTGATGAATCGTTGCACCTTTGCCTTTTCTACTTTTATATAGGGTACATACCTCAGTAACTCGAGGAATCTGCTGACATATTCTTCTATGGTGAGTTTCCCCAGCTTGAGTTCATAGAATTCTTTAGCCTTTTCATCCAAGTATTTTTCCGACAGATATTTCTTCCTGAAGTATTTCTCAAACCGTTCCCAAGACAGGTCTTCTTCGTGAATCCCTTTTACGTTCTTAAGGTCTTCCCACTAAATGGAATCCTTTCCATTCAAGTTGAAGGTGGTTACTCGGGCCTTCAAGTTTTCTGAGAAATCATGGACTCTAAAATACTTCTTTAGTCCAAGCAATCAGGCCTCTGCTTCCTCTCCTTTCTTTATTTCACCATCGAAGGAGGGTGGTTTGGCCTTCTTGAACTCTTCGAGATTATGACTCTTGGAAAGTTTCTGCTTCTTTCGTTTTCTTCGGGAATGAGAACTAGTTCTGTTGCTTGAAGATCCCTCCAAGTCGCCAACTTCCTTTCCAGAAGAATTGTCCGACGCTTGTCCCTTATCTTTGGGGTGGATCTTTCTCGAGGTGCTCCTCTCAGTGTGGCCATTGACATGACCATGTTTCTGTGTCTCAGGTTCATGTTGAAATTGCCTTTGTATGATGGATAAGCTCTGCAGTAAAACTGCATTAATTTTCGTTTGCTTCTCTTGCTCTTTTATCATCCTTTCGTTGTCAGCCTTACAGCTCTGTAATTCGGCCATGAGGCTCCTCACTATCTCATATAGATCTGGAGGGCTCCCTACCGCCCTCCTTTCGTCAGAATCTTCGTCTCTATTGTGGGAGCCCTCCCCCACTTCATGGTGAGTCACCATTCTATACGTTTGTAATTTCCCACAGTTGATCTTCCGCTTGTGTGCAAAAGAAAAACGTTGGTTATTAGTCAATGTTTATATTCATTTATAACCAGTACATAATTCATATTTTTCACATGCACACGCACAATAGGGGTTTTCATTCTTAACTTCAACCTTTTGATTGAGGGGGTCAAGATAAAGAGTTACTCCTTTTAACAGTACTCCGAATGGAGTCTCTGCGCAACCCGTTCATGATCCCAAGTAGGCCAAGTGTTGTAACCATGCTCTGATACCAATTTGTCACACACCCACTACGGGAACTAATATTTTTCAGATTTTTCCTTCTTTTCACCGAGGAATAGAATCCACGAATTCCTATGGGGCCTGATGTAGACCCTACCATCCCTTATCCTTACCCATGTGATCATTGGCTATGACCACAGGCCTTACCGGAGGGGCGTTTCCGGCTTTCACGATTCGGGAAATCGCGATGCATGTGTTCCCTTGCTCTCTTGTCTCTCAAAGAGCCAAAATCCGAAAGGGACTAACAGTATTGTCACATCTAGCAATGCCTCGGATTAAAACCTGGCATCCCACCTTTCAAAGTTTCGCGTACCGGGTTTTCACGGTAGAAGAGGACGAGGGGTTCATACCCTTTGGTTTTCCGGGTGCCAAAACACCGAAAACCAAATCTACATGCGCTAAGCCATATCGGGATTTCACAAGTCGAGAATTCGGGATTGGCGTGTGCCAGGGATTTGCTTCTAGATATCCCAAGTGCTGAAATACCGAGACATCAAGACTTATCCGTGCTATTATTATTTCGGGGTCTCGCAAGTCATGGTTTCACGATATTCACAGACAGAAGGTCTCGCACTTAGGTTTCCTGAGAGCCGAAAATCCTAAGCCCATATTCATCGCTAAGCTCATTTTGGGGTTTCAGAAGTCGGGACTTCATGACCGACGAGTACAAGGGAACTGACCCTTGGGTTTCTCGGGTGCCGAAACACCGAAACATCCAAACTCTAGACACACTATGTCATTTTGGGGTTTCGCAAGTCTAGATTTCAGGACTGGCGAGTACAAGAGACTTGCCCTTAGATATCCCAGGTGCCGAAACACCGAAACACCGTATCTCATCTAATCTATTATCATTTCAGGGTCTTGCAAGTCAGGATTTCGGGACTAGCAAGTACAAGAAAACTTGCCCTTGGGTATCCCGGGTGCCGAAACACTGAAACACCAAACTCTAACCATGTTATACCATTTCGGGATTTCGCGACATGCGAATACAAGGAATCTTTCCCTTGGGTATCCTGGGTGCCGAAACGCCGAAACACCAAACTTTAACCACGCTATACCATTTCGGGGTTTCGCAAGTCGGGATTTCGCGACATGCGAAGACAAGGAAACTTGCCCTTAGGTATCCCGGGTGCCGAAATTCCGAAACACCAAAACTTATCCACGATAGACTATTTCGGGGTTCCACATATCAGGATTTCGCGTCTGGCGAGTACAAGGAAACTTACCTTTAGATATCCCGGGAGCCGAAACACCGAAACACCAAAACTTAGGGAACCATTCTTTCTGGTGCAAGGTTTCCAAACTTAGGCCATAAAATCCTCCAACGGATCCTTGGGTAATTATCACCAGGTTGGGTGACCTGACGGAAGGGTCTTCTTAGATTATCGAGCTATGAACTCTATAACAGGGGTGAGGTAAGCTTAAATACTTACTTAAAAATGGTAGTCCCTTCCAAAAACTCACTCTGGCTCTGGAATATGATGGAGCTTCCCAGAAGGAGGTGCCTTCGGGAAAAAAAACCAGGGCATATCATGGGTCGTGAACACGGGACAACTCTCCAGGGGACGAGCTCGAATTTGAACTTATACATTCGATACATAAATCGATTATAGTCATATAAGTATAAGCACACATTCATTGTTGTTGATCAAAATACCAAGAAAACACTTCTATACAGAAATCAATCATTTATAAGTGTATAAACATGAGCATGCATACATTATATTTTAATTCAAGATGTGAGATGTAAACACTTATCATAAAGAACACCAAGTGTGGCACGACTGCTGAGAGGGGTGCTCGTTTCCACCCAACCGTAGGCTCAACAACTCCAAATGGATTTACCACTAGCCACCCCCGAGCTAGACCACGATGCTTTGAGACTCAGTCTCTTACTTCTCGCTCGTAGAAAGTCCAGGACGAAGGTTAATCTCATTCTCCTCTGCTCATGACTCCCTGTATTTTTTGGAGTTCCTCTAGTTCTCCTTCCGTGATTCCTATCGCATGCCCCCTTCCCACACTTCCTTTCTTGATTTGTCCTGCAAGGTTGCATGTGGCGCGAATTCCCCTGCAGTGGTCAGGTCTGAGGGATTCTACGGATGGGCGGTTCATCCCCATCCCCTCATTAACTCATGAGGAGCCTCCCCACCTACCATCCTGGTGAGTAATTCATTTTAGGGCCAGAGAGCAGCTTTGGTCTTTAAGCGAGTAAAGACCAATATAGTATTGGTTCGGTGGAAGTTAACGCCACCATTCCAGGTGCCTTCCACCACCTTTCATCAACCATCGTGGTCTATTTTTCAGCACATCCCCCCTCTCCTAGCATTCATGCAACATATATTCACACATCATTTATATTCATCGACCCTTTATATAGGGTCTGTCAAATCACACATTCACATCTTGGAGTTTGCCATAGTTCTTGGCCAATATAGTTATTTTTACAGACTGGGGGAAACAGGGTGTTACAGAGAACCTATAGGCATGAAGATGAAGTTAGGGGATTGTATATCATCATGGGCATAGAGAAGACAAAATCCAATGGGTATAGAGAAGACAAGGAGGAGAGCATGAACTTGGTGGAGACCATAAAGTGTCTACAAAAATATGCCCATAGTTATAAAGGTGATAACTGGAGGCTTATGAAAGATAAGGAGCAGCAAGATGACTTCAACATCAAGAAGGCATTTGGTTAGGATAACACACGATATTTCAGGTCCATCTCCTGTCAGAAAAAATAAGAGAAGCTCTGGATTGGATGAACTACAAAGATAAATGAATAAGATTAAGCCTCCTACCTTTGATGGTGACCACAAGAAAGATGAGGATGTAGAGACCTAGCTATTAGGAATGAGGAAGTACTTTCAGCTAGATAATTACTCCTCAAAGGCATAAGGGAGAATTGCAATATATCAACTCAAGGGGAAAACATCAATGTGGTGGAACTAGCTTGTGCAAGTGCAACACATTGATGAGAAGAAGATTACTTGGGTGGAATTCAAGAGGTGTTTTCAAAAGAAGTACTTAACCAAGCATTATTATGATAAGAAGATGAAGGATTTCTTCGAACTCAAGCTTAGGAGTATGACCATGGATGAGTATGAAAGGAGATTTTTAGAGCTGTTGACATATGTTGACTTCATCAAGGATGAATAGGTCAAGATTCAAATATACCTGAGTGGGTTGCCATAAATTTTTAGTGATAAGATATAGTATGATGATCCCAAGAAACTGGAGGAAACCATAAGGAGAGATAAATGCCTCTATGATCAGCATAAAGGAAAACCAACCTTTCAAAAGGCTTGGGAAGACAAGAATAAAGGCAAGATGGAGCAGAGGAAGAAGGGCACCAAGCCACCATTCTTCAAAAATAATTCTCAGGGACAACAAGCTTCCAAGGATCCCATAATGACAGAAACAATGGGGAAAAGACCAAGGCAATAACATATGAAATGTTGGGGTTGTGAAGGAGATCACATGTACAAGGATTGCTCTCATATAGTTGAAAAAGTGATGATTGTTCACAATTTACAACAGACCGATCTAGTTGAATATATGGGTATAAATGTACCAAGGATCTATGCAGCCTTGGATAACAAGCAAGTTGATTTTGAGTCCCACATGATTGAAGTGGAACATAAGATTAATGACCAACCCATTGCTATTTTAATTTATTTAGGAGCTAATAATAGTTATCTATATCCTAAGATGGTGGAATTATTTCATTTTCCAAGAAGCAAGCTTGGGAAAACTTGGTTGGTGTAGCTAGCTACAAGAGATAAAATTAGAATTAATGATGTGGTTAAGGAATGTCCAATGGACATGAATGGACTAAGCATAAGGGCAGATTTGAATATCGTACATTTGGGATCATATGATTGACTCATTGGTATGGATTGGTTGGACAAGCATCGTGTTGTCCTTGAATGTTATAAGAAGGAATTTACTTGCTTAGATGAGGAATGAAACTTGAGGACATACCCAAGGCAATAACTATCAGATAAGTTTCGACCTTGCAACTGAAGAAAAGATTTAGAAAAATATGTCAAATATTTGCAGCTCATATGGACGACACACCTAAGGATAAATTTTCAAGCATTGAATACTATATAGTCCTAAAAGAGTTTGAGTATGTATTTAGAGAAATATCGGGGTCTCCACACAAGAGAGATATTGATTTCTTTATCAATCTAATGCCTAGAGCAACCCCATTATCCAAGACTCCTTATAGGATGAGTACACCAGAGTTGAAGGAGTTGTAAATGTAACTTGAGGAGATTTTGAAGAAGGGGTATATGTGCCCAAGTGTGTCACCTTGGGGTGCCCCAGTATTATTTGTGAAAAATAAAGATGGAACATTGAGGCTTTGCATTGAATTCAGACAACTAAATAAGGTGACTGTGAAGAACAAGTATCCTTTTCTAAGGATAGATGATCTCTTTGATCAGTTAAAAGATGCCAAGATATTCTCCAATATTGACCTCAGATCAAGTTATTATCATCTGAGAATTAAGGAAGAATACATCAACAAGACCACCTTTAAAACAAGGTATGGCCATTATGATTTTACAATGATTCCGTTTGGGTTGTCAAATGCACTAGTTGTCTTCATGTGTTTAATGAATGGTATATTCAAAGAATACTTGGATAAGTTTGTAATTATCTTCTTGGATGACATTCTTATCTACTCCAAGTTTGAAGAAGAGCATGAGAAACACTTGAATATGGTGCTACAAGTATTGAGGGAACATCAATTGTATACAAAGTTAAGTAAGTGCTCATTTTATCAGAGGAAGATCCATTATTTGGGCTATATCATTTCAGAAGAAGGGATAACAATGGATCCAGAAAAGATAAGATCCATTGAAGGATGGAAAACACCAAGGAATGTCTCCGAGGTGAGATATTTCACAGGATTTGTAGGTAACTATAGAAGGTTTATTGAGGGTTTTTCAAAGATTGCACACCCAATCACATCCTTGCAAAAGAAGGGTGTGAGATTTGAGTGAACTTCTAATTGTGAAAGAAGTTTCCAACACTTGAAGAAATTGTTAACAAGTGCACCGATTTTGAGGATTTTTTAATAAATGAAGACTTCGTTGTGTGCATTGATGCATTCAAGGAAGGGATTGGAGGAGTCCTTAGTCAAAATGGGCATGTGGTATGTTGTGAATCAAGGAAGTTAAAAGAGAATGAGAGACACTATGCCACTCATGATTTAGAATTGGTAGCCATAGTACATGCCTTGAAAATATAGAGGCACTACCTCATGGGAAATAGATTTGAGTTGAGGACATACCATAATGGTTAGAAATATTGTTTGGACAACCAAATTTAAATTCCAGGCAAAACAAAAGGTTGAAATTCCTTAGTGAGTATGACTTTGATATAAATCATATCAAAGGTGAAGAGAACAAGGTGGTTGATTCACTTTGCATGAGGGTGCATGAGATGCATGCTACATCCATTAGAATGTAGAGATATGATTTGAAAGAAAAAAAAATTAGAGGCTACAAAGTCAAATCGGAATGATATGGAGACGAAGGGAAAATTACAACAAAGTAATTTGCAGCAGAAAATTAAAAATTATGAACTAAGGGAGGATGGAATTCTCTTGTAGAAAGGTAGAGCTTTTGTTTCTAATTTACAGGAGTTGAAAAATATGGTATTAAAAGAAATGCAGAATGTGCCTTATGCTTGGCACCCAGGCTACCAAAAGACAATTACAACTATCAAGAGTCAATCTTTTTGGCTTGACATGAAGAAGGAGGTGGGCGATTATATAGTTAGATGTTTGGAATGTCAAAAGGTCAAGGCTAAGAACAGACACCCAACTGGTTTGCTTCAACCATTTCCCATTCCTAAGTGGAAATGGGAAGTTGTAACAATTGATTTCATCACCAAGCTTCCCATAACAACTAAGCAACATGATTCCATCATTATAGTGGTGGATAAGCTCATTAAATCTGCCCATTTTATCCCAGTGAAGCTAACTCACAAGGCATCTAACATTGATGATATTTATGTGAAGGAAATTACCATGTTGCATGGTGTGCCTAAGGCAATTGTCTTTGACAAAGATCCCAAGTTCACATCAAAATTTTGGAAGGGATTATTTAAAGGATTTGTGACAAATCTGAACTTTAGCACAACATACAATCCAGAGTCAGATGGGGAAATAGAGAGGGTCAATCAAGTGATTGAGGATATGTTGAGGATGTTTGTGATGGATAAACCATCAAAATGGGAAGGCTATATACACTTGGTGGAGTTTGCTTATAATAATGGGTATCATGCCTCTTTAAAGATGATCCCATTTGAAGCATAATATGGTAGAAAATGAAACACACCAGTAAGATGGGACAACCCATAAGACAAAGCAATGGTTGGACCATAATTACTCATGGAAATGGAAGAGCAGATGATGAAGATAAAAAAAATTTAAAGGTTTCCCAAGATAGGCAGAAAAAATATGCAGATAAAGGAAGAAATCACAGAGAGTTTAAAGTGGGTGACCATGTGTTCTCGAAAGTGAAGTGTTCAAGGTTCCTTGAAGTTGGGGAACTGTTCAAAGCTTGTAACAAGATATTATGGACCTTTTGAAATCCTGGAGAGGATCGGTCATGTTGCATACATGTTTGCACTACCTGCATCCATGTGTCTTTGCTTAAAAAATGTGCACCTGATGCTAATCATGTCATTGATTAGAATGTGATTCAGGTGGAGAAAGAAGGTGACTTTCAAGTGAAATTGGTTTGCATATTGGATCGAAAAATCAAGCAGCTCTGGAATCGATCCATATGGATAGTAAAAGTCTAATGAATCTGGTACGGTCCTAAGGATGCAACTTGGGAGCACAAAGATGCTATGTGGCCAAAGTACCCACATCGTTTTGAAGATTTTGATTGTACATGTGTATATAAAGTACCCCTAGGCTAAACCCTAAGTGTAAATGAAAATGAAAATGTACATATAGGCTGGTGAGCCAGGATATTTTGGGGTCGGAGAGCCTTTGTAAATATGTTTTGAGGCTAGAGTGCATGTGTGGTTATTAGGTTGGAGATCCTAAATGCTAAAAGGCCAGTGATCCTTTATTTGTAAAATGTAATCACACTCAGATATTAATAAAAATACATCATTGTTGCAGACCAACCAACCAAAAGAGTATGGGGGTATAAACTCCACTAGAAAGGGAAAGGGGGGATAAGAGTCTGGGAAAGGGGCTAAGCTAATGGGGCTTAAGCCCAAAGGAATATTATATTAATATTCCTAAAATTATAAATTCTAATTTATGGATATAAATATATATCCTAAGTTCCTAATGAGGGGGAACGTATCACTCAAGTGGGGAGGAAAGTTGGCCCAAGGTAGTTCCCAACATGACAAGTGTCAAGTTGAGAATGTGCACATATATTTTGGGAATTTAGCTTATTTTTCCGATCATTCACTTCTAATTCACTCGCTCTCCTCTCCTACCATATGTATCTTGCTTCCATCACCATAATTGTATTGGAAAATATTTGGAGTTGTTGTCAATGAGTAATTTGGGTAATTTGAGCTGAAGAGGCAGGTTGTCAGGCCCATATGCTATTGAAGAAGCAGGTTGTTAGGCCCATGAGAATTCTCTCGAGGTGAGAGAATTGTTGGGAATTGTTTCCTAGGTGCTAGGATGCAGCTGCAAAGATCAAAGGCTTCATGTCCGACCTGTTGTTGAAGCCCCAGAAGGGAACTGGGGTAGTCGAAGGACTATTGATCATAGAAGGGGAACGCTTTTTGGGGTGGGATAGAGATGTGGGGAATGAGAGGCTATATGCTTTCTTCTAGAGTTGGCACCGTAGTCTAAACATTTATGTTGTTGATAGACCTTAGCCTAGCTTAGGGTTCCTTTGCCTTGGTGGAGTTTTCAGCCCCAGCTCGGGGGTGACCTGTTGCTGAGAGTTTATGAGAAACAAAGTCTATGGATGGGAGGAAAGTTTGAGGTTTTCACACATTTGGTGTCTTATTTACAAAATATAAGTGTTTATTATGTGTTTTTTAAAATTATTGTGTGCTTATTTATCTATTTCCCATTATGGGTTTTTTCCTGTATGATGTTGCATATGTATATTTGTTGTTAATCTACATAATTTTGTTTCATATGTTGAGTGTTATCGCACAAACTGTAGGTTGGGAAAATCCTGACCCAATCCAAAAGATGGTGATAATGGTGGGAGAGTTTACCCATTGTCACCTTAGATAAACCCTCCCCTCGCTTTAGTGAAGGAAAAATCCAACACGAGGGGGGAGTCCCGGGTGACCCTATGAGGAAATGAGACGAAAAATGAGATGGAAGTGATGCCACTATAATTCAAGTTTCTAAGTGACAAATTTCTTGATAACGAGTCTCAAGTATGTTCTATGGTTTCCAAGTGCTTGGGTACTTATGGAAGATGATTGTACCTGCCCAAGACACAAGAAAATACAAGTATACAAGCTTAAGGTTAAGTGGACAAGCAAGTTAAGATTGTTGTACCTATTTGAAACAGTCAACAAAGATATATATAAGCAAGTAAATGATTGTTAAAGTTGCTAACAAGATGCTAAAAGTCAAGTAAATGATGCAAGACATAAGCTAGCAGTCACTAGTATAACTCAAGTATGAAAGCATAAGAATTTAGCAACAAACTATGATTTTTATAAACAAGTATTGCAGAGATATTTTATTAGCTTTATGTCTATAGCAAACTATTTCTAGAACATAAAATTTCAACCCACAAAACAAGCAAGTAAACCACCCAAATAGTGCGCCTAGTCTAGTAGATTATAGGGGCAATTTATTAGCAACTTTTGGCAGTTGAAATGTGAGTTATAACCAAGAAGAGAGTAATTTGTTGCATCCCTAATGGATGTGTATTTTATTGAGTTATAGCTCTAAGAATACCAAGCAAAACAAGATTCCCTAGAGGCATTGGCAACCTCAAAGCATCAAGAAAAGATTCCAACTTAAACAAGATCAATATCTCTCTAAATCATGTTCACCAAAGTAAACAATTTATTTATCCAATTCAAACTTCATATTAGTGCCTTTAAAATTTGGTTGAATGGAGCCTTGAAAGTATGAGTTAGATCCACAATGTCCCTGGGGGTTTAAACCCTCTTACTCCCTAGGGCATGCAAATCAAACTAAGGTAAATCTAGGAGGGTGTACACCCTTGTGCTCCTCCTAGAAACCTTGCAAAAATTGACTTATCAAATTGCAAATAACATGAACCTTTGTGGAGGGTGTATCCTCTTATACTCCTCCAAGGGTTTAAGACGATAATATCAATGAAACTAGTAGAAAAAACCAACACATGCAAAAATTTCCTTACCAATTCCACAATAGCAAAGACCAGACCCTAGTTTACCGAGTAATGTCCATCCAAAAGTAAAAGAAGAAGTCTCCAAGAGGTGTGAACCACCTTAGCTCAAAAATTCACCAAGAGATATCACCAAAAATCAATTGCACAAGAGAGAGATATCCAAATTTCCCAAGTAGGGCACAAATTGCAGCCACAATAGTCTTCTCACAATGGGATATTTATGTTAAAACGACAAGAGTTTGATCTCTATTTATACAAATCCTCCTAAATGTATTTGTCCCCTCAATTTTAGGGTAACCACAAAGTAAGGGGTCAACAACCCTTACTTTTTCCCTTTAAAATACCAAATTCAATTTTAACATTAAAAAATGCACATAAGAAACCGTGATGTGATGTCATCCCTTTTCTAGGGTGACTTTTGACACTTTTTTCAAGTCATTGGAGTTGAGGATGGAAGTCATTGGTCCTTCTAGAGCCTCCCTCTCATGCACTAGGGTTTCCTCCTTCAAGCCAAGCCTTCTCCCATCAAAACGTGCCAAGTGTCCTTCACCACCAAAACCTTAGCCCTAGGGTGATGTCAAGCTCCTCAAATGTGACGTTTTATCCTCAAGAGCAAGATGTTGGGCTAGAAATGGGCTAGGATAGATCCTCATGTTGAACACACCACCCACACTAAGAGGGGGGGTGAATTAGTGTGCGGAATTTTATAACTTTTCTTCTTACAAGTTAGCAGTTAATACATAATTGAACAGATTAAGAACAATTAAATCATAATCACAATGGATAAGAGATACCAGATGTTTGTGTAAGATTTTGTATAATTGATATGTATATATATGTGACTATAGTAATATGAATTTTCCGAGCAACAACTATTTTGTATCAACACCAACTGAATTAAGGAGCACCAACTCCTCGGAGAGCACCAACTCTCAACCAAGACCCATATTTCCACAAGACCCAACTTGTTGATAGAACGCAGTCTATCCAACTAGAGTTCATATAGCAGTTCAACCAAATCTAGTAGTAGTGATCTATTATTGAATCAACTCTATTTCATGATCAGAGGTATACCATAAACGCTCATCCCCACACTTCATCTTCTCTCTGAAATTCGTGCCTTCTTCACTTCTTCTTTCCTTTGATATTCGCACGGACCTCAAGTCTGCATCCCCTTCATTTTCCTCCGCAAACCGCTCTTTCTCAACGAGCCTATCTTTTCCACAAGCCCATCTTCTTCACCAAGAACACCATCCAGTGAACCAATCATGGTTGTATTTATATTTTCTTATGCTCAAAACTTGTTTAAGTTATTGAGCCGATTTGTGCAACAAGTTATAACTAACTTGATTATTTACAACAACTTTTGGGACCACCAAAGATCATCATTTCAGGTCTTCAACGTTAAACCTGACATCCCCTTTTACTTTCATAAATCGATCATAGGCATGGATCAATTTCCTTCGTCTCTGTGATAACAAAAATCAACGCTTCCTTCAAACCATGTTCATATGATCATAGGCATAGAACCACGAGCTTCTCAATTTAAGCGATGCATTACATTCTTCCCTTTAAATCTCTTTTCCATATGACCAATGGCGTTATTCAGACGTTAGACGAGATGAGTGCTTATCAATTCAACGACCACGATTCAATCTCCCGATGAGATGGATGATTTTCGGGACTTCGAGACTTCGCCCTTTAGAAATTTTGGGTTTGAAACCTTTCAAAACTTCCGAATCAGATTTCCCGAACAGATCAAATGATTTACGTTTATTTCGCGGAAATGGATTAATCATCAGATTTGATTCTTACAAGGCTTAATTTCACGGCCAAGACTTAATCAAGCGTTGAGATGGATGGCCACCTTTTACTTTGGGTCTTCGGCTATTCTACTTATGCTATCCTTCCACTATATTTTGATCAACGGTTGAGAGTACACCCAACATCAGATCGACGGTCGAGATCTCCTTCGAGTCTCCAGACTTCGGAGATTTCAAATCTCAACCCCTTCTTTCCTCTGTACGTCAATCTTCTGGAGCTATCAATCCACTGACGTGTTTCCCTTTCGGGTCAATGGTCAAGATCTCCTTTGGGTCTCCGGACTTCGGAGATTTCAAATCTCAACCCCTTCTTTCCTCCATACACCAATATTATGGAGCTATCAATCCACTAACGCGTGTCCCTTTCAGATCAATGGTCGAGATCTCCTTCAGGTCTCTGGACTTCAGATATTTCAAATCTCAACCCCTTATTTCCTCTGGAGCGATCACTTGTTGAGTAAGTCATAATTGGTGGAGATCACTTGCTATCGGTTAATACTTCCACTTACACTATCCTTCCACTCTAGTAGATCGACGATAGAGAATTCTCCCAAATTCATCTTCAGATCAGATGTCTCATGTCCACTTTGGGACTTCAACATTCAGGACTTTGGGACTTTCGGCAAGTGCTAGTGGTAAAACTCCCGAAGTAAAACTCTGGGAGTGACGTAACTTGCTTATGTCACTTGATGATGTGTCACGAGTCGATTAGCTGCCACGTGTCACTTAGATTCATGATTTTCACATACCTAAAATATTGATTTCAACTTGACACTTGTCATTCTTTGACTATGCCACATGTCCTTGCTGACATGGTCTGTCACAGTTTCTTGTTGACGTGGTATGTCGACATAGATCTCCCAATGTGACACATATTCATATCCTTGATCTAATGGTCAGAATAGTATCTAATGGGTATCTTATATCGATGGCTGAGAGTGACTTCGAAACTTCATCCTTCGGGACTTCGAAACTTTTGAAATTTCTTGGTGGTGAAACTCCCGAAGTAATTCTCCCAGAGTGACGTGACTTGCTTATGTCACTTGTTGACATGGAAAGAGCCAATTTCCTCTCGACACTTGTCATCATCTAATTATTCCACATGTACTTGTTGACGTGGTCTACCACATGTCCTTGTAGACGTGGTCTATTGACCAACAAGCCTGATCCAATGGTCATCGTATGTCCTCCAAATCCAATGGTCCTTCTTCATTTCAGATTTCCAGGCTTTGGGTATTTCAAATCTCAAACTGAATTCTTGAAGTGAGATTTCTTTGGAGCATAACCTCCTCGCAACTTTAGACCCAAACTAAACGTTGTTCGTCTATCATATTCTTAGATCGATGGCTCGATCTATCTACGGTGCTTCTCTTTTGGCTTATCCTATCCTTCCACTTAGAATGATCCAACGACTGACGGAAATTTGCATAAATGAAATCTCATATATTACCTTGCTTATCCTATCCTTCCACTCTAGAATGATCTGACAGCTGATGGGTATTTAGATAATCAAATTCTCAACTTTTTCCCCGCTTATCCTATCCTTCCACTTTAAAGTGATCCAACGGTTATGAAAACACTCGACGCAGATCAACGATTGACAATGATTGTGGAACCACAACTTGCGAGTGATTTAACTCGACACCCAAACTCCGCAATTTGAAGTTGTGCTTTGTTGGTGAGTCAACAACAGTCGTCAATATTTGAAGCTATAAGATCTGATGGTCCTGACTAATTGTGAGATTGGAAATAACACAATGTTTAATTCTCCTTTCGATCTTCGCAATCTATCCCTGTCATTGATCTGGCAATTGCACATCCGACGGTCACAACTTAATCTTACTTAAAGTGATCATTTATTGGATCAAACACAGTCGTCGATATTCGAGTCTACGAGATATGATGATCTAGGCCAATTGCAGGATTGGAACTAGCGAGTCGTTTAATTCTCATTCTTATCTCTGCAATTTATCCTTGTCGTTGATCTAGCTTGCAGATCAGATGGTCACGATCCTTCAACAGTCCTCAAGCCCATGGTCACTCATATGACCGATGCCCATTTATATGAGACAATCAACACAATCAATTTCTTGATCAGATGACTGATGAGGCTTCTCACTCTGATCGACTGGCTGCTGAGGATTCTCACCCTGAGCTTACGCTTTTCCTTCCGATCTTTGATCTTTGCATTTTCTAACCCTCCTAAGCTTTTATCATAGGAACATTATTGATCCTATCGTGATCAACTATAATCACGAATTGATTTAGTTCTCTCCTCCTCTTGAGCTTACGCTTTTGATCTTCTGCATATTATTCGCTCCTCCACCCGAGCTTACGCTTTCAATATTTGCATATTGTTTGATATTTTATGCTAACTGATATATTGTTGACATCAATGACAATCTCATCTATAGTAATGATAATTCATCATAACAACAAATCATCACATCGACTATTGACATCAATGAAAATATGTCCAACACCTCCAAGGTGTCTCTCATGGCCTCTAAATGCTTCCATCATCTTCCGATGTGTGGGCCATGGTATCTAGCCTATGGGATTCAAGCGATAAGGAAGTCCAAGCTAGGCCTATTCTTCCAAATTTGTCCACCAAGCAAGGTCTTGCAAAAACAATGAATAAGTCGTCTAAGGATCTCAAGTGAAATGCATCAATCAAGTCAAAAAAAGATCCATCTAAGCATGTGCATCAAAACAAACAAGTGCTCAAAGACCCTATGCAATTTTCCAAGTTTGGGTATGGTGGGTTGACAAAGCGACATATTGGGTGAATCATACCTCAAGTTTAGGAGTGTTTTCCAAGTCGACCCCTCTCTAGTTCATGTGGACAAAGTGACATGGATGGGGGAAAGAATTTTGGGCATGGGGTTCGTGACATACAAGGGATCGTAGTGTCTCATTTATGGGTGCCTTTGTAGAGGGTGTGTTGCACCTTCGTTTTCAATGCATACTTTTTCCAAATCCATTTATTGCCTTTTGCTCCTAAGATGTTTCCAAGTTGAAGCCATGGTGGGGCTTCTACCTAAGCATGAAAAACAATTCCCACCTTGACTCTACCCTTGTCACATCATGCTTCCCCAATTTGAATACAATGTGTGGGGCTTCTACCTAAGCATGAAAAACATTTCCCACACATGCTCCACATTGGTTGGCATTTTGTATTACTTATTTTTCACAGGTCCTATCAGTTTCTTATGAGAGACATTTCATTGTCCTCGAGATCCCTGGGTGAAAATATAGAAGGATCATGATTGACTTTTATCTTTTTCCAGCTATAAGTCTCTAGGCCTTCATCCCCTTCTTCCCATGAAATGAGGGACAATCCCTTCTTGGGCCAGTACACTCGAAAATCCCAAAAGGTAAGGAGATGAGGGGATGACGTGTGGAAAGTTACAAGTATGGTCGGGAATGGCACAATGACTTGTCAAGAGGACCTCCCAGTAGCAAACATGTCCCTAAGGGTGACCACTTACTAGGTCGCAATGTCAACCACCAAGGTGAAATAGGGAAAATAACATAATTTCCAAGCATACATTACATAAGCAAAAGAAGTTTTAAATGCAACAAACTCAAATGCCTCAAATATTGAAATGATACTCACCATAATACTTGAATTGTACCTCAAGGATCAAGACCCAATGTCTTTTGAAAGCTAGTTGATGTTTTGGATACCCTCATGATGAACCTAAGATCTGTGATGGTGAAGCGGGCCTCTATCTGTGCAAGTGGACATTGTCGGTTAAGTTGTCTCTTGGTACTCCATGTCTGCAACTCGAGGGCCTCGAGACATCATGTCCTTAGTTATCCCTAGAAATTGGGGATAACATAGAGAATTCTTATTAATTCAATGGTATCAGAATTGGAATTTTGGTGTGGCATGGCCCAACTTGGAGTTGGGGATGCTACAATATGTCTCAATATTCTAACAATGTGCACTCTTCTCTAGTTCATGTTGACTCATAATTTTTCATACCATAACAACTTGCAAAGAATTGTGAAGCCTATACATACATACATACATTTCCCTCGACATGTTGGCATACCATCTATTTTAGTAGAGGCATCATTTTAGTTATGGTGCTAAAAGCAATGGTTTAATGATTCCAAGTTTGTTGTGGTATTTATGAATGCATGTGCTTGGATGATGCAAAATATTTGTTTGCACTGCTAGTAAGTATGGTGCATGGCATTTTGCCAAGGCATCAAACTATGATCAAGTAATATCAGATAAGTTGCAAACATAACTCTATTCTCTTCTCAAGAATAGTGGATGGTTGGAATATCAATGCAATGAGAAATAGTTGGCCATGCATTGAATGAAAGAGGACATGGGCATTAATTCCCACAAGCCCACACTTTACCACCTCTTTCTATCTAGGGTTATTGTCATTTATTTTGGTTTTTGGTCAGTGGACTTGAAAGAGCTACAAATCGACTTTGGTAACTTACCTCTTCCAGGTCGTTGTTTCAACTATCTCGGCCTCCATAGCTGGTATAAAAATGCTTCTTGGACAAGGTATGTACTCGTCAGTCTATAAACTTATTTTACATAAGTTTTGTTAGCAAATGAAGTAGTAATGGCTCTGAATTGACTAGTAATGAGTGTGGAAGTATTTATTTTCTCTGCTTTTCGCTCATGAAGAATGGAATCGTTTGAATGTTCTAAATTTTTTCACTTAGAAAACAAAACAATGTTTTTGCTACACTTTGATGTATGCATTACTCCTCCGAATTCATATTGCCATCTTTCGTTTTCCTAAATATTCATTTGAAAATAATGATGGGTAGCGGAAAAATAAATTATAGGTCAAACCCATTTTTATTATAATTGATATTTGCTCAATCTTGGCTTGGGTTTGAACTTGAATTATAAATCGTTTGTTCACTGTTGAAAATGGTTATGTGACCAGAATTTGTAGCACGTTATGTTTCTTAGGTTCAAATCTTGGTCATACGAATGAATTAGTTAAAGTTGCCTACAATTTCTCTGGAAACTATACTCGTTACGACCATGTTCATTCCCATTTTAAAATTTTAAGCTTTAATTTGAGGTCATAGTTTATGGCAGAGTTATGGCTGGTATTTAGTTTTGGATTTATTACAAAATCATGCACATCTCATGCTTGGCATTACACTTTTTCTTTGTTGAAGTTGTGCACTCTTTGGTTCTTCCTGGTGGCTATAACACGAAATATATTTTGTCTACAAGCACCCGAGTACCCTCTATCCCCTAGGTTCAAACCTTGTTGGTATCGATGAGCTTATTAAAGTTTCATATGGTTATAAGTCAAATTTATTTCCTCATTTAGTTTCTAGTTCTATTATTTTAGAGCTCTTGGATAATTAGACAAAGTAGTGGTCATTTCGTTTTTGGAAAAACAAAGAGCTACAACTCAACACATACTCTGTTCATTATGAAAACATGAGGCCTCACACATTTGTTTTCCTTATGACTACCATACTAAGTTTGATTTTGACTTGCATACTAGCCTTTGCAATAGTCTCAAATAACCATGATTATGGGAACTAGGTTTTCCTAAAAAGAAGTAAATATTGGTTGAATTCATATAAAATTGCCAGTTGGCCATTCATGAAGCTTTCAACATTAAAGACCGACACGGGGTTTGAGTTGTCAAGTATCAGGAGAAAATAGATATTTGGCAATTGATAAAAGGCTTAATATGAAAGTGAAAGTTCTATTTTATTTTTTATTACATAAACTGGGGATTATCCCCTCATTATTTTATCATTTTCCATGCATTATTCCTATATTTTTCAAGTCATATTTCATTCTAATTCCATGTCATTATCCCCTATTTATGTAGTTTAAAATATTGATGAAGAGAAGCCTTTAAAGAGGATCTATTAAATATTTGTTTATTATGGAAGACTTATATATGGCATTGGTTTTATTTTTTGATCTTAAGATGATACATGGGAAGTTTGATATCTTGATTTGGTTTTCATAAACTCAAATTATTATGCAGCTTGAGAATGTAGTCTTATGTAAAAAGAATGATTTAGGAACACATCGATTGTTTGAGGAAATGTTGGGGAGTCCTCTCAAAGGAACTACACATACATTATTAGCTCTACAATGGAAAATTATACATTTTTATGAACATAAATGGTTAACTGTGTATGGACATTGAACATAATTTCTCATGCATTCATGTCATTCCATATTATTTTTTACTTATTACACCGCCTTTATCATTGTATCCCTATCATTTATTTATTCATTTTTCACTCATTTCCCTTGTTCAAAGAGATAATAATTTGTTTATATAAAGAGAATTTTGCAAATAAGAGTACAATTCAGATCTTGAAAAGAAAAACGATGAAAAGGATTCCTGTCAAAATATGGATTTTCCTCCATGTTTACATTTATTCCCGTTCATTTCTCCATTTCATGCTTGGAATACTGTGTCATTTCATAGCTAAATCATTTAAAAAAAAATTGTGTTAGTTGTTTACTATACTGTGTCTTATATTTTACTTTAAGAACTATGCAAAAATTAGAATGATGATGCATATAGATGAGATTTTTCAGTCGAGGAAATAGAAGTGGAAATAGAGGAAACATGGGCAGAAGAGGAAGAATGCCAAATGTATTTTGGCAATAGGGAAGACACAATAACATGAGGTTTCAATACATTTTGATGCTAATTCTAAAGAGTTTAACCAGCTGGTACAAATTGGTTGTCTGAACCTAGGTGGGCATCCAACATTTCTAGAACCTCAAGCTCCTCCTAATCCTCCCTTACAACCACATCCCAATATTGTATATTTCCTTGAGCCTCGTACGCAGCCAACCAATGATGGATGGGAAAATAACCCCATAAATCCTCCTTCTAGCATAGCTCGTTGTCCTGATAAGCCTTTGCCACCACCTCCTCCTCTGCAATAAATAGCTCATGCTACATATGTTGTCTCCATGGTATAGTCAGTTCAAGTTTCTAGAAATTACAAAGTGTTGCCCAGTGAACCCCAAATTGACAAAGGAAAGCAACCTGCCATCTCACCCAGCTTAGAGACATCTCAATCCTCTTCCATACACTCCAAACAACCTTCATCCAAAGAATATAGTAATAAGAGAGAAATCACTTTCAGTGACATGCATCCTGAGAGAGTGAAATGGAAGTAAAGAAATCTTATGATACTCAAGCCTTAGAAGGAAGAAAAGAGAGAGAGGAATCATTTAAAAGGAAATATCATTTCTAATTTATTGTAATTTGTATTATGAAATTTCCACTTAGACACTTGATGCATATTTTGGATGGACAACAAACACATGATATTATTTTGAGAATTTTAAATATCATGCCATTTTTATATTTTTGGGAGATACCACAAAGATACAAGTGTTGCTAAATTGGTATGTTTTACATGGGTTACTTGATGCTGATATATTCATAGTTTTTAATCATTTCAGAGTTACAAGGGAGATGTTAGAAGTAAAGGAGAAAACCCCTAGTGGGACCCCACCTATTATTTGATATTTATTATCTTTATTATAAATACAATTTTCCTTCTCCTAATTAAAGTTATTTAACTTTCTAAACAAAAGGTAGTTGGACCACTCAAACTACTTTTTGAAGAAATAAAAGGAGAGTAAGACAAAATAACACATGAGAAAAGAGAGAAGTAAAACTTCTAATAAGGTTTTCTCTTGCCTCAAGTGAGAATTTTATCTGTTCATTCATTCCATTCTGAGTTTCTTTAGAGTTGAGTTATCTTGTTGATAGAAGGGTTATTATGAAGGTGGTGAATAAAGGACTAAGAAACATTGATTTTTGACATGCTCTAAGGTCATTCATTCTTCATGAATGATCCAGATTATTTTTTAGAACGAAATGAAATGAGAGATACTACAATGAAATACACATAAATATTTCCAGAAATAGAGAAATACAATAATAAATGATTTCTATTAATGAAATAAATGTATAGAGACTGTAAAAATATAGAGTGAAAGACTCGCTAGAATGGTGGCAGCTTATGTGGTATCAGAGCAGGTTGCTCTTGATCATTTTTCAGTGCATGTTCTCGACAAGGTCTAAGTATAGAAATTTGGATCTCGAGCTTGTCTCTCTTGAGGAAAATCGCTCTCGCACACCCCCAAGAAACCCTCCATAGCGGAAGAAAAGAAAAATGACAGAGCATGTGATTCTATCAATATGTTTCTTGAACAAGCTCTCATGTGACAGAGGGACGAAATGATGGAGAATTTTTCCCACATCCTTCAACTCCTGCTGATAAAAAAAGGTACATCTTCATCAAGAAGCCACTTTGGAGGCACCTCACCTTTCAAGGTACAAGTTAATTTTGATATTCCCATATTTTAAGCATAGATAGATGCGTATGCCCTAGAAAAATGGTTAAATCTGCTAGAAGGTTATTTCTCTGTTCATAATTTCTATGACATGGAAAATATCACCTTCGCACTCCTTAAGGATCTCCCCCATGTAAAACATTGGTGGGAAACTTACTGGGAGAAAATTCCACAGAGGAGCCTGGAATATATGGGGTCGAGCCCACTTGGGATTTTTTTGTGGATTCGGTAAAGGAACAATATTACCCTGTTGGCAACTATGAGGACCAATACATGAGATGGACCACATTGAAGCAAGAGAGGGTCCAAGAAGTTCTAGATTTCACCAATACCTTCCATACCTTGCGCACCAAGCTAGGTATCAAAGACTCTGAGTGACATTTGTATCTGAAATACTGCGGGGCTCTACACAAATACATCCAAACTGAAATGGATTTTCTGGATATCTCATCACTTGGTGTTGTGTATTGATATGTTGTTATAATCGAGAATAAAATTAATAACTAGAACAAGCAGGAGTTTGGTTCTGCAAATATGCAACAACAAAAGTATGGTAAATATGGCCCTAACAACTAGCCTTAAGAAAACCCTTCCAAGCCACAAGAAAAGAAGGGTAACGAAAATACGAAGGACACTGGAAAGTGGTGCGATTTCCACAAAATCCCCTGGAAAAAAACCTATGAATGTCCCTCAAAACAGTCATTGGTGACCGAGATCATAGATAAGGATTCAAACCTTGATTCTTAAAATACTGGTAAAAGATAGATCATCGATGCATACCCCAGTGCTATTGTCATGACCGCAACAATTCAACTGGAAGAACCAACCTATCCTGAATAGGGGGAGCACTTTTTTCATTCACAGATGTGGGTGAAGGGGACCCCACTGCATTTTATTGTTGATAGAGGAAGCCAAAAGAACCCCATCTCAACAGAGGTCGTCAAATAGTTGGGATTGTTGACAACACCACAACCACAACCATACAACATCAGGTGGCTTAGCCAGGGACGAGATCTTCATGTCAGCCAGTAGTGTTGATTGTCATATGGCATCCAACCCTTCAAGGATGAGGTATTATGTGAAGTTTCCCCACTATATGTATGTGATGTTCTCTTGGGCCAACCATATATGTGGAAGAACCTTTCTATTTATGAGTCTCGACCCCGTAGTGTCATTATTACTTTGGGGGGTCATCTCTACAAAATACTAGAGGTAGTTCCAACTATTGTCCCACCTAAACAATGTCTCAAGGTAGTATCTCATACTACAAAATTTAGCTTCTTCACAATCTGTTCAAAAGGGGAACAGAAGGATACTGCAACCATTACAACCTCGACCTAAGCACCTTCTATCCAACAGAAGCAGGTCGACAAGATTGCAACAAAACACAAAGATTCCCTCTACACACAGTCATCTCAAGTATCCTGACTGGTTGAATAGATTCAACCCTTCCAACAATAGGTTCATGACAACCTTCCACAAACCGAGCAGTGTGACGTCTCCAGTAAGGCAAGCAACTCACCAAGATTAAGATTCAGCAAATGCTTCCCTCTCTCCCCAAGGAAATCAACACAGTGGAGACCATTGCTTCCTCATTAGGGAGGATTTATCCAGGTGGATATCAGTGGCCACCCACCTATTCCATTGGCTCAAAAAATAGTTTTACATATTGGCAGTTTTTCGACAGTTTTTCGGGTTCCAAACTTCTGGGGCCGTTTTGAGGCCCTAAACGATGTTTTTTGGGGATTTGGGGCCCAGGTGACTATTAAAAGCATTGCCAACCGAAAGTAATTCTTCGCGATTAGACCTTTCCAGTGGCGTATCAAGCACCTCAAATGAAGATCGTATGCAACAGTTACGGCCTTGGGAAGTTGATGTATCAACTACCCCCATCGGGGCCCACAAACCTTTTGGATTTTCATCTTCCAGGGTTAGGGTTTTGGATTTTAGTTATGTTAAAAAGGCCTTGGAGCCTCATTGTAACAATCATCTTCCAGGGTTAGGGTTTTGGATTTTAGTTATGTTAAAAAGGCCTTGGAGCCTCATTGTAACAATCATCTTCTTACGAATGAGCACAGTCGTCACATCTCTTCTCAAAGATAAGCCGCCACCATTCCAACAAGCTTGTTTTCTGTTGCATTTTACAATTCCATCTCATTTCCTTATTGAATAGAAAACCAATTTTATTGTATCTCTTTTATTCTGTGTTAAGAATATTTTAATAATCTGTATTCATTTCGTTCTGCTCATAAAATCCAGATCATTGAATGTGTGTTTGGTTTTAGTTGAAAGTTCTGAATTTCTTTCAGTGTTGATTAATACTAGTTTTGCAGAGTTCAAGATCATGATGCACTTGTAGCTTGGATTGATCTAGTTCAATTTGTATGTTCTAGTATTCATATTTTTGACACCATCTGTCTATGTATGAGTCAAATAACATCTTAGGCTTCTAAATTTATTTATGATCCAAACCATCACAACAGTTTGAAAAGATAAAATCAGTTGTCACTCAGTTTGAGATAAATAAAGCCATTTGTTGATTTCTTCTCATTTATGAGACTTTTTGTGTACTGATTTTCATATTTATGCTTTCTTACATTTATTTATTCACATATATTTATAAATTCATTTTGCAAGTATTTTTTATACTTTTATTTAGTTCATTTTATTTAAAATAAACAAAATTTTACTACTTATAAAATAGCATAAACCACCTTTTGTTCCAAGTACATCATCTCATCAAATTGATCCTTAGATCACAAGGGGAACTCAGAGTTTGAAGGTAATCTCAACCTCATATTCTTCATCCAAATATAATATCTTGAAACAATTGGCTACAATCAAAGCATATGCATCTTTATTGGATATGGTAAATGTTCTTGAACAACAAAAGCATATGAAACATTTTATGGAAGGTAAATCTTCTACTATTGCCGGTTTGACTAAGGGAAAAAATGAAGAAGAAATGTATATAAATAAAGTAGGTGTATATCCCTAGCAATTATGTAAAAACTTCTCCTTTTCTGTTTCAATAAATATTATAGGTAAGATTGCACATTGTTGTCTAATTGATGGGGGATCTGGCCCCAATGTTATGTCTAAAATTATCATGGAAGAGTTAGGTCTTTCATGCACCAATGAAAAATCGAACAATATATTGTCTTATAATAGTCAACAACAAGCCACCATTTGTGAAATCAAATATGTAACTTTGGTTTTGTGTGCAAATCTTGGGATTAGGACCACCTGTAATATTCAAGTAATTGATGTGTCAATAAACAAGTATTCTATCATTTTAGGAAGAGACCAGAAAGCATTAACTGGTGGATATATATCACTAATTGGAACACACACATCCCTTTCCAAAAATGGAAAGAATATTATTGTGCTTCAGGAAGGACGAATCTCACCTTACATTGAAAGAATTCCTCAACCACATGTAAATTATATAGAAGAATATATCGGTGTATACTCAATTTTTTTAGAAGAAGATAATGATTATGTAGCATATATTCCTAAACCTAAATATGGTATGTGGCCATGCACTTTCATGGTGCATACTCAAGTGAAAGTAATGGATTTGATATAGTAATGTATTAACCTGTAGGAAAATTTCACAATTTTTCTTCTAGATTAGAATTTGCATGTACTAATAACGTAACAGAGTTTGAGGCCTTGATTCTTGGAATAGAGAATGATTTTAATCTTGGCTACTATCACCTTTCTATATTTGAGGATTTTGAACTTATCATCAATCTAGTGAAGATAATTTATACTCCATCTAATAAATCGTTAAAGAGATATATACTAGTTATTTGGTAGTTAATTTCTAATCTTCTATCTTTCAATAATACTCATATCAGGAGAGATCTAAATCCCTGCAAGACAATTGCTTCCCCCTAAGGCTAGATTGTACATTTATGTCATTAGATCGTACTCATTTTCTAGATAATGTTGAATCTTGGCAAGTTTTTCCTGACAATGAAAGTATATGTGCCTTTTTGTAGAATGAGCCCTTGAAAAGGAAGGAGATTATATCTCTAGAGGACAAAAAAATTCCAAAGGGGTTGAATCCTCTAGAAATCTCATTCTTGTCCAGTGATGTAAGCAATAAAAAGGAAAATAAAGAGGAGGAATAAAAAAGAAAGATAGGAAACACCATTTCCATGAGAATTGGCACTCAAGAAGATCCAAAGACTTTAAAGATTAGAGTTCAATGTTTAGAACAAGAGAAGAATAAATTTATGGATCTTTTTCGTGAATTTAGAGATGTCTTTGCATGGTCTTACGAAGATGTGTGTGGTTTTGATTCTAGTATAATATAGCATGCAATTCCTATTAAAGAAGAGGAGAAACCAGTAAGTTAAAGATAGTGAGCAATCAATCCTGCACTAGAAGAAATAATTAGGAAAGAGATTGAAAAGATTATAAATTTCCATATAATTTTCCCTTTGAAGTATTTAGAATGGGTATCTAACCTTGTCCTAGTACGAAAAAAAAATAAAAAAAATATTATGTATTGATTTTCGTGCCTTGAACATGGAAAGTGTTAAGGATCATTGTCCTCTTCCCAATATGGAACTTATTTTACAACAAGTGGTAGGATATCAGATGACGTCACTTCTTGAAGGTTTTTCAAGATACAATCAAATTCGTGTCAAGAGGATTGACAAATATAAAATCACCTTTACCACATGTTGGGGCACATTTGCCTACGAATGAATGCCTTTTGGCTTAATTAGTTGTTACCTTTCAACGAGCTATGAAAATTTCTTTTGACGATATGATCAGTAAAATAATTCAAATTTATCTTGATGATTTAATTGTTTATTCAAAAACCCAAGAATATCATTTTGATAATCTAAAACAAGTTTTTCATCGATACAAAAAATTTGGAATGTCATTAAATCCTACAAAATCAATTTTCGATGTCACTGCAAGAAAACTCTTCGAACATATTGTATCTGACTCATGAATCAGTATTGATCTAGAGAGGGTTATTTCCATTCAAAATCTTCAAGCTCCATCCTCCAAGAAGGAAATCTAATCATTCATGGGTAAGATTAACTTTGTTAGAAGATTTATTCCTATATTTTCTACAATGGTAAAACCTATACATAATATGTTAAAGCAAGATTGGCATTTTTCTTGGAATGATGATATTGAAAAGGATTTTGTAGAAATTAAAAATGCAATTAGTTCTGCACCAGTATTGGAAAAGCCTGATTTTGAAAAAGATTTTATCATTTACACGAATGCCAATGAAGAAGCAATCACTACAATTCTTCTTTAGAAAGATGATCATAATAGCGAGAAAGAAATAACTTATATGAGTCAAAGTCTATCAGATGATGAATTCAAATATACTTTAATAGAAAAACACACTTTTTCTCTTGTTAAAGTTATTAAAAAATTTCTTCATTTTATCTTAGCCAAGCATACTCAGGTAAAATTCCATTTACCTACTATACAAGTTTTGCTTTCAGAAATGCACTTATCTGGAAAGCTTTCACATTGGCTTGCCAAAATCCAAGAACATGATTTCACGATCAAAACTTCCAATACAATTAATGGACGTGATCTAGCCTTACACCTGGCTCATCATCCTTAGGATATTCTTCTGAAAACAATGAGGATGCCTTGTCTGCACTATTTCTAATTGAATATGGAAATATTGATTTAGCAACACATCCCTGGTATCGGGATATAATTTATTATTTACAATATGAGAGATGTCCTGATAATATTCAACATCATGAATGAAAAAGGACTCAACTTGAGGCCTCGAAATATCTAATTTTGAATACTTCACTCTTCTGCAGGACTACTGACGGACCATTCTTACGTTGTGTTGATGATACATGAGCCCAAAATATTTTGGAATAAATTCACATGTCGATACATTTTGATATTCAGATTGGTGGACACTTTGTTGCCAAAGCCACTACACACACATTTTAAGAACCCGTTATTATTTTCCTTCTGTCTTTAGAGACTCATTGCAAACATAACTCAATTCTCTTCTCAGCATAATAGTAACATTAAACATGGCACTCATGAAATTATTTGCAAAGGGCATGGTCTGTTGTGTTCATGTGTGATTATATGCACAGTGAAATCAAAGTTTGTTGCCTATACTTTGGCATTCAAGGCATATTAAGCTTAATGAATTCAGTGATATAAAATTTAAAGGATTTATATGGTTTTATTTTGGTTCTAATATATATATATATATATATATATATATATATATATATATATATATATATATATATATATATATATATATATATATATATATATATATATATATATATAGTTTGGAATTTTCCATGTGGAAATGAGCAATACTATCAAAGCATGGCAAGGAACAAAGTTCTAGTTTTTCAAACTCTATGTATATGAGTGGTTTGACATCATATCAAAGCAGACATAGTAAAAAATTGCTTAATGCATATAACATGTGTGAGGTGTGGTCATATTATTTAGTTTTTTAATATACAAAACACATATACAAGTTCTAACCCATTCGTGTGGATTTGTGTGCTACATTTGGATATCATAGTGCATAAGGTTGAAATGATATGGGTTGTGATCACTTATAATTTTTGAAAGGTATAATTTTAAATGTTGATATGGTATAACGTTGATGCACATGAATTGAAATTTGTTGAGTTTGGAGTATGCATATGGTATAGTGGATGTTTGGAATATCAACATGATGGGAAATAGTTGGCCATGCATTGAATGAAAGAGGATGTGGGCATTAAATCCCACAAGCCCACACTTTACCACCTCTAGTTCTCTAGTTGGTTAGGGTTATTGTCATTTATTTTGGTTTTTGGTCCATGGAGGAAGATATATAGCTCAACTTTGGAAAATTACCTCCTCCTATTCATTGTTGCAACTGTCTCAACCTCCATAGTTGGTATAAAAACGCTTCCTGGACAAGGTATGTACTCGCCAATCTATAAACATCTTTTGCATAAGTTTTGTGAGAAAATGAAGAAGTAATGGCTCTGAATTGACTATTAGTGGGTGTGGAAGTATTTATTTTCCCTTCTTTTTGCTCATGAAGAATGGAATTGTTGAATGTTGTTCAAAGGTTTTTCACTTTCAAAAGAAAACAATGTTTTTGCTACCCTCTATTGTATGCATTACTCCTCTGCATTCATCTTATCATTTTTTGATTTCCTGAAGATTTGTTTGAAAAGAATGATGGGTTGTGGAAACACGAATTATGGGTCAAACCCATTATTATTATAATTGATATTTGCTCAGCCTTGGATTGGGTTTGAACTTGAATTTATAAATGATCTATTCACTATATAAAATGGATATGTGACTAGCATTTGGAGCATGCTCTATTTCTTAGGTTTGAACCTCGGTCATATGAATGAATTGGTTAAAGTTGCATATAGTTTAGATGGAAACTATACTCATTATGACCAGGCCCATTCCCATTTTAAAATGTTAAGATATCATTCGAGTTCATAGTTTATGGAAGAGTTATGTCTTGTATTTCGTTTTGGATTTATTACAAAATCATGCACTTCATGTGCTTGGCCTTACCCTTGTTCTTTGTTGAGGCTATATTCTCTTTGGTTCTTCTTGGTGGCTATAACAATAAATCTATTTTGTCTATATGCACCCGAGTACCCTATGTCCCCTGGGTTTGAACCTTGTTGGTATCGATGAGCTTGTTAAAGTTTCATATGCTTATAAGTCAAGTTTATTACCTCATTTAGTTTCTATCTTTGTTCTTTTCGAGCTCTTGGATAATTCAACAGAGTAGTGGTCATTTTGTTTTGGAAAAATAAAGAGTTACAGCTCGACACATACTATGTTCATTATGAAAGATTGAGGCCACACCCATGTTTTTTCCTTATGACTATAATATTGAGTATGATTTTGACTCTCTTACTAGACTTTGCAATAGTTATGAATAACCATGATTATGGGAACTAGGTTTTCCTAAAAAGAAGTAAATATTGGTTAAATTCATATAAATGTTAAAGTCTAACATGGGGTTTGAGTTGTCAAGTATCAAGAGAAAATATATATTTGGAAATGGATAAAAGGCTTAATATGTAAGTGAAAGTTTTATTTTATTTTTTATTACATAAATTGGGCATTATCCCCTCATTATTTTATCATTTTCCATGCATTATTCCTATATTTTCCCAATCATATTTTATTTTAATTCCATATCATTCTCCCCATGTTTATGTAGTTTAAAAGATTGATTAAGAGAAGCCTTTAAAGAGGGTCTATTAAATATTTGTATATTATGGAAGAGTTATATATGGAATTGATTTTATTTTATGATCTCAAGATGATACATGGGCAATTTGATATTTTGATTTGGTTTTTGTAAACTCGGATCATTATGCAGCTTGGAAATGTAGTCTTAGGTAAAAAGAATGATCTAGGAACACATTGATTGTTTGAAGAAATGTTGGGGAGTCCTCTCAAAGGAACTACACACAAATTATTATATCCACAATGGAAAATTATACAATTTTATGAACATAAATGGTCAACTATGTATGGACATTGAACATAAAGTTCTCGTGCATTTCTGTAATTTCATACCATTTTTTACTTATTACACCCACTTTATCATTGTATCCCCTTCATTTATTTATTCAATTTTCACTCATTTCCCTTGTTCAAAGAGATAATAGGGTTTTTATATAAAGAGAGTTTTGCAAAGAAGAGTACAGTTCAGATCTTGAAAAGCAAAAGTACAGTGAAAGGGCTACATGTCAAAATATGGATTTTCTTCCCTGTTTACATTTATTCCAATTCATTTCTCCCTTTCATGCTTGGATTATTGTGTCATTTTTCAAATCCATAGCTAAATCATTTCAAACAAAATTGTATTAAATGTTTTCTATACTATGTCTTGTATTTTACTTTAGGAATTGTGCACTAATTGGAATGATGATGCATATAGATGAGTTTTTTTAGTCAAAGAAGTAATAGAAATGGAAATAGAGGTAGACGAGGAAGAGTGACAAATGTATTTTGGCAATAGGGAAGACATAATAAAATGAGGTTTTCAATACATTTTGATGTTGATCTTGAAGAGTTTAACCAACTGGTACAAACTAGCTATTTGAACCTAGGTGGGAATCAAACATTGCAACAACCTCAAGTTCCTCTTAATCCTCCCTTACAGCCACATCCTAGAATTCTAGATTTCCCTTAGCCTCATGTGCATCCAACCAATGATGATTGGGAAAATAACCCCACAAATCGTCCCTCTGGCATAACTTGTTGGCCTGATAACCCTTTTCCACCACCTCCTCCTCTACAATCAATACCTCATGTTGCATCTACTGCATCCATGGTCTAGTTAGTTCAAGTTCATATAAATTACAAAGTGTTTCCCATTGAACCCCAATGACAAAGGAAAGCAACTTGCCATCTCACCCAGCTCAGAGACATGCCAATATTCTTCCATACATTCCAAATAGCCTTCAGCCAAAGCAGATAGTAATAAAAGAGAAATCACTTTCAGTGACATGCATCCTAAGATAATGAAAATGGAAGGAAATAAGTCGTATGGTACTCATGACTTAGAAGGAAGAAAAGAGAGAAAGGAATCATTTAAAAGGAAATATCATTTTTTATTTATTTTAATTTGTATTATGACATTTCCACTTATACACTTATGCATATTTTGGATGGACAACAAACACATGATATTATTTTGAGAATTTTAAATATCATGCCATTTTGATATTTTCAGGAGATACACGTGTTGTTGATTTGGTATGTTTTATATGGGTTACTTGATGCTGAAATATTCATTATTTTTAATCACTTTGGAGTTACAAGGGAAATGTTGGAAGTAAAGGAACGAAGTCCTAGTGGGACCCCACCTATTATTTATTATTTATTACCTTTATTATAAATAAAAGTTGTCTTCTCCTAATTAAAGTTATTTAACTTTCTAAGAAAAAGGCAGTTGAACCACTAAAACTATTTTTTGAAGATATAAAAGAAGGAGAGCAAGACAAAATAATGCATGAGAAAATAGAGAAGAAAAAATTATGATAAGGTTTGAGCTTTCCTCAAGTGATAATTTTATCTCTCCATTCATTCCATTTTGAGTTTCTTTAGAGTTGAGTTATCTTGTTGATAGCAGGGTTATTCTGAAGGTGGCAAAGAAAGGACTAGGAAGCATTGATTTTTGACATGCTCCAAGGTCATTCATTCTTCTTGAATGTTTGTTTGGTTTTAGTTGGAAGTTCTGAATTTATTTCAGTGTCGATTAATACTAGTTTTGCAGAGTTCAAGACCATGATGCACTTATATATTGGACTGATCTAGTTCAATTTTTTTGTTCTAGTCTTCATATTTTTTATATCGGTTGTCTATGTATGATTCAAATAACATCTTATAATTCTAAGTGTATTTCCGATCCAAACCCTCACAGGGGTTTGAAAAGACAAACTCAGTTTGAGATAAATAAATCCATTTGTTGATTTCTTCTCATTTATGAGACTTGTTGTGTACTGATTTTCAGATTTATTCTTTCTTAAATTTACTTATTCACATATATTTATAAATTCATTTTGCAAGTATTTTTTATACTTTTATTTAGTTCATTTTATTTAAAATAAACAAAATTTTACTACTTATAAAATAACATCAAATCCAAGAATCTATTTCTTGAGGTTTGACTGCGATTTTTGACATGCTATAAGCTCATGGTTATAATATTTTCTATCTCACCTAGCCTAATGATATTCGAAAATTCTTAAGTGAGTATTTTTCCATTCCTCACATCAACCGGTCACATCTCATTAAAAGAGTGAATACAAGTGAGTGAATGAACATATATGAACAAACATACTCTATGCTTCCTATGTTTATACGTGAGGTAAGGGAGGCCAACAATACAATGTGGGCCTTAGCCCTTACAAGTGAGCACTTGTAAGTTAAAAAAAAATGATACATTGCACTTTAAAGTGCATGTGTCATTCTCCAAGGTGATTTCATGCACAACAATGGCTCCAAGGTGATATGGCTATGTAAGGCAATTCCACGTCCCTCCATCACAAGACTCCATGTACTCCATTGATCCTCCTGAGCAATGTACTCCATTAGGTCAAATACCCCTACAAGAATATTTTCGAAGCCCTAGGCATCCCCAATCCATCTCCAATTCTCTGAACATGAATCCAAGTTACCACATGCCAAGTAGGGCTTGATGGCCTCCTCCAAGTTTCACAACACTCCTCATCCCACGTGTGTTACTCTACATGCAAGTGGATCCTCTACGAGGACTCAATGAAGTGTATCCACCAAACCGTTGAAATAACTCCAACACTAAAGGGAAGAATACTAAGGTAGAAACCATTTGATGTCAAGCATCCACTTAGCTATGAAAATCCATCAAGGGCTATCTGTCATGTGCCAATGCATCTTGGAACATCTAGGGGTTTAACATACACCATGTACCCCAAATCTCACGAAGCACCCCAAGCATGGTGTAAACACCTTTATATAACCCTGGAAGTCAACAATAACATCATTAAAGGATAATTACCCTCTACCTAACATGGATCAATTATTTTAGAAGATCTGATCCAGATTATTTTCGGCACGAAATGAGAGTGGAGATATAATAAATAAATGTACAAAGATATCTCAGATATACAATAATACAACAAAAATATATCAAAGATGCAACCATAAACATAGAGATACAATAATACACAATTTCTATTAATGAGAGAAATGTACAAAACTGTATGAATATAGAGTGAAAGACTCGCTAGAATGGTGGCAGCTTATCTCTTAAAAGAGATGTGACGACTACTCACACTTGCAAGAAGATGATTGTTACAATGAGGCTCCAAAGGCCTTTTTAACATAAATAAAATCCGATGATGGTATTTCAGGTCGGGGATGAAGGATTACATGGCCTACTAGGTTGAAGAACCTGGCTTGGAAAAGATGGTTCAATTCCTGAGGGTCAACATCAAAATGTATGGAGAACCAAGGTCTTCTATGACCCCTGTACCAATTTCCACTGCCTCTATTACCTCTGCCATTACTGTCTCTACTGAAAAATCTCATCCTAAAGCAATGTTCCAATTAGTTATGAAAACTCTTGACAATCCATGCATCAACCCTACCTAATAAAATCAAAGGTTGGCTCTATCATTCTCAATAGAAGTGCATGTAATCAATACATTCATCATAATACTCAAATCAATAATTAATTGTTATTGAACAAGGAATGCTAGGGTTGTTGGAAATATGAGGGGTTGGTAATGAACAAAAAGTGGTAGCATGGACGGGGACAACCAGCAAATACTATTCAAGCAACATAAAAACAATACTTCCATTTCCAATTTAAACACCAGTCACTCCCATTTCCTTTGATTATTTCTTTTGAAATGTCATTTACAATAACATAACAGAGAATTAAAATGAATCTGGGAAGATGATGGGCTTGCAAGGAGCGAAAAATGATATAGTGAACAGGAAATGAAATGAATAATGTTCTATTAAATAAAATAATTTTTAAACTTTAGAAATGACATACCATTAATTTCCAAAAAGAATATTTTAAACTGTAGGAAATATCAAAATTAAAAACACGGTAACTTCCATATCAAACCCAAAGCAGAGCTCCAGAACTGTCAAACTTAGCCAGTTAATTCCTATCCTTTCTTCCTTCATGTTTGACCGAAAAACAACACAACTTATATACAGACTGTTCATTATTCCAACTGTCAATCATCATACACAGAGTGTTTTAGAGCGGACATGAGGAGGTCGAGAAGAAGGACATGACATAGAACTTAACCCTTTACATCAACGAATTTCAATTTCTACACAATGGACTAGGTTGAAGACCCTTTATTCAATTAGTTGGTCACTTTTCCTTTTTTCTAAAACTAAAATGACTCGATCCCAAAACAACTATAACCAATTTCAATCCACTGTAGAATGTGTTTTTTTCATTTACATATTTATTTTCATATAATAGGTTATCAACAGAAGCATTCCATTAATTAAAATTGACCACACCCAGCGAGCAATGGAGTGTGATATAGGCCAACAAATACTCAACATGCGAGGCTGGTATCAACTTCCAGTATTTTCTATGTGACAAGTCAGGTTCGAAACCCTAGTATTCTTTTATTTTCATCACTATACAGTCTACAAAACAACCAAAACTCTCGCAGATAATCAGCCAATGAACCAAGCAACAAATCTCTCTATTGTCGGGTAGACATATAAACATTTCAAAACCCAAGTGTAGTTTACAACACTCACAATAAGGGAGAAAATTGTCTGAATAACCAGGTGGGTGAGACAACTCGGCAAGCGGGGTTTGTAACATGAAACAAAAAATCTCCAATAACTTTACAACAAGGCTGGACACAGTTGCTTTCAAGGTGGTTGCGAGGTAAAAACCAATTCTGCATTTATTCAAACTGTGGAATGACATCTCAATAGGGACACAAATCTCTCTTGAATGGAGCAGGAGGTAAGAATAACCACAAAAAAGAACCTAGAACCCAACTGTCCTTTTTTTATTTACCATAAGAAACCCTCCAGGATTATACCACAAGACATGGGTGGAAACAAAATAAATTATCCATAACTCTATCAATAGTAAGGAGCATAATAATCAGTCATCCACCCCAGGCACAACCATAACCAGATACTTTCAACATGAAGGAGCATTTAAAAAAAATCCAATTTAAAACATTCGAAACACCGACCAATGTCATTTGCATAGACAAAATACACATCCATCCAACATATCTTTCATACAACAAGCAATTTCCATACGAATTCTAAGAGCCAACACAGAGATTCTATCCAAAGCGAGTCACTATTCTCCAACGGTCGAGCGAAACAGAGGCAAACTAACTAGAGAAACCAAATGTGCGACAAGGTGAGGGTGGTGAGCTCGAGGTGGGTAAGAACGACGTGCAGTAAATGCACGTCGCTTCTCCACCTTTCCATCAATTTCCATCAACCATAGCTAGGGTGGAATACATTCAAACTCCATTATTTGCATTAATCAACCATATTCAAAAATCAACATGTCACTTCCACTTCGCAAGATTGAAACGAAGAGCCTATTATCCATAGTTTTTATACCATCATCACTCATATAATATGTCCCATATTTCTAACAAGTTCCACTTTGCAAGGATTATTTGACCTCGAACAATTGTATAACCCATAACTATTTTCCACATAACATATCCATTATCATGAACACAATATACCATGCATGCAATATATTATAACCAATGTGAGTGTGAGTCGAAATCCAAATTTAACCATATGCCAGAGCATATGTATAACAGTTATGAGTGAAGTGCTTGTCACTTTCTTTTGACTTCTAAATTACCATTCCTTATCATCATTGATTGCATGCGAGAATTTGTTTGAATTCTTGTGTTTTCTCAACTGTAATATGCTTCATAAAGTTTTCATGAGTGCAATTCAGAGAAGCGTTTCTTTTTCACCAGGATCTACAAGGGGGTCCCACATACCTAGTATATTATTAAGTAAATGTGTATAAATAGATAGGCATTGGAACCCATTTGCAGGCAAGGATATTACGTTGCACTTTTGGGCGTCAACAAACTGGCGAACCCACAGGGAAATCTGTTTGTAACTGATTCAGAAACTCAGTATGTCTTGTTTCACAGACCAGTAGGAGTAGATGATAGAAAAAAAAAACTGTTGAAAATAATAGTTATGCAACATGGGGAAAAAGGTGGTTTAAGGGAAATAATGAGAAGGGACTTTGGGAATAACTTATGGAAAGTGGTACATATGAGGGAGTTTGGTCGTGTGTGCATAACATTCGAAAAATATGTAACATATAATACTTCTTAAAGTTTCAAGGAGAATGTTTCTTATTTTCTCTTTAGATCTCAGGATGGAGGGAAGAAAGGGATAGCAAAAACAGGGAAGAAGACAAAATCAACTATCCTACAACAGTGTTGAAAGAAAAAAACAATTTCAGCGATGTCTGAAAGGAGAACATCGTGGAAATTGTGCATATATTATTTCTTATTGATCAATAATATCTACATAATGACATTGTTATGGAAAAACTGATCCAGACTTTATTTCTGATAAATTAAAAAAAAAAAAAATAGAAATTAAAAACTCAACAAACCAAAGTAAAAATAAAGCAGTAAAATAAAAGACTATATACATACGTCATTTCAAAAAAGAATTAATTATCAGGTTGGTTCCACATAATGTTTCAAGTGGGAACCATTAGTGATATAAGAGAACAATCACTCTTCCAAATCCTTTAGAAGGTATGAGTTTGCACCTAGGACAAAAGCGATTTTAAAAGGACCTAGCCATAGTTTCTAGAACTTTGAGTGTCTTCCTCTCTCATCATGAGGTGAGTCCCATAGTAGGGATTTCTTGTCAATATTGTATTCAACATCTTTTTCTCGTCTTTTAAAATTCTTTTTCACAGTTTGGTGCCTTCTCTTTATGTTCTCTAAGGTAAAAATCCTTTGTTCTTCTAGGGCTAACAGTGCATTTATCCTTTGGGGAAAATTGGAAGAATTTAATTCTTCCATATGAAACATCAGTCGTAAGGAGGAAAGCTCCAACTCAGTAGGAAGAATAGCCTCTTGGCCATATGCGAGCTGAAAGGGAGTACAACCTTTGCTTTCATTAGTGGTTGTTTGATCCGCCCAGAGAGCGTAAGTGAGAATTGTGTGCCACTAACAAGTTTTATCTTCTATGATCCTCTTAATGATCCTAACCAAATTCTCTTTAGTGGACTCGTATTGCCCATTTCCTTGGGGGTAATAAGCATATCAAGTGAAATGTTTGACCCCCAACTTAACCATAAATTGAGTCAATTTAGCATAAATGAAGGCTGGGCCATTTCTCATAATGATCTCTAGTGGAATACCAAATCTGGAAAAGATATTAGTTTCTAAGAAAGAAATTACCTACCCATCCCATGCGTGCTTAAGAGGGACAACCTCAATCCACTTAGTAAAGTAATTAGTGGCCGTCAAAATAAAAATATGCCCTGTAGAAGACAGAGGATTGATAGGACCAATAAAGTCTAGGCCCCATTTAGAAAAAGGAAAATCCGAGAGGATGGGTTGTAAAGGCATGGAAAAAAGACGTTCTTTCCCAAAAAAAATTTGGCATTTATCACAATCTCTTGTGAATTTATAGGAATATTGAAATATTGAAGGCCAATAGTAACCATTTATTATGATTTTAAATGCAATAGATTTAGCAAAAAAATGGCCACCAATGTGAATGACAGAAATCGATGATCCATGAATTTCCTGTAACAATTTATGTGCTTATTCATCATTCACACATCGAAGTAATAAACCATCAACATACCTTCTAAACAAAAGGTCTCCTAAAATTATATACCTGAAAGATTCGAGGCAAAGTCTCCTTCTCTGGTGAGGATCCAAGTTATCTGGGCATTTTTTATGATGCAAGTAATACACCAAATTTTTATACCAAGAATGTTCGGATATAAAAATATTTTGATTTTCAATATAGAATAGAGTTGAAAGAGAATTATCCTAATCATCAAGTTCTTCACTTGGTCGAGGGTGTTGAGCTAAGTGAAGGGCTAAGTCTCGTCCCTTGATCATTTTTGAAGTCATGATGGTTAAATCATGCTCTTGGATTTTGGCAAGCCAATGTGCAAGTTTTCCTAAAAGATAAGTTTGTGAGAGAAGAAACTTGACAACAAGCAAAGGGATTCTTACCTGCGTATGTTTGCCTAAAATAATGTGGCAAAATTTCTCTATAGCCTTAACAAGAGAAAAAGAATGTTTTTTAATATAAGAGCACTTGATTTCATCACCTGATAAACTTTGGCTCATGTATCCTATAGGTTTTCCGTTGTTCTGGTCATCATTATGTAAGAGGATGGAAGAAATTGCTTCCTCGGTGGCATTGGTACATATGATCAAATATTTCTCAAAATACAGTTTCACCAAAACCGATGCAGAACTGATTTCTTTCTTAATCCTAAGGAAAGCATTTTCGACGTCATTTGTCCAAGAAAAGAACAATCTTGGTTCAAAATATTATGAATTGGTTTACCATGACAAAAAATCAAGAAAAAACCTACGGACAAAATTGATAATGCCCATGAAATCTTGGACTTCTTTCTTGGAGGTGGGGGCAGGAAGGTTTAGAATCACAATAATTCTTTTGAGATCAATGCTTATTCCTGAATCAGAAAGAATATGACCGAGGATTTTTCCCTTAGTGACACCAAAAATGGATTTGGAAGGATTTAAAGAAATGCCAAATTTTTTACAACGCATGAGAACTTTTCTAAGATGACCAAAATGATCCAACCGGTTCTTTGAATAGACGGTCAAATCGTCAAGATAGACTTGGATAATTTTACGAATCAGATCGTCAAAGTCTATCTACATAGTTGTTTGAAAGGTGGCACTTGCATTAGACAAGCCAAAAGGCATACGTTCATAAGCAAATGTTTCCCGACATGTAGTAAATGTGGTTTTATATATATCAATCCTCTTTGCCTTGATTTGATTATATCCAGAAAATCCATCAAGTAAGGACATCATTTGTGACCCTGCAACCTATTGTAAAATCATTTCCATATTATGGAGTGGAAAATGATCTTTGATGCTCTCTCTATTTAATGCACAGAAATTGATGCATAATCTGATCTGACTAGTAGTCTTCTAAACAGGAACCAGGTTTGAAACCCACTCGGAATACTTAACTAGAAATATTATACCAGCTTTCTATAATTTTTCCAACTCTTTCCTAATAGTATCTTCAAGCGCAAGGTTAATAGGTATTTGTTTTTGCCTAACTGGTTTTACCCCTTCCTTGATAGGAATGACATGTTGTATGAGATCAGGATCAAAACCACGAAGATCCTCGTATGACCAAGCAAAAACATCTTGAAATTCATGAAGTAGTCTTGTGAATTTCTCCTTTTCTTGTTCGAAACATTGGGCACCTAGTTTAACGATCTTTGGAGTTTCGGGTGTCCCAAGGTTCAAGGAAATGGTATCACCCACTTTCCTTTTTGACTCATCTTCCTTATGTGTCTCTTTGTTGCTTACATCACTCGACGAAAATGAGTTTTCAAGAGGAGTCAAGCCTTTAGGAAATTTATCGTCTTCAATGGATATGATTTCCTTGGGCTTAAATGGTTCATTTTGTATGAAAGAGAAAATGCCTTCATCACTTGGGAATACCTGCCATGATTCCACGTTCTTAGGGATATGAGGATGATGTAGTGATTGAAACGTACAATCAGGTCTTTGAGGAAAATTTTGTCGGGTAGGGGATGTTGGGAACACAGCTAGCCTATCAGCCATTGAATTGAGTTCCAGCTTAACATGAGTGATGTTAAATGATAACATGTTTGAAATGAGCATCCAAACAGCTTGGGTATATATTTTAAGAAACTTATTGCTAAGTGAATAAATATTATGTACAAGGTTCACAACAAGTTTGGAATCACCAAAGTCTGTAAGTTGGCCACAACCAAGGTTATATGCATTTTCGATGCCTAACAATAAGGCCTCAAACTCGGTGACGTTTTTTTTGCAAGCAAATTCTAACCTACAAGAAAAATTGTGGATCTTAACTATAGGATAATATAGAATAATGTTGGCTCCATTACCTTCGTTTGAGCATGAGCCATCGAAATGCATGTGCCACATGCCATCGTCAATACCAATTGGTTCAAGGATAGTGTCACCATCATCAACAAAGATAGAGTATACTCCCAAATCTTCCTCAAGATAATTTACGTTAGATTGGGGAACACTCTCTATATATGGTGAAATTCTTCCTTCCCTATGGACTATAATGTTCTTTCCATTCCTAGGGACAAACATATGTGTTTCGTCAAGAAGAATATATCCACTCTTTAAGGCTTGCTAGTCTCTTCCTAAAATAATTGAATTATTGCTTACTGGCATATCAATTACCTAGATACTAAGGGTTGTTCTTATTTCAGGATGCGTGCACAGAAATAAGATTACTTTTTTTATTTCACCTATAGTTGACTATTGCAGATTGTTATAAGAGAGCATGCTTCTAGAATTTTCTTTAGTGCACGATAAGCCAAGCTCTTCCATTATAATTTTTGAAATACACTTGGACTGGATCCGCCATCAATTAGGCAACAATGAGCTATTTTATCCATAATTTTTACAGAAATATAAAAAGGGGGATTTTTTACAGGTTTCCTAAAATTATTTACACCTATTTTATTTACATTTGAATCCTCTTCTTTTGACTCTTCAAAAACATTAGCTATGGTAGAAAATTTACCTTCCATAAAATTCTTGAGATGCTTTTGTTGTTCAAGGACGACAACCATGTCCAAAAGAGTAGCATCATCCTTGATATTGGCCAATTGGTTAAGGATGTTGTATTTAAAAGAGGGAAGAGGGGAAAGCACTCCTTGATTTTCCGAAGTTTTAACAGCTTGTGCACCAACACTTTGCGAAGATGAGCTTGGGGAGGAAGAAGTACGAAGAGGGTCATATTTTCCCTTGGTAGTGTAATATTTGTTCCTAGTATTGATTATCATAACATCTTCTAGTTCAACCCAGTCTAGAACATCGATTGTGGTATCAAGCCTTTTTCCAAAGATCTTGTCTCTAGAATTTTTCTTAACTTCGCAAGTACTTTGTTCATGATTTTCTTCACATAAGTTACACCAACTTCGAGACATAATGGCCTTTGGATAAAAATTATTTTCATTAGGATTCCTAAAATTCACTAAGGAAGAAGAAAATGACCCAGGGGCGGATGAAGAAACACTTCCCTTTCATTCATAGGCTATCATCCTATTGTTCATATCTTGCACGAGTTGTAGGAGGGTAGACATATTTGTTTGCTTGACCGAATGCCCTTTAGGGAGACCCATTCTTTTGAGTTGCTCCTCATATTATAGACAAGTATGAAGAGAGGAACCAATATTTCCAATATCCTTTTCTTCAAGTCTATGACGATAAGGGGAAGGTAGCACATTATAATAATGCATGAAAGTGGCTTGATTTTGTGGGTGGATCTGATTATATAATTTGGTGAAGCGAAGGTTAAAAGACTTAATGGTTTCACCATATTTATAGGGAATTTTTTTGTAATCCCTTAACTTCTCAGCTAGACTCTTGGACTGTCCATAAGTGGACTTGAACCAATAAACCAACTCTTCCCAAGTGGAAAGAATTTTTGGAGGGAGGTCAAAAAAATCTATCGCGACTTTCCCTTCGAGGGAGTCGACAAATATATGCATGCAAGTGTTGTTATCATTGGCCCCTATGTTATGACAAGCATTGGAAAATGATACTAGGTGTTCATTTGTGGTAATGGTATTATTTCCCAAAAATTTAGGTAAATGTTCCATAAACTTCGGTAATGGGTGAGTATTCAGTGCCAAATTTAAGGGAGAAGACACATGCCATGGGGTAGTCGTAGCATCTTCTTTGAATTGAAAAATATCATATTTATTTATCTCTTTAGTCGGATTGGTAGTGGATTGAAAAAGGACCTGATGGTTGTATATACTACCAATTACTGACGAAGTAGAAGGTTGGGAGGAGGAGGCACCTCCGGTTCCACTACCACTACCCGTAGATGTCATGTTGAAGGTAATAGGTATAGGTGATGATGGTGAACTAGAAGAATCAGACAAAGTTCTCCTTATAGCACTTTCTTGGGTTGACAAAATGATCTTCCTCCTTCCTATTTAAAAAATAGGAGTAGTTTCAAGGGACAATCCTCTTCTTCTTTGTGAAATGTGAGGATTTGAGGACATGAAAAAGAAACCCAAGGATTTAGGAAAAGAGAGTTCACTGCTGATTTATGGGTTTCCTTTTCCTAGCTTCCCAGCGTTCACGGATACTTATATCTCTCTCAACTACTTCCCAAGAGCGTTCAAGTTCAACACGAGTACTAGTAGTTTCTAAAATACTGTTGAACAAGTTCAAATCAATGCTAGTTTGGTCGCTAAGACCGTTTCCAATATTGGGTTGTCTTGTAACAGGTACTATCATGGAAATTATATGTCAAGGAGTACTTATACAAAACAAAAAAAATAGAAGATAATCGTGAATACAATCAACTAGAGAGATATGCAAGATCTCCCCAGTATGGTCTCCAAATAAATGTTGAGGAAAAGGTATGAAAAACCTTACTCGAGAATTTTCAGATCTTGTCGAGCTAAGATAAGATAGTTGGGAATATTACACAGGGTTTATAGCCTAAAAAACAATCGCTTAATCCACAAGTATTAAGTACAAAGGATCAAGGTTGGTTTTGTGTTTTAAATATGACAGTGTAAAAGAAATAAACTTAAACAAAGTTACATGAATGTGTATAGAAATTATACAAATGTATACATGGAGATCAAAGCAAAAGAATGAACCAGATCATTAAAACACATGTGTGAGATTGAAATAGTAATATGATTTTTCATTTATTTCATTCCAAGATACAAAACTTAGTTCTCTCTACAAACCCCTGCGAGGGTAGGGATGAAAATCAAGTTTAAAAGCCTTCGATGGGAACCACACAAAAAGACTCTGACAATCAAGAATAAAACCGAAGCTAAAGATATGGATCAGCTTACCACAAAATGTTGTCACTTGACTCTACAAGATATTCTTTATCAGTCATGAAACTCAATTCATGCACAAACAAAAATACATAGACTGCCAAAGATAAATCATACACCTTTAAAATAAGCTGCTGAAATATGTGGTTCAGTATCTCACTAGTATAGAGAAAACCTTGTGGTTGTATTTCTCCTTATATTATATCCTCTTGTCTCTTCATCTCATTGAGCTTTTATTCCTCCTCAATAAGTTAGGGTATTTCAACTACCTTTCTTTAGTTAAGTCAAATTAACTTAACTAATTAGTTTGAGACAAATAAATAATAATAATATATAAATAAGGGTCTTAAATAATAACTAAATAGGTGGGACCCCTTGTGACTCCCAATTATTTCTTTTAATAATCATCAAACATGAAATATAAAAATCAATCATAAGATTTCAAATATATCCTCCTTGTAACTCCCATATTCAAAATTATGATCAAATATTTTAAATATCAGTAAAATATAATCTGATCATATCCCAAAAAAATATTATATCCATGTTGTCCCAAAAAGAGTGCCTAAATATATACTTGTTGTCCAAAACATTGTCCAAGTAAAAATATTGTCTTCAACATATGAAACAAAATTAATCATCATCAAAATCCATATTTACTATGAGAGGCATTAGGCCTCTTCTCATTGTTGTCTCCTTTTGAATATTTTGTGGCAGCCTTTGGCTGGTTAGAACATTGAGGTTGAACTGCATTGATAATAGGAGAACAATCATCCTTAATATGGAGGTGAGAGGAGCCTGATTTGGCAGATTCCTTGGATGAGTCGGAGGGAGAAGCTACCCCTTTTCCTTGTCCTATACATGCTCGGGGAAATCGATTTTTAATCTCTTACTAGCATGGGATGACTGCATGGGAGAGACATCATGGGCAACTTGGGAATTTGTATTAATCAGTGGTGGAAGTGGTCGTAAAGACAATGATGCAGTGGGCCAACTGTGGTGGTGAACAAAAGGTTGGTGGACAATTTCTTGCCAACCATCATTGGTGGGAAGTTATGGTCGCATTCACACATGAGGAGGAACTGTGATGCCATAAAAGTTTTGATTCCATGGCCTACTAGGTTGAAGAACCTAACTTGGAAAATATGGTTCAATTCCTGAGGGTCAACATCAAAATGTATGGAGAACTGAGGTCTTCTTTGACCCCTCTGCCAATTTCCCCTACCTCTATTAGCTCTTCCATTACTTCCTTTGCTGAAAGATCTCATTCTGAAGCAATGTTCCAATTAGTTATGAAAACTCTTGACAATCCATGCATTGACCCTATGTACCTAAATAAAATCAAAGGTTGGCTCTATCTTTCTCAATAGAAGTGCATGTAATCAATACATTCATCATAATACTCAAATCAATAATTAATTGTTATTGAACAAGGAATGCTAGGGTTGTTGGAAATATGAGGGGTTGGTAATGAACGAAAAGTGGTAGCATGGACGGGGACAACCAGCAAATACTATTCAAGCAACATAAAAACAATACTTCCATTTCCAATTTAAACACCAGTCACTCCCATTTCCTTTTATTATTTCTTTTGAAATTCCATTTACAATAACATAACAGGGGATTAAAATGAATCTAGGAAGATGATGGGCTTGCAAGGAGAGAAAAATGATATAATGAACGCGAAAAGAAATGGATATTGTTTCATTAAATAAAATAACATTCAATCTTTAGAAATGACATACCCTTAATTGCCAAAAAGAATATTTTGAACTGTAGGCAATATCAAATTAAAAACACAATAAATTCCATATCAAACCCAAAGCAGAGCTCCTGAATTGTCAAACTCAGTCAGTTCATTCATATTCTTTCTTAATGTTTGACCGAACAACAACACAACTTAAATACAGATTGTTCATAATTCCAACTGTCAACGATCATACACAAAGCGTTTTAGAGAAGACATGAGGAGGTCGAGAAGAAGGACATGTCATCGAACTTAACCATTTACATCAACCAATTTCAATTTCTACACAATCGACTAGGTTCAAGACCCTTTTATTCAATTAGTTGGTCACTTTTCCTTTTTCTAAAAATCAAATGACTCCAGCCCAAAACAACTATAACCAATTCCAATCCACTGTAGAATTTATTTTTTTCATTTACAAAGTTATTTTCATATGATATGTTATCAACATAAGCATTCCATTAATTAAAATAGACCACACCCAACAAGCAATGGTGTCCGATATAGGCCAAAAAATACTCAACATGCGAGGTTGGTATCAACTTCCAGTATTTTCTATGTGACAGGTTGGGTTTGAAACCCTGGTATTATTTTATTTTCATCACTATACAGTCTAAAAAACAACCAAAACTCCCGTAAGTAATCATCTAATGAAATAAGAAACAAATATATCTATTGTCGGGTAGAAATATAAACATTTCAAAACCCAAGTGCAGTTTACAACACTCATGATAGGGGAGAACAATGTCTGAACAACTAGATGGGTGAGATAAATCGCCAAGCAGGGTTTGTAACATGAAACAAAAAATCTCCAATAACTTTACAACAAGACTAGACACAAACGCTTCCAAGGTGGTCGTGAGGTAACACCCAATTCTACATTTATTCAAACTGTGGAATGGCATCTCGACATGGCCACAACTCTCTCGTGAATGGAGATGGAGGTAAGAATAACCACAAAAGAACCCGGAACCCAGTTGTCCTTTTTTTATTTACCATAAGAAACCCTCCAAGATAATACCACGAGACATGGGTGGAAATAAAATAAATTTTCCATAACTCTATCAACAACAAGGAGCATAATAACCAGGCATCCACCCCAGGCACAACCATAATTGAATAATTTCAACATGAAGGAGCATTTAAACAAATTCCAATTTGCAACATTCGAAACGCCAACCAATATCATTTGCACAGACATAATACACATCCAACCACCATATCTTTCAGATAGTAAGCACTTTGCATACGAATTCTAAGATCCAACACAGAGATTCAATCCAGAGTGAGGCTAGAATGATGAATGGAAGGGAGAGTCACCATAACTGTGAGGAAAGCACTGAAAAGAAAAAAAGACCACCATTATTCTCCAACGTTCAGCGAAACGGAAGGAAACTAACCAGAGCGACCAAATGTGCGATAAGGTGAGGGTGGTGAGCTCAAGGTGGGTAAGAACGACGTGCAGTAAATGCACGTCACTTCTCCACCTTTCCATTAATTGTCATCAACCATAGATAGGGTGGAATACATTCAAACTCCATTATTTGTATTAATCAACCATATTCAAAAATCAACATGTCACTTCCACTTTGCAAGATTGAAACGGAGACCCTCTTATCCATAGTTTTTATACCAACATCACTCATATAATATGTCCCATATTTATAGAAAGTTCTACTTTGCAAGGATTATTTGACCTCAAACAATTATATAACCCATAACTATTTTCCACATAACATAACCATTACCATGAACACAATATACCATGCGTGCAATATATTATAACCAATGTGAGTGTGATTCAAAGTCCAAATTTTAACCATATGCCAGAGCATATGTATAAAAGTTATGAGCGAAGTTCTTGTCAGTTTCTTTTGACTTCTAAATTTCCATCCCTTATCATCATTGATTGCATGCGAGAATTTGTTTGAATTCTTGTGTTTTCTCAACTATAATATGCTTCGTAAAGTTGTCATGAGTGCAATTCAGAGAAGCGTTTCTTTTTCACCATGATCTACAAGGGGGTCCCACCTATCTAGTATATTATTAAGTATATGTATATAAATAAATAGGCATTGAAACCCATTTGTAGGCAGGGGTATTACAATGCGCTTTTGGGCGTCAACACTACCGTGATTGTTGAGTTTTGGTAAGGAAATTCCTTGAGATAGATGATGAGCAAGGTAGAGTAACATGTTCACGCTTGTTTCAAGTGGAGGCCAATGTGATGATGTGTTATCATCCCCACATATATGGATACGTTGGATATTGTTATAAATGTGATGGTTGAAAATGTCAAAAATGAATTTCCTCGAGGATGTTTGAAAATTGTGTGTCGGATTGAAAACATGTGATGGAATTAGTAATATGAAATTCATATAACTATGCTTGATGCCATTAGTGTTTGTTTATGATTTTTGTATGCATAAATTTGATTGATACCCAATTGTGGTATGTTAAACGCAAGAGGCCTTTCACTTATGTAAATGTTGAAATGTTTGATGCAATCATGTGATATTATGTGTAGAAAGAATATTGTGTTGCACTTGTTATGAGATCAAAACCACTACAAGTGATACCCATGCCTAAAATATAAGAGTGAATACCATGTTAAAAAACATGTATGTGACCATGTTATTGATAAACTCATGGGAACCAAGGATCTGTACATAGTTATCCAATGGTCTCCTAACCCATATGAATGGCTTAGACTGTAACATTCTTTCTTGCACTATAGTACCTTATGTGATGGATTTCCTGAGCCATTGAGTTGAAAAGAAAGAAAATTTATCGAGCTCATGTTGTTAGTGGCCGAAGAGGAAGGTGTCCATGTGGTCGATCGAGCACTGGTGAGATGTCTATAGAATCAACCTAGTGTGGACCTAGTCTTGCAACATGTCATGGTAGGATATATGCTATGATAATCTTTATTTCATGCAATTATGCATTGAGTGGATAATGTGAATATGTAAAACTTGTTGATCTCCATGATTGAATGATTGTGGCTATATTGTAGATATGATGAACTCAAAATTTCACTTCAAATAGAAACGTTAACAACTAAAATAATTGAACTATTGGTGTGCTATAATTATGTGATCATTTATATGTCGTTGTGATAGTGGAAATGAATGAAAATGTATGCTTGAAAAATCATGTTGTGATCGGCTAAATAATAGTTTGTTAAGGAGATGTTAGCAGGTAGAGTTGTCTTGGATATGAAAAATTAGAGTAAGTCCATAATGAAGACTAGTTTATTACCACATGTAAGAGCTAAGTATTATGATGCAAGCCGACTCCCATTTTGTTGAATCTGATTTTTGTAACGGATAGATTTGAAATGTGACCGAGAGATTAGTGATAGTATCTCATAGTAAATAATTATATCATTATGATTAAGAAAGATGATAAATCTATCTAGTGAGGGCAAATTTTGGTTGTTGCAAGCTTGAAAGTGCAAGGAGGATGATATTGTGTTGACACTAGAATCCTATGTTGTGCCTTGGTGTCTTGAGTTGTAAGTGGCATTGATTCTAGAACTTTGGAGGTCTACACTCTTCTTTCATGCATTTTCACATATGATGGGCTAGATTTCCTGAGGTATTGAGTTGAAAAGAAGGGGATTTCTCAAGTTGGTGTTGTGATTGACTATAAATCAAAGGTAACTTAGAAGTGTTAGATTCATGGCATATCCTAGCTTGGATCATGTGGCACTATGTTTAATGTGTCAAGGAAATCCAATATGTGAAACTTCATCCACGACAACCATGTGAAGTAAGAGCATCTTTTTATGGATAAGTATCAGGTTGATATTGCATATTGTACCTTATTTATTGATTATATGTGCTTCAAATATGAATTTGGAATTCATGTAGTTAAAATAAGGATTGCATAGAAATGGCTATGATATGTGTGGCTTCATATGATGATTGGAAAATGTACATGCTAAAATGATATGGTTTTGGGAGCATCTAGAATGATGTGAAAGCAATTGTAGCACATGTTACTCAATATAGCCAGTAAATGCATAACAATGGAAAAGATGGCATTGTTTATTCAATAAAAGAATGATGAGAAGGAATGGTCCCATTATGAAGCATCAATGAGCTACAAATAATTCACCAAGGCTGATGTTATTATGAGGGTGAGGGGAATGCAACATCACCTCAGTGTTAAACCTTGGATTATAAGAAACTAAATAATGTATTATTTGTAAGGAGATGATTCATTCAATAGGTTTCAATCCATAAGGTTTGACTTGTAATGACCCAATACTGTAAAATGTAAATACGCTTTATAATTATTATTCGCTTAGACATTGTCTCTTCCAATGACTATGTCATTTCTTCCATCCTCATAGGTTTTCATCCTCATATTTATATGCTAATTTTCTTACATTTGTCTCAAATTTTAAGGGAGATCGTACATTATGAGGTTACAACTGTGTGACTACTATTATACATTCCCTTGATCATTTAGTAGTTGGTGACTTAGGATTAGGGTTTTCAACAACCCTATAAGCCACACTACCACTAGCACCAATAGTTAATCCTCAGACTCCAATTCATAGTTGCATTGGGTTTACGACAGTTACAATCTAAGGCACCCTCTTCCATTTGGTTTCAAGGATAGAAAAAATAGTATCAAAGTGTCATTGTTGTCCCTACTTGCCTACACATCACAAATCACTTGTTGCTACACCAACAAGCCATCTCATACCTAGAAAATATGCAGATATCCATATATAACATTGGCACCACAAATCCCCAGATCAATGGATCCATCTTCTAACAACAAGAATGGGTCTTTTTTCTAGAATGGGAGTCTAAATTTAACCACATTTTCAACCATCTACATCTTCAACTTAGGTTCATGGTGGCTCATCCCAATGAACGAGTAGTTCAATAAAACTAGTTTTTTTGTATAAATTCTAGGTTGTGTAGTGACAAGGGATTGCATTATGGATTAAACAAGGGTGCTTGCATTAGCTAATGTAATGCCTATTCAAAAATGTGTGTTATGTTTCATAACCCGACCAACTTTTAAATGCTTCAATATCTATAGTATCTCTTCTTCTATTCTGTTATGACTCGTTCTCTTCAAAGTACTAGAGAGCACTCACTATTGCATCAAATTTATTTTATGGGTATATTATTATTGGAAACCACATAGAACTATTATTCAATCCCGTGCCTAGATCACGCAAGTTCATATCTACTAGAGGGAAATGACATAGCAGTTCCTTGTATATTTCTTATCATATATCTGATCTTATTTTTTAGAAGGATAAAGAGGTTCATACCTGAGATTCATAGTTCGGGCCTTATATCCAGACTAGTAATGACTTTTGGTTCATGTCAATTGAGATCTAGGGCACCCTTTAATCCTCAATATACATTCATCTTCAAGAGATCTTGTGATCTCTTCTAAACTATATGCACATGATCTGGTTGGGTTTATTTTGAGGGTTATTGTAGGCTCGAGCTAGGGTCATTACATAGTTCTGGAATGCAGATAGAAGGGAAATATAGATAGGAAAAAAACATTTGAAATGGATAAGAAGATCATGGATTAATCGAATGACCTATTGGAGGTCTATCTGAGATATGTGAGCCCATTTATATGCACACCTAACAAATTTATGGGTTTTAGAAAGGATCAAACTCACGTGGGTGCATATGTTAGAGGAGGATAGAGGAGAATTATTGGTGAGCTACCCTAGGGGTTATTCATGAACATATTCAAGATAGAGGCTAAGTTGGAGGAACGGATGAAGGGTGGAGGTTTTGTTTCCCCCAAGGGATTTAATGTCACAATAGACATTCCACCTACTATGTATGATGGAGAGGATACTAGAGATCTTGGATTGTTAGTCCCCATGACTAAAGAGGTTGGAGCAATTAATTGAATTTATGAAGGTATTAGTATTGATATCCCTACCTTGGTTTCCTGTGAGGATGTTGAATTACCTTTATACAATTCAATCAACTTTTTCAAAGCAGAACCAGAGGTAGGGTGTATTGAGAAGTATTTGGATCGTACCCTCGTGAGTGGTTCCAATACAATTGAAGTAGGGAGTTGAGAAAAACATTATTTAGAAGAGGTGAGAAGACACAAAAGGCAAAAAATGCAAAAATAATGGAGGAGTCAGAAATCTTGAACCTAAGGACCAAAACCAAGCTAAATGATGTCTTGGAATTGGAAGAACTAGCAGTCGTAGGCTTGTTTCCTAGTAGAAAGATAAATGGTGATTATCTTAAGAATTGGACCAAAACAAATTTTGAACCTTTAGTTGGATATCCTCCCTGCATTATGTCTTTGGAAAAGGGATAGTTAGTATGGGTTTTCGAAATGGTGGTAGAGGTAAAAAAAAACCTAAAGTTGATGGAAGTGGGGTTCTAAAAAAATGACGTGTGGATTTTGATGTCATAAATGCTTTTGTGGATATCCTTCCAATTTGGGTTTGAATTCAAGTCTTCCACTAGTACTACTATCTGAGGATGTGTATGAATTAGTAGGGAACATTCTTAGCTCGTATTATGAAGTCAACTACTCTTTCAAGGACATAGGGTTCTTTGGTATGACAAGAATTCTTGTGGGATTAGAGACAAGCAAAGGATTGATGGAGGAAATAGTCATCAAGTGAGTTGTAGACCTATACCAACTAACCCTTGACTATGAAGTAATATTCCTTAGGTGTGGATGTTTCCATATCTATGGGAATCTTGAAGTGGATTGTTCATGCCCATCTCAGAGGAAGGTGTGGGCTCATAAAAATCAGTTAAAAGTATTAGGGGTGGAACTAAAGGAAATCCCTTGCAATCCAATAAGAATAGAGGATAAAGGGGATAATAGGCCTATGGAAAATCCTATGGACATCCTACTAGAACCAAACAAATAGCCTTAGGACTTAGCTCATCACAAGGATCAAATCTTGCATGCCATCAATGACAACAAAGTATGCAAGCCTCCCATGGGTAAGACATCATAGTTACCTTCCCCAACAAAAATGAAATACTCTAAAAATTTAGTTTTTGGATCTTGGGGGCTAGAGGTAGAATCTAAAGGATTGGAATCTTGATCTGCAATTCGGATCTAAAAAAAAAACACAAAAAACTAAATGTGCAATGAGGAACATAAATTAGATATCGTGGATCAGAGAAAATATAATATACATGAAAATGGAGAAGAAGAATTAGAAAAGAAAACAACCATCATGTTTTCTTGAGTGAGAGAGGACCGTCTTCTACAAGCAAGGTGAATTTTTCCTTCTCGTTATTAGATGATTACAATAGAAGTTGCAACAACTAACTAAAATCTTACAATAGTAATTGCTAAAAGTGCACTAAATTCTTACAACATAAAGCGTTGAAGCAAACTACTGTCTACAATAGAAAACTATTAAACTGACTACAATACTAATTAAGAAGTGCCCCCTCATCCTGAGTGTTGTGGTGGGAAATCCCCCTATGGACTAGCATTTAGGGTTATATTATGCATGCAGATAAGACCGAAAGAAACCTACTTTCTATCGTCGTCCCAGACTTAATCCCCATTTCTTTCAAGCAAGTACATGGTTAAACAAACATACCTTGTTTCGGACGTTCGATATCGATCCTTCTTCACACTTGATCGCTTGTTAGCAGCTATCCTCCCAAGATTGTCCTGCATACAAAATAAGCAACAAACTCTACATGCATTCGTTCTACAGATTAATGGGTTAGAGATTCAAACATATATTCACTAAACTATGAAGAACATATAATGGGACGGGAAAAGCATTTCTTTATTATTAACTTTAATGAATCAACTTACAATGTCAAGACCGGCCACTGCTCCGCGAACCTGATCCTGGGCTCCTCTTCAAATGTCCTCCAACTTCTTTGTTTTGTATCTCTCTTTGCACAAGGATGGCTAAATGGTTGGGACAATGGGAATGTGCAATTGGGTAGAGTTTCTTTACTCTTATTCTCCTTTTCCAAATAGGACCCCTAACCCTTCTTTTATAGGCTTTTGGACGAACCCTCAACCATGCATGGCTGGAAGATTCAGTTAACTCACCCAAAGTTGTGTGTTATGTCGGCAACTTTCCTTTTTTCATTCTTTTGTAGGTACACACGGGCTATTTTAGGTCATCTAATGTGTACACGCGTGCAGTAATGGAGTAGGGCACGTGGGCCCTTATAAAAGAGGTTTTTTAAAGATTTTCCTAGTAGTTCTTTGGAAAAGAAGGGATCTGAGATGGATTTATGCCAAGTAAGCATGTATAGTGCAAATTAGACTTCTGGCCTAATCGCAAATCCCAAAGAATCACTTCAAGAAATCACACACTAGCAACTTAAAAAAGGACTCTCAAACTTGTCTAAAAACCCTAAAGAAAATTTTGATGAAAATTTTTTTTAAATAAAAAAAAGAAAGCTATGGCTGAGATCAAACCTAAGCTACTGACTGCTAGGACAGAGATTCAAAAACCTGAGAGGTATAACTCTTGTCAAGGGAAAGGATGATTCCCTCACCCTCAACAAAAACTATCCTTCACAAGCACACTACTGGCAATTTAACAACAAGCATGTGCATGCGAGATGTGTAGAGCCAGAGGGCGTGTACATGCATGCTGGCCTTATATAGGCCGTGTGTATCTCTAAAACTCTGAAACAAATAAAAACAGACAATCCAAACCAGGAAGAGACCACTGATATTGAGAACCAGGATCTCTTGAAGGCTTAGACACTTTCTTTAACAAAAAAAAGAAAAACGATGTAAGGAAAAATTCGTAAAACAAACCAATATGAGATGAACCCTAAGTCATAGACTGCAAACAACCAAGACTAGAAAGAGTTCCATAAAACCCCTAAGAATGATTGATTCTGACAGGGAAGAGGATGATTGCCTCAAAAAATTTATGGAATCATACACGCTACTGTTACTTCTTCAGCTAGCGTTTACACGCAGGCTGAAAGAAAGTAGGGCACGGGTACACGCGTGAAGACCTTATGCAGGCCACATGTACCTTTGTGGGTCTTGAAAAAACATAGATAAGCAAAGAAACAGAGATAGCTGGTATGGAAGACCAGAATCTCTGTTAGCTCAGACTTTGCAGAAACTTCAAAAAACAGGAAAGAAAACCAGTCTTTTAAAAATACCCAAAAATATTCCCAGGAACCGTAGAGACTTCCCCAGTATGGTCACCAATTCTGTTGTGGTGGGAAATCCCCCTACGGACTAGCATTTAGGGTTATATTATGCATGCAGATAAGACCGAAAGAATCCTACTTTATACCGTCGTCCCAGACTTAATCCCCATTTCTTTCAAGCAAATACATGGTTAAACGAACATACCTTGTTACGGATGTTTGATGTCGATCCTTCTTCACGCTTGATCGCTTGTTAGCAGCTATCCTCCCAAGAATGTCCTGCGTGCAAAACAAGCAACAAACTCTACATTGCATTCATTCTACAGATTAATGGGTTAGAGATTCAAACATATATTCACTAAACTATGAAGAACTCATATAGTGGGACGGGAAAAGCATTTCTTTATTATTAACTTTAATGAATCAACTTACAATGTCAAGACCGACCATTGCTCCATGAACCTGATCCTGGGCTCCTCTTCAAATGTCCTCCAACTTCTTTGCTTTGTATCTCTCTTTGCACAAGGATGGCTAAAGGGTTGGGACAATGGGAATGTGCAATTGGGTAGAGTTTCTTTACTCTTATTCTCCTCTTCCAAATAGGACCCCTAACCCTTCTTTTATAGGCTAGAAGAAGCTAGGTATTTGGACGAACCCTCGGCCATGCATGGCCGAAAGATTCAGTTAACTCACCCAAAGTTGTGTGTTCCATCGGCAACTTTCCTTTTTTCATGCTTTTGTAGGTACACACAGGTTGTTTTAGGTCAGCTAGCGTGTACACACGTGCAGTAATGGAGTAGGGCGTGTGGGCCCTTATAAAAGAGGTTTTTTAAAGAGTTGTTCAGTAGTGCTTTGGCAAAGAAGGGATCTGAGATGGCCTAATGCCAGGTAAGAATGTATGGTGCAAATTAGGGTTATAACAGATGCCCCCGAATGTGTGAGGTCAGAAGAGCATCTGATGGCCGAAATACATTACCAATATTTACTGATGTGCCGAACAAGTGAGCCTAGGGACCAGGAACCGTGAGGTGTCGTATGTGAAATAACAAATGTCTCACCAAGGCAGGAATACCCATGCTCGGGATAAAATAGAATCATGGCTACCAATCAAATACACTGTAGATCCATGTCAAATAACTATATAAAGTGTAGCTGCGAACAATACACAGCAGAGCTACATCTCGAAATCAAAAAGATATACATATAGAGTATTCATCTTCTAAAAGTTGATACGGCCTGATGGCTGGAGATGAGGTCTTCAGAGCTCGAGCAACAACTTCAAAATCTTCAAAAATCAAGGTAGGAGTGTAATATGAGTGTACGACTTCACTACCCAGAGGTCTTCGAAGGCTCATCGGTCATGGACTAGAGAATCTTGATGATCAGACTGAAGGCTTCATTGATTTCGAATAAAGACTTGATTGGATGTTCAGTATGGCCAGGTATGAGGGCAAGAAACCAATTACAGAGGGGCCAACTCAGGCCTGGTAGAAACTTCCCTTGGACAACAGTATGATAAATGATGAGACTTAGGCAACATGGCATTAATCATAAGTTTACAAAGCAGGAGGCAACGCAAACTCTCCATATGTTTGGAAGAATAACCAAATGGAGGAGGACACAACTCTATGTAGAGATAACAACTTCCTAAGGTTGTATTACATCCCATAGTTTGACAAACAATTAGACAGATGTGCTTTATCCAAGGGCGACTCATTATGTTGCCAATAAAGAAAATACTTTTCCCTTCCTCTTTTTGGGGTATATTTTATTTTTTTGTCTTTTTCAATAATTTTGGAAAAAAGAATAAAGGAATGTTACGTTAAAATGGAGGAACGAGTGTTACAAACATACAAGTTCAAGGCGCAAGGACAAGACTGATGTTCAGAATAATGATACTTGGGAAAATTCCTCCGGGGGCCAAGAGTGTTAAGACGCAGAAGCAAAGTGCTACAAGGTTGGCGTATAAGGTGTGAAAATCCAGTTAACAAAACACACAATGGTAACATCCTTCGATGTAAGTTTGACGAGCCCAGAGAAGGTAAGCTCGGTGGTTTTTCATATTTAGAGAGTTTGAAAAAACATAAAAGGAGACTCCATTGGGGTACCTTTTTCGAAGATAGTCTAGTCGGTTCGAAAAACGGGTAAACTAGCACCGACAAGACGTCTATTCAAAACCATTTTAACGAGTGTGATAAGGACAAGATCACTCGGCCATTTTTTCATTTTTAAGGAGTCTGAAAAAAGCTTAACTATGGACTCCATCAGGAATGTTCTTCTGGACCAGTTTAACGAGTGTGAAAGAATAAGGTCACTCAACAATCTTTTCAATTTTAGGGAGTCTGAAAAGAGCTTAACTAAGGACTCCAAGGGGGTTCCTTTTTCGTAATTTTAGTCCCTCAGGCCCGAAAAAGGGTTAAAATGATACATGAGAGTACTCTTCTAGAGAACTGAAGTTCCATAGAGTATACCTTTGTTCGTACAATTGACCGTCCGGACCGAAAAAGGGGTAAACTACCGCCGGACAGACGTGACTTCAAATTTCAGTTTAACGAGCGTGAAAGTCCACAAGATTGCTCGGCAATATTTTCATGTTTAGAGGGTCTAGAAAGGGCTTAAAAGAAGACTCGTAGAGGTTACTTTTCTCAGTTAATCCGGATGAGATCGAAAAGCATAAATGCAGTCTCGTTGGATGTTGATTTCAGATCTCAAATCGAGCTTTAAAAACAACAAAGTTAGCTCATGATCGACACTTTGTGGGTCGATGTTGGGTATCTCCTCGGGGGAGCAGTATGCTCCGATGAAAACATTGTCTACGCCGCCAGGGGATCTGGAGATATTGATCGGTATGGTTTTATCGATAGTTGCCATATTACCCTCAGCATAAACCTCATGTGCAACTAAGGGATTAATAGGACAAGACCTATCTCCCGTCATAGTCAAGGTGAATTCTCCGGCTTCGATTCTGCTTAACTCTGGGAGGAAGTATGATCTGTGATGAAGATCTTCTCAGGGTTTGTGTGAACTAGTCATTGCCTCAATTATAGCTTCATCAGAGGGCAAGACTAAGTCTAATGAAGCGGTGTCAGTGAGAGAACCCTGAGCCCAAATAAGCTCTAGAAGTGGATCAAACTCTTGTGCAGGAGTTGGATCGGTGTTAGCTAAATCTTGTTGGACTAAAGAGTATGCTACATCAGCTACAGACAAGGGCATGGACATGACTGTGTGCCCTGTCCCATCCATCATGAGCGATGGGGAAGGAAGTATCCACGGATCGTCGAAGTAATTCATGCGGAATGACGAAACTTGAAAAATCTCAACCTTATGGTGATTAGATATAAACTTGATATCGCCTTGAGGGGGAGGGTAATCGAAGGTACCCATCAAAGATGGGCACAAACCCACCCCTACGTTGACCACGCCTGGTTGAGGATTATCAATCATCAGGACCGCGGATGCCCCCAATGAAGGGTCAGGTCTAGAGAAAGACAATTGGTCGATGGTCACTATCCGACCCTCATGTGGAAACAACAAGACCCAAAAAACTGTAGCAACCACAGCTTTCATGGCATAAGTCCAAATCTTTCCTAAGAAGAGGTTATAGTCGAGTGGTGCATCAACTACCTCTACCTCGACACACGGGGTCTTCCCTCCTAACTGCATGGGGAAAGAGGGAATGATACCATGTGGTCGAAATGAATGACCGTCGAAAGAAGTGAGGAGAGTAGGTGACGGAGACAAAACGGGTTGGCCAACGACCTTCCAACATGCCAACGACATAACACATGTCGAGGCTCCCTCATCAACCACCGTGCGGAAGATATTCTGAGTAAAAGTTTTTGTGGGATAAGCCACTACTATCTGAAACGCTACGTGGTAAGGCAGACGAGGTTTTAAGTCGGTTGTATCCAGCATGATTGTACCTGGATTACAAGTCTCGGTAGATCCTAAAGTGGTTAACAAAGCTTTCCTCTGGGAAGGGCAGCTTTGGAGGACCTCCAAAGCGGACATCACACAAGGGGTTTGTGATAAATCTTCCACCACAGAATAGTTCTGGGCGGCCCTTGCGTTTGGGTTGTGAGAATATTTTTTGAACGCGCCTTTGGGGATGTGTGTCATTGTTTCACCCAACGTCTTCTCAATCTGTAGAGGAAGAGATGGGAGTTCGTCTTCTTTACCCTTCTCAGAAGTTCTTGGTTTACTATAGTCATGCGCTCTAGTCGATATAAAATCATCACCCTTCACCATATATACATTCGCGGATGCGGGGTTGTTCGAAGATGGAGAGGGTCCTTGGCTGCCCCCTTCCATGCTTGCAGAGGCTTGGTTTAGATTTTTCCCACATTGAAATGGATTGGTTAACACAGCAGGTTGTTGCTACGTCACAAAATTTTGGGCTTCTGCAAGTCAAGGAAATAGATGGGTCGGGTGGTCTTCCATGCATAAGTTGCACGGATACCTCGCCTTTCGTTTCTCAGTATTTCCCCTGCCAGCATTATCGGTAGGTTTTTTATCCCCCTTACCCTTCTTTCATTGTTTTTTCTTTCCTTCAGGCTGCTGGGTGGCCTTTGGATTAGTCGATTGCACCATGTGTACATCCAATGTTTTGGTAGGGGGACAAACCAAAGCAGTAGTTTGGCTAGCCACTGTGTGTTGTATAGACAACTGCTGCAACTGCTTCGTCAATTTCTCAGCGAGTTTTGTTTGTGATGAACCAACAATACCATCGGCATGTGGTCCAGCTCTTTGTCTGGTGTTATCAAGTATTGAGCGTGGTGCATCTGGAAAGATATCGTATAATAAACCGGACTGAGAATAGATTAGCTCAAGTTGTTGAGCTCTCATGATGGCGTCTTATTCGGAAAATACTCCCGATGTCGTGACGTCTTTGGACAACTATGGGACCAAATACTTAAGGAACCACTCGAGCAGGAAGGTTGGTGGGACTAGTACCTTAATTAAACTCTTTTGGCATCTCCATTCTCGGATGTGATCAAAGATATGGTCCACTTTTGTTTCTAATAAATTGGCTAGCAATTTGATGCCAGTGTCGTATCTCACAGGTAACTGGAAATGGTTTAGGAAATCCATCACCAGTTCGCAGAAGGAAGAGTATCTTGAGCGATCGAGCTCAATGTACCATTTTGCGACACTCCCAATGAGAGTACGTTGAAACAATTGCAACGGTACGGAGTCATCTTTCAACGAGTTAGATGAGCACCAAAGATGTAAGGTAGTCACGTGATCTCCTAGATCTTCGTTCGGCTTGGCTTTGAACTTTGGGATGTCCAAAGGTAACTTTGTCGGCATAGAAGGCCAATGCGGATCGTGACAGATAGGGTCATTCAACAACCTTGTCAAGTCTGGAAAATGCAAGGTTTCCAGGAAGGGTAGTTTGGGTTGTCGGTGATAACCTGGGAAAAAGAGGCTTGGAGTTTGATTGGCACCAAGTTGCTAGGAAAAGTTTGGTTGCTGGCCTGGGTTTTGGTAAAAACCATGGCCATGGCCAATGTATGTATTTTGCATGTGAGGAGACATCATCAACTGATTTCCAAAATAGGACATAGATGGTTGGGCATGCATTACATTCGGTCCCGTGGGGGTAGGCATAGTGCTTTGTCTGGGGTTTCATTGATTGTGAAAAGAATTACCCCAGATCAACATTCCTGACGAGGGAACTGATCCCTGCCAAGAATTCCAAGGCCCTGATGCGGAAGAAGTTCCTGGGTGTGCCCTCTGTGCAGGAATAGTACCCTGCATAGGAATAGGTTGTCTGAAACCGAGGTTTCCCCCAGATGGGAAAGTAGCTGATGAGAAGACGTTGTTACCAAATGCACTGAACAAAGAAAATGGTGTCGAACCTACCAGCATATTATGCGAAGGTGATCCTTGACTCCCCGCTCCAAGTAAACTAGGGTGTGCAGGTGGCCTGACAGATTGTTGATGCGTGCCACCGAGTGAAGGGGACGAAGGAGGTATATGACCTCCTCTATAAGGGAAAGAGTTAAAAGGAGTAGGAGTTCCCCCCATGTGTCCTTGTAGAGGAGCGTTAGAGCTCCCTGCCCCCAGACCTGAAGTCTATGAAGTGGAGTAGGAAAGTACAGGACTTGTACCTGAACTAGGCATCTCATATGAGAATGGAGGGCATGTCGCACTTGGTGTGAAAGGGGTTGTGGCCACTGCCAGAGACGGGATTAGACCATTGGGCGATGTAGAGGTGATTGAGACCATGGTGGCTCAGACCGGTGACGGTGGGTTAGGAGGTGGAAACTCTCCTGTGGTGAAAACCGCAGTGGGAATTGAAGAATTCCTAGAAGGAGTAATAACATTTGTTTCCATTGATGCGTGTGACATTGTCTGGCACTAGTAAGGATGAATCGGTACGATGGTGGGTGTCGAAATATTAGTGGTATAGGTTTCAACTAGACCAAAAGCTTTCGCTCCAAGGTCTAAAACGGTCGATTCCTCTAGATGTTGGTCGGGCACAATTTCTTGTGACCTGGTCGCTTCGAAAGACCCTTGTTGGTATAGCTTTCACCTTAGTGGTGGCGGGGGTGGCTCCAGTGTAACCGGTGGCAGACCAAGAAGCCTTCATGACTAGCGGAGCTCGTGATATCCACTGTGTGAGAAGATCAAAGACACTCTAGGGCATTCTAGTCATTCAAAACAACACACACTAAAAAAAGTCCCTATAAGATAAGACAGGAAAATACTAAATTAATTGGAAGAACAGTTACAACAAACAACACTAGAGAAACTTATTGGTGCAAGTGAAACTCGAATAGGAAGCACCCTCCGGGTATACTCTGAAAAGCATGGCCTGATTTCTGTCCTAGGTACCGCGGTATACCCCCGCAGTCATCTATGTATGTCCCTAAAAAATATAGGCAACTAGGTTGCCAACGCGTGAACAGTCACCAGGCGGGTACAGTCGAAAGTCAGGTAGACCACAATGAGCAAGGTATCGAGCCCAAAACCTGTCAAGGGTATTGAGGGCAAGTGGTCCGGAAGACAACTGAGGACCTCGAACAGATTCGAGACCCACGAAGCCCCATGGAAAATGCAATCGACGGAATCCCAAAACAAGCCCTCTATATGTGTTATCCACTACAATTGGTCCAGCTTTGGAGGGGTTATCTCCGCTACCTTTCCGCATGCGACCTCATGTTTATCTCCTATGTTAGAGGGGGGTCCCAGATAAATTTCACGATACTGGACTTTGACACTCCCTAACTCAGACTCCAATGTTTGATTTTAATGGCCTTGAAGAGTTTCCTCTCCAACCTAATCCAAGGCCCTAATCCTGAACTAGTTGGTTAACCCTACAAACATAAAAGTCTAATGAATTTTAGATTTAGCGTTGATTTTATGGATTGTCTTATGTCAAAGGTTATGAAAGTGAAACTAGTGATGTTTGAAAGACGAAAGTAAAAAATGAACAGAAAGATGGAAACAAAAAACCTTCACTTAACGCAAATTTTCAACAACTTTTCAAATTTTTTAAAAACGTTTCTAAGATCTTTTGAACATAAAACTCAAAGTATGATTTCACTCGACTACGAGCTACTTATAGTCTAAGTAAAATATCCAGAACTTAAGAAAGCAAAGACTTTTCCCTGGTTACTAATGCAAAACAAGACTCAACCAAACAAAGAAATGAAAGAATTTTTTTTATTTGAATGCTCACAAAGCAAAAAAGAAAAATATCAACAAGTCAAAAACCAAGAAAAAAATTTGGCCTAATCGCAGATCGCAAAGAATCACTTCAAGAAATCACACACTAGCAACTTAAAAAATGACTCTCACACTTGTCTAAAAACCCTAAAGAAAAATTTGATGAAAAACTTTTAAATGAAAAAAGAAAGCTATGGTTGAGATCAAACCTAAGCTATTGAATGCTAGGACAGAGATTCAAAAACCTGAGAGGTATAACTCTTGTCAAGGGGAAAATATGATTGCCTCACCCTCAACAAAAACTATCCTTCACAAGCACACTACTGACAAGTCAACAACAAGCATGTGAACGCGAGCTATGTAGAGCCCGAGAGCGTGTACACGCATGCTGGCCTTATACAAGCTGCATGTATCTCTAAAACTCTGAAACAAATAAAAAATAGACAATCCAAACCAGGAAGAGACCACTAATACTGAGAACCAGGATCTCTTGAAGGCTTAGACACTTTCTTTAACAGAAAAAAGAAAACAATGTAAGGAAAAAATTTGTAAAACAAACCAATCTGAGATGAACCCTAAGTTGTAAACTACAAACAACCAAGACTATAAAGAGTTCCAGAAAACCCCTGAGAATGACTGATTCTGACAGGGAAGAGGATGACTGCCTCATAAATTTTCTGGAATCATACACGCTATTATTACTTCTTCAGCTAGCGTTTACACGCGGGCTGTCAGAAAGTAGGGCGCGGGTACACGTGTCCAGACCTTATGCAGGCTGCGTGTACCTCTGTGGGTCTCGAAAAAACACAGTCAAACAAAGAAACAAAGATAGTTGGTATGGAATACCAGAATCTCTGTTAGCTCAGACTTTGCAAAAACTTCAAAAAACAGGAAAGAAAACCAGTCTTTTAAAAATACCCAAAAATATTCCCAGGAACCCTAGAGACTTCCCTAGTATGATCGCCAATTCTGTTGTGGTGGGAAATCCCCCTACGGACTAGAATTTAGGGTTATATTATGCATGCAGATAAGACCGAAAGAATGTTACTTTCTACCGTCGTCCCAGACTTAATCCCCATTTCTTTCAAGCAAATACATGGTTAAACGAACATACCTTGTTCTGGACGTTTGATGTCGATCCTTCTTCACTCTTGATCGCTTGTTAGCAACTATCCTCCCAAGACTATCCTGCATACAAAACAAGCAACAAACTCTACATGCATTCGTTCTACAGATTAATGGGTTAGAGATTCAAACATATATTCACTAAACTATGAAGAACTCATATAGTGGGACGGGAAAAGCATTTCTTTATTAATAACTTTAATGAATCAACTTACAATGTTGAGACCGGCCACTGCTCCACGAGCCTGATCCTGGGCTCCTCTTCAAATTTCCTCCAACTTCTTTGTTTTGTATCTCTCTTTGCACAAGGATGGCTAATGGGTTGGGACAATGGGAATGTGCAATTGGGTAGAGTTTCTTTACTCTTATTCTCCTCTTCCAAATAGGACCCCTAACCCTTCTTTTATAGGCTAGAATAAGCTAGGTATTTGGATGAACCCTCATCCATGCATGGTTGGAAGATTCAGTTAACTCACCCAAAGCTGCGTGTTACGTCGGCAACTTTCCTTTTTTTGTTCTTTTGTAGGTACACGCGGGTTGTTTTATATCAGCTAGCGTGTACATGCGTGCAGTAATGGACTAGGGCGCGTGGGCCCTTATAAAAGAGGTTTTTTAAAGAGTTGTTCAGCAGTGCTTTGGCAAAGAAGGGATCTGAGATGGCCTGATGCCAGGTAAGCATGTATGGTGCAAATTAGGGTTATAACACTGAGTGGCCAAAGAAGTGGGGTGCACTTCCTAGTGGCCCAATTACTCCATGTTTAGATCTGAAAGTGTCCATGCTTCTGCCATCAAATGAGCGAAATTGCGCTACAAATGATGTTGGCATTTGAATTGGTAACCTATCCAGCAAGAGACATACATGATCTCCTAAATGAAAGAAAAATGGTGTGTGCTTATTGTTATGCCTTTGTTTCGCATAGTCTTGGGTTGCTCGTAAGGCAATTTCTTTTTTAGTATAGCATTGAGTCAACATATGGATAAAACGTTGAGTTGAATGATGTTCCTACTAGTGATGTGTCGAGAAAGAAAGAGAAAGGGGTATCTAAATGGAATGCCATCGAATGACCTCCATGTTTAAGTATCGCCCCACTAGCAAATTGAAATGTATCCTTCTTAATCTCAAAGGGCTGATTCTTATTCAACAAACAGAGAACATGTGTAGAGTATAATGTTGGTGGAAGCTAACCAAAGTGGTGCCCAAGATTTCACAAAAACATCTTGAGTTCATGGGAATTAAAGTGCGTTGGCCATTATGCCAAAACCTGTACATGAGATGGATATGATCAACCCCCTGCTATGTATAGTATGAGTCCCAAATGAGGGACTGATGTGTGTCCCACATAAAATTTATGTACATGAATTGTGTGTTCCCGTAGTATCTCGAGGATGCTAAGGACGTGCTAAAGTTGTTATGCCCAAGAATTACTGAATACCAAGATATCATCAAGATAAATGATCACAAATTTACCTAAATGACTTGTTGCATTCATGTGAACTTAATGGTATCCATTTTGCAAATCAATCTGCGTGAAGGAATAATCCCCTTGTAAGTGGTCTAGCAATTCCTCAATCCAGAGTAGGAGGTAGCATTTTTTAACATTGGTTTTATTAAGGGCATGGTAGTGAGTCACTAGGTGCCATTATAAATCATCCTTCTTTTGGATAAAAAATATCGGGGACGCACATGGAGATAATGAAGGTGGAATATGGCCTAAGTTCAAAAGTTGACGAAATGGGTGTTCCATCTCAGTGGCCTCTCGAGGAGTGATGTGATGGGATAGGGTCTCGGGAAAAGAAGCACCAGGAATTAAATCGATTGTGAGCTCAATAGAGTGAGACGGGGATAGTTCCATGGGTTGTGTGAAGACATCTGCAAATTCTTGGAATGGGGGATCCATGGTAGGAGGTACAAGGTTATTCTGGTTGTCTAGGTTAATGGAGTGAACTAAGCACAAAGAGATGCATTGGTTTAGAATGGATTGATTAACAATCACGTGGTCAGTAATAGGATGGGTGGATTTAAGAGCTGAAAAAGTAAGCACATAGGTGCACCCCTCATGTTACAAATGGTATTGATGATATTTAGCATGATAGATAGTGTTTTGGGCATGTTGGTAGGGAATGACAAGTAACAAATCAACACAATCAATAGGAGATACATCACACACCACATTATCCCAGAAAGGGCCAATTGTAAAGGTAACCACACAACACTGGGAGACAATGAAACAAGGGCCTTCCTTTTGTACCTAGCCGAACTGGTAAGAGGATGGGTGTAGAGTGGTGGGGAGGTTCAGGTGTGTGACTAAGTTCCAAGCCATGAGGTTCTTTTGGCTCATGTTTTCCAAGATGAGAGTAGCTAACTCATGCTTAATCTGACAATTATGTGTAAACATGGGTATATTAGAGATGTCGAGTTCATTAGTGGTCATCGGGATCGGAGAAGGGTCCACATCAGTAGGATTGTCGAGAGAGACTACTTCAGGATGGTCATGGGAATCTAGTTGAGCGATCTCTGCAAATAGAGTCTGGTTGGTGTGAATATTCTTAAATGCTCGACAATCTACAGATGCATACAAGTTGGTATTATGAAAGGTACATCGGGGTGCATTTCTCGGTGTGGATGGGGAAATAGGGGAAACCAGGGAATGTTCAGTATGAGAAGGACTAGCAGGAGAAGGACCATATCAGGTTGGGGGAGAGAGGATTTGAGGATCCACTTTACGCTCCATAGCCAAGGCTTGAAGAAAGGCCTTGTCCAAGGAAGGAGACTCAAACAAATTGACTTCACAACATAAAATTGTTAATAAACCATAATTAAATTTTAAAATCAATACCTCTTCTGGATCTGAAATGTGTAGTTGGATGCACAACTTGCATAAGACATCAATGTACCTTTGTATTGACTAATGGGAAAGTTGTCAGATATGCAACCATTTTGCGAGGAGGTTATGTTTGTTGGATTACTGAGAGGGGGGGTGAATCAGTAATAGAGCAATTTAATCATTTTTAACCATAGAATGCAAGTGTTATATCATTGTAGCATTATCATCCAATAGTTGCAAATTAAATAAGCAATGAACAAATGAGAAATCATACACATACATAGTACACCAGTGTTTTTACGTGGAAACCCAAAGCGGGAGAAAACCAGGGAATGTTTTTTCTTATATGTCTTTAAGAATTACATTCATTGGAAGCACCAACTTCCTTTGTTTTCTAGCTGCAATTGGAAGGAGGCTCCAATCCCCTAGTTTCTCAGGCTACAACCTGAAGGAAGCTCCAAATCCCCAATTCTCTGGCTACAACCAGAAGGAGGCTACAACCCCCTATGTTCTTCGGCTACAACCGAAAGGTGGCTACAACCACCTGTCCTTTGCTCGTTCAACTTCCTTGTCGTATAAGTAGAATGATGCAACCATTGTCACACTATCACTGTGAGATATACTGTCGTAAACCTATACCAATCAACCTTCACCAAACAACCTGTACCAATAACCTGAACCATGCATCAACCTGTACCTCAACCTGTACCCTAAACAAGTGCATCAACCATGCACCAACCTGTAATCAACATGTACCATAAACAAGTGCATCAACCATGCACCAACCTGTACCAAACAACCTGTAATCAACCTATACCATAAACAATTGCATCAACCATGTACCAACCTGTACCAAACAACTTGTAATCAACCTATACCAAACAACCTATCACAACAACCTGTCTCATCAATCTTATCAACCAAATCAGATCTACTCACCAAGATCAATCAGCAAGACAACTCTCAAATATGTGCATCAACCAAGCATCACACAACAACTCATAATCATCACCAAGATCAATATGAGTATTCTAGATCATCCATAAACCATGTGTCAAATATACTACTAACAAGTCCCTCCAACCATGTACCAAGTATGTACCAATCATGTATCAACTACTCATCAAGATGTACCAACATCATCAACTATACACCTCATGTATGTGCGAACTCATCAACTACTTGTCTCAACCATGTATCCAACATGTACCTCAACCATATACCAAATACATATACCAATATAACCATCAAAATTTCTCTAGCAATACATCACACTATCCATAACCAAATACCATAAACCATTACATCAAACCATGTGCCACAACCTCACTATTATACAACATCTATCTGTAACATACCTCAACGAAAATCCCTCATCAATTTCATCATCCAAATCTGATTTGTAACTATGTAATAAACCTAGTGTATATGATCACATACCTGCAAACCTTCCTTAACTTTAACAACAAGAGACTAGTGTTTTCATTGAACATGACTAATTTTGGATTAGTCAACAACCCTAACTTGAAATAATCATAACTATCTTTAAATATCTGAAAAATAGTACACAATGTTCTTCAATGTTTTCTATGTAATTCCTCCAGGTTTCACTACTTGGAACCTCTCAAAAAAAGAGTTATAGCAAAAATGGCATACATTGTTGAATTCTGGCTTATTCTAGAGAGAGAACTTGTAGAGAATTCCCCGCACGGAATATTTGTTGTATGGATCTGAAAATTTTACACAAAATACTAAAGACTATACTCTAACCAATACATTTGGTCTTACTAAATTTGGATCTGTTATGAAGAAGTTATGACGTTTTTACCCGAAACACATGTTTTAGACTAGTTTCAGGACTAGCCACAAACCCTATTTTCCACAGAGTGTAACTACAACATACAACGACCCACCAGCTGAAATATTTATCACAACTACTTGGATATGTTTCCTCAACTGCCTCCCAATTTCACGGTCTGAATCATTCTAGAAAAAAAATTATTGCGAAAATGGTGAGATGACCTGTAAATAACATACCTTAGAAAGCATCATCAAAAGAATTTATCCTCCCTTGAATTTCGGCCTTCTTTACTTCACCTTCCCTCTGAAATTAGGCTTATATATCTTTTGGTTACCTTAGTCACTTGTAGATATTCAATATTCTCAAGTTTGATTAAACTGAGAGAGCCTTGCTTCTTATTTATACTTTCATGTAGCTTCCTCAAGGGTTACCTTTTAACCATCTTAACCCACTTTCATTATTTTAGGGTTAAACCACTTGTCCACTTAGTAATTTCTCCATTAACTTTATTATTTAAATCATTTATTTTGTATCCACTTTGAATTATAGTACATGCATCACTTCACTTTATTGTTTAAATTACCTTCTAACCATCTTAACCCACTTTCCTTATTTTAGGGCTAACCCACTTCTAACCACTTGTCCACTTAGTAATTTCTCCATTGAATTTATTATTTAAATAATTTCTTTTGTATCCACTTTGAATTATAGTACACTCATCACTTCTCTTTATTATTTAAATAATTTCTTTTTTGCAACCACTTTGACTACTTTTACCTTTTGCGGCTTCTAGATGACTCATGAGGGTTCTCCAACTTCACATGGCCATAACTCTCTAACCGTGAGGAGTTATGTGACGTTCCACATACCACTGGAAATGGAATGACATGTACTATCCATCTAGAATATTATTTCCTAGAAATATATCAAAACTCATACAATTATCCATCAAACAAACATGGGTCCATTACCCAAACCTTTGTGCTACCGAAATTCGCTATAGGACTTTCTTCAAGGGTTGACATCAATAACAACCAACCCAATTAATCAATAATATCCCCCTTTGTCATTAATGGCAACACTCTGATGCAATACTAAATTCATATCACTCATGCTCCCCATGTGACCTTTGCTCCCCCTGGAACCATGCCTTTGTACTATTTCTCCAAGCATTTACCTTTGCATGTGATAAATATCTCCCCCTTTGTCATCAATGGCCAAGGTATCTTTTCATCTGTCGCTGCTCCTCCTGACTGAATTCTTCTTGAAACTGATCTCCCAACCTGGACTGTCCTCTTTATGGTGCTTCCTTGTGTAAATCTAAGACATATAAGATAAGAGTTCAATAAAATTCATTTTGGAGTAGAAATTACTACGAGTCTCTAGCGAAGATACTCAAAGGCTTCCCTTGGAAGTAGTTTTGTAAAGATGTATGCCACTTGTTCTTTTTTTCCCACATATTCAACTCTAATGTGGTTCTCTTCAACCTCTTCCCGTAGAAATTGATACTTTATTGGAATGTGCTTCGTCTTGGAGTTCATCACCGAGTTCTTTGAGATATTGATGGTGCTTGTATTAAGATTGGAATGGGCTCATCATACTCAACCTGTATATCTGTCAAAGTTTGTTTCATCCATAGAACCTGAGTACAATATCCTACTGCTGCACTATAATTTTCTTCAGCTGTAAATAAAGATATTGATGATTGTTTCTTGCTTAGCCAAGATACTAAACACTCACCCAAGTAGAACATTTCTCCATCGGTGCTTCGTCAGTCATCAATGCAACCTGCACAATCTGCATCTGTGTAGGCAATAAGTGATAGATCCTTTCCTTTTGGATACCATAATCTAAACTCTTTTGTTCCTTTGAGATATCTAAAAATCTTCTTCACTGCTAATACATGTGATTCCTTTGGTGCCGCTTGAAATCGTGCCACATGTCCAATTGTTGCATTACATCTGGTCTGGATGTTGTCACATATAGTCAGCTACCAATCATTAACCCATATTGTCTTTGATCTATAGACTTTGAATCATCATCTTTTCTCAACTTGCAACTGGTTTGCATATGAGTGGTAACTGGTTTTCAATCTTCCATTTTGAACCTCTTTAGCATTTCTCTGATATACCTAGTTTGAGAAATAAAAATTCCTTGGTTGCTTTGACGTATTTGAAGACCCAGAAAGAAGGATAGTTCTTCGAGTAATGACATTTCAAATTCATTATGCATATCATTTGCAAATTTCTGGCTTAACATTGATGTAGAGGTTGTTGTCTGCACTTCCTTTTCTTGAACCCTTCTTCATCTTTTGCTTCTTCTTCATAAAGTTGTTCCACTGACTCATTTTCTTATTCTTTTAATTCTCGTCCACTTGTTTCATCAATTGTTACATTGATGCTTTCCACAAATTTGTTCAACCTCATATTGTAACACTTGTATGATTTCCTTGTACTTGAGTAACCAACAAGTACTCCTTTGTCCACACGAGAGTCAAACTTTCTCATTCTTCCATCTTCTCTTTTGATGTAGCATTTTCTTCCAAATACTCTGAAGTGCTTCACATTTTCTGGTCTTCCTTTCCATAGCTCGTAGGGACTTTTTTCATTGTTGTTTCTTAGCATTAAATTGTTTTGAATGTGAATTGTTGTATGCACTGCATGTGTCCAGAAATATCTGTCAATTTGGAATCCATTAGCATTGTTCGAAGCATTTCCTATGTAATTGTCATCCATTATTATAATGTTCCTTTGTCTCTGAACCAATCTATGAATCCATGCTCTCATCCACTGTCATATATCTGTCCAAACCTACTAAGTGTTCTTACAAATCCATCTTTGTCCATAATGTCCAAGACTATACTGCACAATTGTCCATAATGTTGACCCATTTATCACTATACTATCATGAAGTCTTTACTACTACAATTGATTGTACTTCAGCTAACTAACTACTCTGGATCTGTCTACTCAAACTTTGCAAGCTGCTTGAAGGATGGTTATTTGGTCTGTCATGGCTACTACATAGACCCCCCCTGTCTAATATTCATATTACCTGGGAGTCTCTAAGTCGTATGGCTCAGAATAATTCCTTCTCTGATGTGTATTCATCATCATCTTCATTGGTAGATTCATCATTTCTCTGAGATCTGACTTCTTTCTTTATGTATGTCGATTCATATTTCACTACAATGCCTGAAAGTACAATCTCTTGAACCTGTTCCTTATTTACATGTTCCTTATTTACCTGTCCTTCTTTTCTTTCAGTGATTTTCCAAATCTTTCTGTATCTGACATCTTTCTTTTTCTCTATAGAATTTTCTTCATCTCATTTTATTGCCAATCTTTCAATCTCTGGGACCTGGTCTTTGTTCACCTGTTCTTCGTGTTTTCTTATCCATACTTTCTTATATATGATATCAATGTTCTCTTACATGGAAGTATCGATCATGCTTATACAATCATTAGCTATGTGTCCATAGTTATGACATTTCTAACATTCAATGTTATGTGGGGCCACATAGGCATTTCTTTCTTGAACATTTCTTTTATAATCCCTGCAATCTGCAACCTTATGTCCAAAACTAGTACAATAAAAACAATGACCATAAAAGAAATTTGCATACCTAGGAGTGAGTGATCTTCTTTGTGGTGTAGTCTTTCTGAATTTCTGCCTTGAATAATCATGATCATGATTGAAGCTTCTTTGTGGCTTGAACATGGATGGTCTTCTTGAAGATGTATCTTCAATAGTTTTCTTAGATTATGGTTGACCATGATTCCTTCCTTTGAGTACTTCTACAAAAATCTTTATATTTTCTTCATTCTTCTTTTCTAGCAACTTAGAGTACTTCTCTTCATTCTCTATAACTGATGTGGATGTTTCTCTCTCTTCAACATTCTTATTGATCTTGACGATTTTACTTCTCAATGTGACAACTTCTTCTTCAAGTTTCTCAACCTCTTCTTCTTTCTTCATTATCTGAGACTTCATGACTTCTTTTGTTCTTTTCGCTTCTTCAAGCTGAATTTTTAATGTGATTATTTCTTCTTCAAGTCCTTTCTCTTCTTGACCAAACTCTGCCTCAAGTTCGTTTAGATCGTTAGTTATTTCCTTAAGATGATCTGTCAATATTGTCTCTCTCATTTCTGCTTCTTCCTTCTGTGCTACTATGTTGGCTTCCAAATACTGCTTTTGATATTCAAGATTTTCTTCCATCTTCTGGCTTCTTCTAGCTGAGTTCTTAACTTCTCGATGACATGCTGGGATTGTTAAAAAATGTGAACACTTTCCTTTTGTTTCATCAATTCTTTCTTGAGTGACTTGTTTTCTTCTCTTAGTTCATTTAAAGCACTAATCAATTAGTTTTTCTGTCTCATTTCCTTCATGGCATTATATTTCAAGATGTCTATGTTTTTCACAATTAAAGCAAAAAAACATACCTATGGTGATTATGTACTCTTCATCTTCTGAATCTATTTGACATGGTTAACATAATTCTTCTTGATTTGTATTTGCATTTTCTTTGGCATTTTCTGAATCTATGATGGGTGAAGAATATATGTCATGCAACATATTCCAAATTTATTTAGCTCATGAACATTTACCAACCTTTTCTCTTACCGGATTAGGTAATCCCTCCCAGATGAAATCCATTGCTATTTTTTTATTCTTCTTAAATTCTTTCTTGGCTGCAGTCTTTTCCCTTTTTAAACTATCATATCCTGTAACGACTGATAGCCAAATATAATACCCTTGTGCCTAAAAAAATACTTTTGTTCGTCCACTCCATAACTCATACTTTAAACCATTCTGACAATTAAATAGTGGTACTCCTTTCTCAGAATAATCCATGATCTCCTTCCAGTGGTTAAACTGTTTCCTGAAGGAACCTGCTATGATACCAATTGTTGGATTACTGAGAGGGGGGGTGAATCAGTAATAGAGAAATTTAATCATTTTTAACCATAGAATGCAAGTTTTGTATCAAAGTAGTAGTATCATCCAATAGTTGCAGAGTAAATAAGCAATGAACAAATGAGCAATCATACACATACACAGTACACCGTTGTTTTTAAGTGAAAACTCAAAGCGGGATAAAACCACAAAATTCTCTTTCTTATATGTCTGTAAGAATTGCATTCATTGGAAGCACCAACTTCCTTTGTTTTCCAGCTACAAGTGGAAGGAGGCTCCAACCCCCTAGTTTCTCGGGATACAACCTGAAGGAAGCTCAAACTCCCCAATTCTCTGGCTACAACCAGAAGGAGGATACAACCCCTATGTTCTTCAACTACAACCAGAAGGTGGATACAACCACCTATCCTTTCCTCGTCCAACCACCCTATCATATAAGTAGAATGATGGAAACACTGTCACACTATCGTTGTGAGATATATTATCGTAAACCTGTACCAATCAACCTGCACCAAACAACCTGTACCAATAACCTGAACCATGCATCAACTTCTACCTCAACTTGTAATCAACATGTACCATAAACAAGTGCATCAACCATGAACCAACCTGTACCAAACAACCTGTAATCAACATGTACCATAAACAAGTGCATCAACCATGCACCAACCTGTACCAAACAACCTATCACAACAACCTGTCTCATCAATATTATCAACCAAATCAGATCTACTCACCAAGACAACTCTCAAAGATGTGCATCAACCAAGCATCACACAACAACTCATAATCATCGCCAAGATCAATATGTGTTTCTAATAATATACCAATACAAGTATGTTACATCCTCCATAAACCATGTGTCAACAATACTACTAACAAGTCCCTCCAACCATGTACCAAGTATGTACCAATCATGTATCAACTATGACTCATCAAGATGTACCAACATCATCAACTATACACCTCATGTATGTGCGAACTCGCCAACTACTTGTCTCAACCATGTATCCAACATGTACCTCAACCATATACCAAATACATATACCAATATAACCATCAAAATTTCTCTAGCAATACATCACACTATCCATAACCAAATACCATAAACCATTACATCAAACCATGTGCCACAACCTCACTATTATACAACATCTATATGTAACATACCTCAACCAAAAGACCTCATCAATTTCATCATCCAAATATGATTTGTAACTATGTAATAGACCTGGTGTATATGATCACATACCTACAAACCTTCCTTAACTTTAACAACAAGAGACTAACATTTTCATTGAACTTTACTTTAGTCTCACATGACTAATTTTGGATTAGTCAACAACCCTAACTTGAAATAATCATAACTATGTACCTATAATGAATAAATATCTGAAAAATAGTACATAATGTTCTTCAATGTCTTTTATGCAATTCTTCCAGGGTTCACTACTTGGAACCTCTTAGAAAAGGAGTTATAGCAAAAATGGCATACCTTGTTGAATTCTGGCTTATTCTAGAGAGTGAACTTGTAGAGCATGCCCCGCACGGAATATTTGTTGTATGGATATGAAAATTGTACACAAAATACTATAGACTGTACTCTAACTAATACATTTTATCTTACTAAATTTGGATCTTTTATAAATAATTAATGACATTTTTACCCGAAACACCTGTTTTAGACTAGTTTCGGGACTAGCCACAAACCCTATTTTCCACATAGTGTAACTACAAAAACACAACGACCCACAAGCTAAAATTTTTATCACAACTACTTGGATATGTTTCCTCAACTTCCTTCCAATTTCATGATCTGAATCATTTTAGAAAAAAAATTATTGTGAAAATGGTGAGATGACCTGTAAATAACATACCTTAGAAAGCATCATCAAAAGAATTTATCCTCCCTTGAATTTCGTCCTTATTTACTTCACCTTCCCTCTGAAATTAGGCTTATATATCCTTTGGTTACCTCAGTCACTTGTAGATATTCAATATCCTCAAGTGTGATTAAAATGAGAGAGCCTTTCCTCTTATTTATACTTTCATGTAGCTTCCTCAAGGGGTTACCTTTAAACCATCTTAACCCACTTTCCTTATTTTAGGGTTAACCCACTTCTAACCACTTGTCCACTTAGTAATTTCTTCATTAACTTTATTATTTAAATAATTTCTTGTGTATCCACTTTGACTTATTGTACACTCATCACTTCACTTTATTATTTAAATTACCTTCTAACCATCTTAACCCACTTTCCTTATTTTAGGGCTAACCCACTTCTAACCACTTGTCCACTTAGTAATTTCTCCATTATATTTATTATTTAAATAATTTCTTTTGTATCCAGTTTGACTTATAGTACACTCATCACTTCTCTTTATTATTTAAATAATTCGTCTTTGCAACCACTTTGACTACTTTGACCTTTTGGGGCTTCTAGATGACTCATGAGGGTTCTCCAACTTCACATGGCCATAACTCTCTAACCATGAGGAGTTATGTGACGTTCCACATACCATTGGAAATGGCATGACATGTATTATCCATCTAGAATAGTATTTCCTGCAAATATATCAAAACTCATACCACTATCCATCAAAAAAACTTGGGTCCATTACCCAAACCTTTGTGCTACCAGAATTTTCTACCGGACTTTCTTCAAGGGTTGACATCAATGACAACCAATCCAATTAATAAACAATGTTGCTATCCCAGGGATAAAAGAAGTCTCTGAGTTCCTGGAAAAATCCCTCTCATGTTGTAATGTGTGGTGTATGTGTCTCAATTGGATTTCCTATGTCCATGACCCAGGAAGAATTCTCCAGTTGAGTGTCCCACCATGTCTATGAAAATTCCTTGAGTTGCAGATCGATGATTTGAAGCCTCGTGTGTTTTTTCATCTGAGTACATGTACATAAGTATGTGGAAAGACTGTGAAACCAAGAGTGGACATTCTTTCCATTCAGTTGGCTCGCAAACTTTGATAATTGGAAGCATGTATCGATTTGCATGGGTGTTGGAGATCTGCTTTGTTGTAGATAAATTAGCTCCTGGAGAACCATCGTTAAATCCTGAATTGGAGTCGTGGCAGTGGATGTGGAATCGTTTGTAGACGGTTGTCTTTGTGGATTTGCATAATTTTCATTCACCACGAATGCCAATATGGCATTGGATGTTGCACTAAGAATCATTAAACTCCTGAGGGCCCTGAGAAGGAAACTGGTACCCTGAAGAGGGCATGTGGAGAATGGTGAAAAATGAACATGTTGGAAGCCATGAGGGGGGCACACTAAAATTCCTGAGAAGGATGTATGGATCTGAGAAAAACAAATTGTTGGATGGACTCTCTTTTGAAGTCCATGGCTGAAAAAAATTTGACTTGGATCCAGGCTCTGATACCAATTGATTTGTAATTCAGATCTGAAAAACACACCGAAAACTAAATGTGCAATGAAGAACATAAATTAGATAGCATGGAGCATAGAAAATATAATATACACTAAAATGGAGAAGAAGAATTATAATAGAAAATAGCCATCACGTTTTCTTGAGTGAGAGAGGACTGCCTTCTATAATCAAGGCAAATTTTTCCTCCTCGTTATTAGTTGTTTACAATAGAAGTTGCAACAACTAACTAAATTCTTACAACATTAATTGTTAAAAGTGCATTAAATGTTTGCAGTGGAAAGTGTTGAAGTGAACTATTTTCTAAAATAGAAAATATTAAACTAACTACAATACTAATTAAGGAGCACCCCATCATCTTGAGTGGCCAAGGAAGTGGGGCGCACTTCCTGGTGGCCCAAATCTATAAGTGAATTCTCGCCAAGTCTTTCAGGCATTAAAAAACCTACCTCCCTGAACCTCATTTCTATACCTATGATTGAAAGACCTATGAAAAATGAAAATGTATAGGTAGGGACATTAGCTTCCCCTGGGATTGGAATAGAAGCATGGACGACCTCACAATACTCCACTCCCCATGAATCCTCCAAATTAATCTTAGACCTATGAATAAAGCAACCCTTGACTTCCCTAGGAAGATGGTGGGGGGATTGGGGTTCCTTGATGAAAAAGGCCAAAAACCAAAGCAGAGAAGGAAGAAGTATTACATGTCCATGTTGCAAAAACAAGCATCCTCAAAGATCCAATGTGGAAAACCATTATCATTTATAAGGTCCCTTAGAGAAAATGCCCCTTGTGAGGGTCTAAAATGATCTTTCTAACCCTGTATTGTTGAGGGATAGATATTCCCTCAAATAAATTGGCCATCGAGATGCTAATAGAGCCCTTTAAACCCTCTATTATCCTAATTCAAGACATTATGACTGTTGGAGAGAAAATAATTTAAGAATTATCCAAATTTTGAGTTGGTGGAACTCCAGTTATATTGATGTTATTAGGATATCTGGTGGGAACATAACTGGCTGGCAAAGGAGCTCTTATACCCTTACTAACTCCTAGGATTTTCCTACAAGTCTAGGGGTATCCATTTACTCCCTTGATATAAGGAAATAAATATATGTTATGAATGTCTATGGTCCTTACTTGGATAGGGTTGAGTACTGAGATAAGTTCTTCAAATTGGAACGTATCCAAAATGGCCTTTTGTTGATAGGGGGAGACCTCAACTTCACAATTGGACCTTTGAAATATAGGGACCTATAACTCAAATTGATTGTCTCTCAGGTTACTTTCTATGAAAACCGGAGGAAGTGAGTTTGTTGGACATCGAACTAGAAAACTTGACACCAACATGGAGGAATAAGAGAGCAGGTGATGATTGAACAAATAATAAGCTTGACTAGTTCTCAATCTATGAATATCTTATGGATGATGTTCCTCAGGTAAAATAGTGGGTTGTCTCAGGAGGGGAGTCAGACCATAATCTAGTTGTATCAAAAGTAGCATCCTTCTAAGGAAAATACATCCAGACCATTCAACCTAAATCTAGAATGGTTGAAGATGGAGGAGTTTGTAAATAAGATTAAAGGTTGTTTAAAACCTTATGATGCAACCTTAAGAGAATCTACACTTATTCAATTTCAACAAATTATAAAAGAGGAAAAGAAGATGGTATCCCAATGGGAAAAAGATAAAAAAAAAAAATAGAAAGACAATGAGCTCCTCAAAAAAGTGGAAAGAGGTTTGGAGACACTTTATAATAGTGAAGGTTCTGGTTATTTGAATGAAGATCAAAAGATGGAGGTGAAGCTCCTAGAAGAAAAAAAGAGGAACATATTGTTGGAGAAAGAGCAATAATGGAGGATTGAGAGCAATTCCATATGGCTACAAGAAAGTGATGAAAATACCAAGTTATTTCATAGATATGAAAATAGTAGGAAAAAACGTAACTCTGTTTGGAAAATTGACAAAGGGAACAACAATTGGGCAACAAATTTTAAGGATATTATGGATGACGAAGTCAATTATTTTTAAAAACTTTATGGGAGGACTCTAGGGCTACTATTGTTGAAGTAATCAAGATTTCCAACTCATTTCCCATTTTTACCAATAACAAGGACAATATAGAACTGATGAAAGAAGTGGGGAACGATGAATTAGAACAAGATTTATAGAGCTTCCAAAAGGATAGTATCCTAGGGCTGGATGGTCTCCCCATGGATTTTTTTTAAGGATGTTATGTGTTAGCAATAGAATTCACCTTCAGATTGCATTAAAGGTAAGCCCAATACCCATCAGTATATATGTCGAAATGAATAATTTTAAAGGGGTCAAATGGACGTAGACTCAATACCATATCGTTTTAACTCAGAAAACTGGACTAGCATGCTCAAGCAGTTGAGGTATTGATCAACTTCAGTAAGTAAGTTGTAGTAAAGGAGAATAGGAGGAAGAAGTGGTGAGGCAAATGTAGAGGTTTTCTATGGACATCAGGTCTTCTAGCAGCCTAAGGAAGAAAAACTTCAAACACAAGATCCTTTTGAATTCAAAGTTTCAAGAAACTGAAGAACATCATAACATCAGTGTAATCAAACATACATCACAATACAGTTAAGACAATCCATGGTAATCCTTCAATCATGGACACTTCAGTATCAGATGCCAATAGGATGAAAAAGAAAGATGACTTTCATTAAACAAGAAATCTCAAATCAAATTACATAACCAAATAACCAGAGTGCTTCATTAAAAATTTTACAATACGGGAGCCTAGCTCAACCATCGACCATAACAAAATATAAAAAATGCCTAGATATACTCTGAACAATTCGTCCCCAACAACAGAGGCGTGCTCGATTCTTTGCATTCAAGGCTTTACGTCTGCATGCTCTCTGGCAGACTGTGCATGTTGTCTTCTGTCAGACGCGAGATTTTGTCATATGCAATTGTGTTTCAGAAGGGACCTGCAGAGAAACAGACTTGTTGACAGTCCCTTCAGGCTTTCCAATTATTGGAGGAGACAATGTCTCACCCAATTCACCAGCTTTCATTAATTGTCTTCATCAAGATCAGGACAGGCGAAGTCAACACGACACTTGTCACTTCGTTGAGCTCTTGCAGGGAACAATGGCGGGAGGATGTGGATGATGACTATTAGGAGCTGGTGAGATGGTTGGCTCAAACCGGCATGAAACAACAAGTGATTGGCGGCCTGGTGGAATGATATAGTTGGTGGAGCGATGACTGGGAATGCATGGGTGCCAATAACGCGAGAGTTGAGGTGTAAAGGAGTGAGGGTGATGTGGCACGGGGAGAAAATGTGGAGGTGGAGAGGTGTGAGTGGTCAGAGGAGACACGAAAACATGATAGAGTTGACATGGAGGTTAGTGAGGGACACATGTAGGTAAGCGAGAGGGGAGAAGTGACGGTGGGAAGGGGACAAGCGAACGGGTGATGTGAGTAGAGGATAGGTGCCAGAGGGAGAGAGGGTGGTAAGCGGAGGTAGTAAGGAGGCTAGCTTGGAGGGAGGGGTAGGTGGTAATTGGTAATGCATGGGAGGGGTCTGAGTTGATGAGGAGGCGCCACATTAGTGGGGGGCCCGTGCCAGAAAACCACTTGGTGAAATGCAAGTTGAAAGACTTGATGGTCTCACCATATTTATAAGTGATGTTATTGTATTCCCTTAACTTCTCGTCAAGGATTTTGGATTGCCCATAAGTGGATCGGAACCAATATATTAACTCCTCCCATGTAGACACGATCTTAGGAGGGAGGTCAAAGAAATTGGTCGCAACCTTCCCTTCCAAGGAATTGACAAACAAGCGCATGCAGGTGTCATTTTCGTTGGCACCTATGTTATGAAAAGTATTAGAAAATGCCACTAGGTGTTCATCGGTACTAATATTGTTATTTCCTGGAAACTTAGGAAAATTCTCTTTAAACTTTGGAAGTGGGTGAGTAGCAGGTGCTAAGTTAATAGGAGAGGACACATGCCACGGTGTGGTTGTGGCATCTTCTTCGAACTGAAAAATACCATACTTTTTAATGACTTCGGTGGGGTTTGTAGTAGATTGGACATGGATATGGTGGTTATATAAGCTACCAATCACTAATGACGATGAAGATTGGGAAGATGGAGCACTTCTAGTGCCACCAGATCCACCACCAGATTCCATCTTGTGGATGATAGATCAAGAAAAGATAGACGAGATTGATGAATCAGATAAAGTCCTCCTTAGAGAACTTTGTTGGACAGATAACACTATGTTTCTTCTTCATATTTCAGCAATAGGATTGATTTCAGGTGACAAGCCCCTTCTTACTCTAGAAGCACGAGAATCTAAAAACATGAAAGAAAGGCCAAAATGGAAGAAACAAAAGGTTATTGTCGATTTCTAGGTTGTCTACATCTAGCCTCCAATTGTTCTTGAGCACTAATATCTTGTTCAATTTCTTCCCAAGAAGGGTTAAGTTCAGCATGGGTATTGGCAGTGTCTAGAATGGTGTTAAACAGGTTCAAATTCAAACTTAGACATCCCCAATGGAACATACAAAAGAACCTCTGACAGAAAACCAAAACTAAACTCTAAAAGTTGGATCAACTTGCCATAGATTGTTGCCCACTCGACTCTGCACAATAGCCTTTATCAGTCGTGAAATTTAATTCACAAATAGACAAGTCTACACAGACTATCAAAGATAGAACAACACCTGTGAAAAAAAAGTGTCTGAATGATTTGATTCGGCCATTAATATTGTTGTCTACAATAAGACCCTTCTATCACAAAAGAGAATTAGGTTGTGATGAATATATGAATGAATGAAAACTGAACTATCTCAACATAAACTCAAAGAGAAAACCTTAGCATGCTTCTGCTTCTATCCTCCTCATGTTCCTCCCTTTCCTTTTGCTTTTAACAAATTAAAATTGGTTGAAGAAGTTGAACCAATTAATTAATTAAGTTAATTAAAAGATTCAACTAACTTTAGTTAGGGAGGGGGGAATAATAATTATAATCAGGGTCATAAATAAATAATAACTAGTAGGTGGGACCCCTTGTGACTCCCTTTAGTTCATAACAACCATAACAATCATAACATAACCATTAGTTAGAAAAACATACCTCCTTGTGCCTCCCATCAACATATTCACTTTTGGCAATTTAAACTCATGAAATTTAAAATCATTTCAAAAATAATACTCATATGTCCAAAATAAACAAGGTGTCCAAAGATCCATGAAATAAATTGTCATAAAACACTAGATAACATAAAACTCAAAAGCCATATTTCCCAGTATGTGATGCAACACTTCCTTGGTTGCTATTGTCACCTCTTGATTTTCCTGAATATGCCTTAGGATGTGCAGAGCCTTTGGGCTTAATCTCGTTGATCACGTGGGAACAATTGTCCCTCAAATGCATCTGGAAAGACATGGATTTGTTAGAGTCATTGGAGGGTGAGGAAGGGGAAACAATGGATTTTCCTTTATCAAGTGCATGGTGGGATTCAATCTTCAATCTCTTTCTAGCATGGGAGAATTTCATTGGTGAGTGATTAGGGGCAGCTTGGACAATGGGGTTAACCGGCGGAGGATGAGGAAAAGACAAGTTGGGCCAGCCACGATGTTGGGAGAATGTTGGGTGGACAATCTCCTGCCATCCATCATTTTCAAGTACCTCGGGTTGTAATGAGACATAAGGAGGTACAGGGATCTCGGGTGCTTGCAGGGTTTGGAAGGGAGGCCTTTCAGGCCTAGGTCAGACTATTCCCTGCCCAATCCAATTAAAAAATCCAGCATGAAACATTTGGCTAAGCTCTTCTGAATCAACGTCAAAATGTATAGAGAACCTGGACCTTCTTGGGCCTCGACTCCAGTTACCTCTACCTCTATTTCCTCGGTCATGGCTTCCTCGACTGAAAAAACTCATCCTTCATGTGTAATCGATTATCAAATAGTGTTTTAAATAACCATGCATGACAACTCTTAAAAATATGAAATAGATTTGGCTCAGAATGTATCTGACTCATGCAATCCATTCCATACAAATTGTTTTATTGTTAATCAACAAGCAGGGGGGTGAAACAAGGTTCTAGGATATGTGAGGGGTTTGTATTGAGCGGAAATATGATGTAATGAAAGGGGAGAATCATGGTCATTGCTCAATGACAACAACAATCAACTATAAAGAAAACCAATAAAACCTCACTGCAATCCACACAAGACACTGTTACTTTCATCCATTTTAACATAGAAATTCTCTGGACTATAATTAATCTCTGAACAGGGAGTGAAAAAGGAATATGGGAGGTGACAGGGTTTGTGATTAGTGGAAAGTGAAATAATGGAAGGGAAGAAGGACGGTTATTTTCCATGGGATTAATTAAGTGATCCATAAAACATCATGTGGAAGGAGATGCATCAACCATCAATCACTTGACTAAATAATAATTTATGTGTATTTAACAAGTTCACTGTTCAAAATCAAATGTCCCACACAGTGCCATCACAAAACAGTAAGCATCCTATACAATTTGCAAGAGGTTTTGTTCCCTTCATTCACACACTCTGCATTTTATAACAATTTATGAACAATACCCATTTCCAATCTGTAACTACCAAAAACAACCACTGTCCATGCATTTTTTCAATCCACAACTATACCCAAAGTCATGTTTTCAAATTAACAATGAAGTCACTATTACTTCTATCGGGCCCATCATTTAAATGCAATGACATTCGTTGAACATATATGGCAGTAACCCAAAATAATCAAGACCGAAATACAACCCACAGTCACCATTTTGACACAAGCTACGCACAGGGTAATTTGCCCAGGCAATGTAGTTCTGCCACCGCCCAAAAAAAACCATTCAATGTAGTATAGCTAGGATAGCTTTTTAGATCTTCCCCTTGCCATTGTTTCTCATTTCCCTTAAATTATTCGCATGTGGTATTGTAGAATCAGTTCCCTTTTCTTTGCAATTGTTATAGTGTTTTGCCTTTCACATAATTTCACTAACATGTTTGTTATGCAGGTGCGACAAGAACAGACAGTAATGACATTAACGGATAACATAGGTTGTAGTAACATAAGGAATAAACCCTTCATAAGCTCAACTCATCAACCAATACCAACAAGATCTTCATCAACCATGTGAGGGGTGTCTCACATCATATCAACATCAAAAAATGAAACAGATCTGCTCTACAATAGTTCAAGGGGGTCCCACCTACTAGTATTATTTAGTCTTTAGTAATAATAGGCTTTAGCAACACTTTGCGGGTGAAACCTCATTGACGTTTTCAATCATATACAAGCTGGCGACTCCAAAGGAAAATTTGTTTTCAACAGATTTAGAAATCTGAACTCATGGTTTCGTAGACCAAGAGTAGTAATTTTAGAAGATGTAACCAGAATAATTATGCAACAAGGGGAAGTGAGCGGATTTAATGGAAAAATAACCGGTAATTCGGGAATAACTTATGAAAAATGTTAAGTATGATGGGTTGTTACCACTGTATGCATAATTAATTAGCCAGGATCTTCTCTTAACTTTCAAAGAGAAAGACTTACAGGCTTGCTCTTAATATCTCAATGGATGAAGAAATGGCAAGAAGAAGCGGGAAATAACCAATTTCTTGTAAGACGACAATGGAAATATGTAACAATTTCAAGGGACCTTCAGAGGAGACATCATGACAGTTGTGTAAGCTTGATTGTTATCGAATAACAATTATTTTTCAAGAGTGTTACTGTGGCAGGATTGTTCCAACATCCTATCTTGACCAAACACTAAAAGATGATAAAGACAAAAATCGCAACAGAAGTAAAAATGAAAAAATTAAAACAACAGCAGTAAAAGACTCAATTGAAGCGCAGCAGGAAGAAAAAAAAAAAAACTTAACTTAGAAAGCAGAAATCAAAGTATTTTGAAGCAGAGAGAAGAAGCTCAAAAATTGAAAGCAGAACTAGGCTACTAGTATACAAAAAAAAAAAATCCATATAGCATTAGAACTTTTCATTTTTGTTCCTCACAATATTTCAAGCGAGGGCTACTAGTGTTGTAGGGAAACAATTTCTCCTGTAAATATTTTGAGATATAAGAATTAGTATCCAAGACAAAAATAATTTGGAAAGGACCGATCACATAGAAATATGATGTAATCATCATTCCCTTGACACACACAATTAGCTCATCAAGATAGAGATGGAGACTGACCAATTCATCGAGAGTCATGTGCATAGTTTTTTTAAAAGCAATACCTGTATCAAGTAAGATAAAAGGCCGACATTTGTAAGGCATGGTATCACAATTAGTAATGAAAGTGGTTTTGTGAACATTTTCCCCTTTTACTTTGATTTTATTGTAACCAAACAAAGTGTCATGTAAGGGTCTTAATTGCGACTCTACAACCTGTTGCAAAAAAAAATCAATATTGAGAGGGGAAAAGGGATTTCTCATAATCGCTTGCCTGAAAGTTCGAAGACAATTACAAGTTTTGATATTATCAGTGGTCCTCGAGGTCGATCCCCAGATTGAGAACCATTATGGGTGGGCTAAAAAAAAACTTCTAGCCCTCAAGAAATCTCTCAAATCCTTTAGAAAGGGTGCTTCGAGTGCAAAGTTAACAGGTTCTTGTCTTTTCCTAGATAGTCTTATAATATGTTGAACAAGACCAGGATCAAAACCACGAAGATCCTCATAAGACCAAGCAAAAACCTTTTGATATTCACCAAGTAGTCCGGTGGACCTCATCTCTTCCTTACCAGAACATTGGACCTTTATTTTAACATTGGTTGAAGGTTCAAATGTCCTAATGTTCAGGGGTATGGTTTTAATCACCTTCCTCTGTAACTCCTCTTCCTTTTGTTTTTCCTTATTTCCTACAGCACTCAAAGAAAACGAACTCTCAAGAGGATTCAAGCCTTCAAGAATCTTATTATTTTCTATAGATTTAATCTCCTTGGGCTCAATAGGTTCATTTTGAATGACAGCAAAAATTCTCTCATCGTTAGGCATGGCCTCCCAGAATCCTTCATTTTCATAAATGCATGGACGACGCAGAGATTGGAAAGCACAATCAGGTCAGCGAGGCAAGAGTTGTTGATTAAGGTTGGTTGTCATTGATGTCAACCCTTGAAGAAAAACCCATAGCACAAAGGTTTGGGTAATGGACCCAATAGTGTTTGATCTAAATATGACTCATTATTGTTTTGTCATGGTTGATAAGAAGTAAATATGGATGAAATCCAAAGTGGTCCCCTTATGGTGAAAGCCCTCACGGGAAGACGCTTTGTGGAGTAAGAGAAGCCATGCTTAATTGTGGAATAATGAGAAGAAGGAAAGTGAATTTGTCAGGGAAAATATCCTAGATGGATAGTTCTTGTCATTTCATTTCCGGTGGTATGTGGAATGTGACATAATTCCTCACGGTTAGAGAGTGATGGCCATGAGAAGTTGGAGACCCCAGGTTTGGGTAATGGACCCAAGTTTGTTTGATGGGTAACGGTATGAGTTATGATATATTTTCAGATAATACTATTCTATATGGATAGTACAT
>ML779795.1:244389-313252 GCA_009831015.1 Picea engelmannii
TGGAACACAAGAAGAAATTCCATGATGAGGACTTCACATAGCATGGCTAGAAGAAGGAATGAAGTAAGAAAGGGAAACATCTTTGAAAAGATGGATACTCAGAGCTCAAGTTCTGAAGAGAAGGGTCATCTACAAAAGTGGGTGAAGAAGACAGAGCAGCCATATCAAAATGAAAGATTAAAGGGAAGTTCAAATGTGTCATTTACTAAGGCACACACAGGTAACAAGAACAATGATTAATAGAAAAACAGTCAAAGAATCAATTTCAAAAAAAAAAAAAAAAAAGATGTATCGATGAAAATCGAGTATAAAAAATTAACCGGAGAGATATCAAAGATCTCCCTAATATGGTCGCCAAATAAATGTTGAGGAAAAGATATGAATTGATCTTACTCAAACATTTTCAAACTTTACTTGGCTAAAGAAAAGTAGACGAGAATATCACCCTATGTTTATAGCCAACAAAAATAACATCCTAACTCACAAGTATTAATTACGAGTGCTTAGGCTAGTCTTTTATCAACAAAAAGCTTGCTAGAAATTCACTTTTTATGTAATTTTCTAAATATAACAATTGCTTACATAAATGCAAGAAAATAAGTAAAAACACCAAGATGATAATCAAGACAGTTGAGACATAAAGCAATCCTTTATTTCATTCCAATTCACCAAAGAGTCATTTTCTTTACAAAATCTCATACAAAAATCTTGGACCAAAGTCAAACTTAGACATCCCCAATGGAACATACAAAAGGACCTCTAACAGAAAACCAAAACTGAACTCTAAAAGTTGGATCATCTTGCCACAGATTGTTTCCCACTCAACTCTGCACAATAGCCTTTATCGGTCATGAATTTTAATTCACAAACAGACAAGTCTACACAGACTATCAAAGATAGATCAACACCTCTGAAAAACAAGTGTCTAAATGATTTGATTCAGCCCTGAATATTGTTGTCTACAATAAGACCCTTCTATCACAAAAGAGAATTACGCTGTGATGAATATATGAATGAATGAAAACTGAACTATCTCAACATAAACTCAAAGAGAAAATATTATCATGTTTCTACTTCTATCCTCCTCTTGTTCCTCCCTTTCCTTTTGCTTTTAACAAATTAAAATTGGTTGAAGAAGTTAAACCAATTCATCAGTTAAGTTAATTAAAAGATTCAACTAACTTTAGTTAGGGGGAAAAGTAATAATTATAATAAGGGTCATAAATAAATAATAATTAGTAGGTGGGACCCCTTGTGACTCCCTTTAGTTCATAACAATCATAACATAACCATTAGTTAGAAAAATATACCTCCTTATGCCTCCCATCAACATATTCACTTTTGGCAATTTAAACTCATGAAATTTAAAATCATTTCAAAAATAATACTCATATGTCCAAAATAAACATGTTGTCCAAATATCCATGAAATCAATTGTCATAAAACACTAGATAACATCAAACTCAAAAGCCATATTTCCCAGTTTGTGATGCAACCCTTCCTTGGTTCCTACTGTCACCTCTTGATTTTCCTGAATTTTCCTTAGGTTGTGCAGAGCCTTTGGGCTTAATATCATTGATCATGTGGGAAAAATCGTCCCTCAAATGCATCTGGGAAGACACGGATTTGTCAGAGTCATTGGAGGGTGAGGAAGGGGAAGCAGTGGCTTTTCCTTTATCAAGTGCATGGTGAGCTTCAGTCTTCAATCTCTTGCTGGCATGGGAGGATTTCACTAGCGAGTAATTAGGGGCAGCTTGGACAATGGGTTTAACCAGCGGAGGAGGAGGCAAAGACAACTTGGGCCAGCCACAATGTTGGGAGACTGTCGGGTGGGCAATCTCCTACCATCCATCATTTTCAAGGACCTTGGGTTGTAATGAGACATGAGGAGGTACAGGGATCGTGGGTGCTTTCAGGGCTTGGAAGGGAGGCCTTTTAGGCCTATGTCGGACTATTTCCTGCCCAATCCAATTAAAGAATCCAGCATGAAACATTTGGCTAAGCTCTTCTAAATCAGTGTCAAAATGTATAGAGAACCTGGGCCTTCTTGGGCCTCGGTTCTAGTTACCTCTACCTCTATTTCCTCGACCATGGCTTCCTCGACTGAAAAAACTCATCCTGCATGTGTAATCAATTAGAAAATAGTCTTTTAAATAACCATGCATGACAACTCTTAAAAATATGAAATAGATTTGGCTTAGAATGTATCAGACTCATGCAATCCAATCCATACAAATTGTTTTACTGTTAATCAACGAGCAGGGGGGTGAAACATGGTTATGGGATATGTGAGGGGTTTGCATTGAGCGAAAATATGATGTAATGAAAGGGGAGAAGCATGGTCATTGCTCAAGGACAACAACAGTCAACTATAAAGAAACCCAATAAAACATCACTGCAATCCACACAAGACACTGCCACTTTCATCCATTTTAACACAGAAATTCTCTTGATTGTAATTAATATCAGAACAGGGAGTGAAAAAGGAATATGGGAGGTAACGGGGTTTGTAATTAGTGGAAAGTGAAATAATGGAAGGGAAGAAGGACAGTTATTGTTCATGGGATTAATTAAGTGATCCATAAAACATCCTGTGGAAGGAGATTCATCAACCATCAATCACTTGACTAATTATTAATTTATGTGTATTTAACAAGCTCATTGTTCAAAATCAAATGTCCCACACAGTGCCATCACAAAACAGTGGGAATCCTATACAATTTGCAAGAGGTTTTGTTCCCTTCATTCACACACTCTACATTTTATAACAATTTATGAACAGTACCCATTTCCAATCTGTAACTACCAAAAACAACTATTGCCCATGCATTTCTTCAATCCACAACTATACCCAAAGTCATGTTTTCAAATTAATAATGAAGTCACTATTACTGCAATCAGGCCCATCATTTAAATGCAATGACATTCGTTGAACATATATGGCAATAACCCAAAATAATCAAGACCGAAATACAACCCATAATCACCATTTTGACACAAGCTATGCACAGAGTAATTTGCCCAGACAATGTAGTTCTGCCACTGCCCAAAAAAAACATTCAATGTTATTTAAAAACTGGACCATCCATTCAACATGACGGGGTATCAACAACATTTCTTAACAAATGATCGATTGCAACAAAACATGCTCAAAAACTCTGTGGGTATCCCTGAGTGTGAAGCCATCTATGTTATACACAGTGCGCAACCAACAAACACAATGAGGCAACATTTCCATTCAACAAAAACAGTACGCAGCCATTGCAATAACTCATCCATCATGTCGAGCCATCGATTAAATATAATATCGTTGTGATCTAATCACACAGTAATCGACTATGTTGTGTAAACCCAGGTTTACACAGTCGAACAAATATAAAGATGCAGTGAAAAAAGTCTCTACAATGATCTAGCTCAATAGTCATTTGGCCTAAAGAAGAACATAGTTACCATGCCCATTAATTCATTTTCAAAAACACCATGCACACACTCGATATGCATGGGCAACATCAATTCCTTATAACCAATGCCAGTTAATCATCCAAATGTTTCTTAGTGCAATTACCAGTGACTGTGTATTAACCAAACAATTCTCCACTGTTGTAGAAAATCAATCAACCGAACAAGTTGTGGTAGCTATGCATACCCACGCATCCATTCGAATTGGGGCATACTCCCTCTCCCTTTAAACAACACTTAGTTATCAAACATAAGGAGAGCGACTTTGTAACTTGAGTCGTGCAGATAACAAACATGGTTTACCAACGTTTTACAGAGGCAGAAACTAAATTCCAAACCAACACAACTGTCATATAGCCAACTGGACGGGTTTGTACTAAAAAATAGTCGGCAATATACAACCATCCAAAAATCAAGTGGGAAAAACAATAGGCCAGGCTGGTGTTCCATGTCAACCCTCGAACCAGTGGAGTTAACGTTTCACACTTTGACTAACACATGGAAGCTAGAGCCAACCTCCTTCAATGGTAAAAAAAAACCGATACCAACAGTCCATACACAGAGGGAACCATGAATTATTCATGGATAGATAACAAGTCCCGAGACAGGAGGGCTATCACGAAGGAGCGAGGCTCTAACCTGATGGATAGTGATGCTTAACGCACGCGGGCAGTAACCCTTATGGATCTTAAAACAACCACAACACTGAGGTGATGACAAGGCCGAGTTAGAACAGGAGAGTCCATTTAATGGCCTTTAGTGATGAAATCAATCATTTCCCAAATGAACAAAACACAGTGATGTAGATTGCATTCATCCATTAAACCTATGAAAACTAGAGAGTGGACAAGTGATGCACACACATGGGGAGCTATCCACCCAAGACTTAAACAAAAACCCTCCAACTGAACCAGTAGTAGTAACAAAGAGATATCACTAGGAAGACCAATAACCTCTACGAACTCAAAAATATTACAGGAAGAACCATCCATTTTCATTCAAAAACCAAAACTCACACAGTTTCAACGCTTAGGAAAAATAAAACCCATAGACCTGAGCCAGTAATCATTAGATAACCAGAGCGAAGTCAAGAAAGGCCAAAAAAAGGACATACATGTTAATCGAATTCCTTAAAACGAGGGTTGGTCGAGTGGTTCCACCCTGCTAATATTTCGGAGCATAAACACAACAACAAGATCGAACAATAGCCCGACTAGGATGGCGGCCAACGAGAAGAGTAAAGGTGACGTGCAGTAAATGCATGTTGCCTCCACCCACACCTCATTAACTCAACAGTACATGCCAACAAATTCCCATTAACATTGTTAAACAAACATGCATCGAAACCATCACCATGTTAAAAACTAGTAGCGTTGTCACCATGTCACATTGCACATCATATAACTCAAACAAATTCGGCCAATCATCAACAGTCATCACCTTATCAAATGATCCACCGACGTTCAATCTATCCAAACATACCATATGTATATCGGCTACATAATTCCATTAACCATTAGCATTATCACCTTGCCAAATGCGCCACCCACATTTCAACCATATGCATATTAAACATGTAATTCAATCACAATTTCACAACCATTTACTTGCTAGCTAGGGCTTAACAATAATCATCAAGTATTTTCATGCATGTAGTATAGCTAGGATAGCTTTTTAGATCTTCCCCTTGCCATTGTTTCTCGTTTCCTTCAAATTATTCGCATGTGGTATTGCAGAATTAGTTCTTTTTTCTTTGCAATTGTTATAGTATTTTGCCTTTCACATAATTTCACTAACATGCTTGTTATGCAGGTGTGACAAGAACAGACAGCAATGACATTAACGAATAGCATAGGTTGTAGTAACATAAGGAATCAACCCTTCATAAGCTCAATTCATCAACCAATACCAACAAGATCGTCATCAACCATGTGAGGTGTGTCGCATATCATATCAACATCAAACAATGAAATAGATCTGCTCTCCAATAGTTCAAGGGTGTCCCACCTACTAGTATTATTTAGTCTTTAGTAATAATAGGATTTAGAAACACTTTGCGGGCGAAACTTCGTTGATGTTTTCAATCGTCAACAAGCTGGCGACTCCACAGGAAAATTTGTTTTCAACAGATTTAGAACTTAGAACTCATGGTTTCGCATACCAAGAGCAGTAATTTTAGAATATGTAACAAGAATAATTATGCAACAGGGGGAAGTGAGTGGATTTAATGGAAAAATGACCGGGAATTCGGGAATAACTTATGAAAAATGTTAATTATGAGGGTTTTTTACCATTGTATGCTTAATTAATCAACTAGGATCTTCTCTTAACTTTCAAAGGGAAAGACTTACAAGCTTTCTCTTGATATCTCAATGGATGAAGAAATGGCAAGAAGAAGCGGGAAATAACCAATTTCTTGTAAGACAACAATGGAAATATGTAACAATTTCAAGGGCCCTTCAGAGGAGACATCATGACAGTTGTGTAAGCTTGATTGTTATTGACTAACAATGAGCTTGCAGGAGTGTTATTGTGGCAGGATTGATCCAACATCCTATCTTGACCAAACACTAAAAGATGATAAAGACAAAAATCGCAACAGAAGTAAAAATGCAAAAATTAAAACAATAGCAGTAAAAGACTCAATTGAAGCGCAGCAAGCAAAAAAAAAAACTTAACTTAGAAAGAAGAAATCAAAGTATTGTGAAGTTGAGAGAAGAACCTCAAAAATTGAAAGCAGAACTAGGCTACTAGTATACCAAAAAAAAAAAAAAAATCCAGACAGCATTAGAACTTTTCATGTTGGTTCCTCGAAATATTTCAAGCGAGGGCTACTAGTGTTGTAAGGAAACTATTGCTCCTGTAAATATTTTGAGATATAAGAATTAGTATACAAGAAAAAATCAATTTGGAAAGGACCGATCACCTGGAAATATGATGTAATCATCATTCCCTTGACACACACACTTAGCTCATCGAGATAGAGATGGAGACTGACCAATTCATCGAGAGTCATGTGCATAGTTTTTTTAAAAGTAGTACCTGTATCAAGTAAGCTAAAAAGATAGCATTTGTAAGGCATGGTATCACAATTAGTAATGAAAGTGGTTTTGTGAACATTTTCCCCTTTTACTTTGATTTTATTGTAACCAAACAAACTATCAAGTAAGGGTCTTAACTATGACTCTACAACTCGTTGCAAAAATATTTCAATATTGAGAGGGGAAAAGGGATTTCTCATAATTGCTTGCCTGAAAATTCGAAGACAAATACAAGTTCTGATATTATCAATGGTCCTTGAGGTCGATCCCCAGATTGAGACCCATTATGGGTGGGATGAAAAAAAACTTCCAGCCCTCAAGAAATCTCTCAAATCCCTTCGAAAGGGTGCTTCTAGTGCAGAGTTAACAGGTTCTTGTTTTTCCCTAGCTAATCTTATAATATGTTGAATAAGACCAGAATCAAAACCACGAAGATCCTCATAAGACCAAGCAAAAATGTTTTGAGATTCACCAAGTAGTCTGGTGGACCTCATCTCTTCCTTACTAGAACATTGGACCTTTATTTTAACATTGGTTGAAGGTTCAAATGTCCTAATGTTCAGGAGGATGGTTTTAATCACCTTCCTCTGTAACTCCTCTTCCTTTTGTTTTTCCTTATTGCCTACAACACTCAAAGAAAACGAACTCTCAAGAGGATTCAAGCCCTTAGGAATCTTATTATTATCTACAGATATAATTTCCTCGGGCTCAAGAGGTTCATTTTGAATGGCATCACAAATGATCTCATCGTTATGCATGGCCTCCTAGAATCCTTCATTTTCATAAATGCATGGATGATGCAGAGATTGGAAAGCACAAGCAGGCCAGCGAGGCAAGAGTTGTTGAGTAGGAGAGGTTGCAAAGATAGCTAACCGATCAGCTATTGAATTCAACTCCTTATTAACAATGAGTGATGTTGAAAGATAGAAGGTTCAAGACAAGTGCCAAAACAGTTTGGGAGTATTGTTCCATCATCTTGTCACTAGGAGAGCATGTCTTACGTATCAGATTCACAACAAGCTCGGAATTTCCAAAAACTGAAAGGTGACTGCAACCAAGATTAAGGGTGTTCTCAATGCCTAACAATAAAGCTTCGAATTTAGCGGCTGATCTAAAAATAGAAGGCTGACTTGTTATGCTATGCAAGCACCCTCTACTCCATTAAAATAAACTTTACAAGAACTTGCTTCATGTGTTAAAATATGCAAGATGAATTATGTGCCAAGTTTATGCTTCTTCTTTTAAATGCTTATATGTGAGGATATGTTCTTTTAAATGGTCATATATGTACTTTCAATAAATACACAACAACATAACTTGCAGCAAATAAACCATCAAACTCACAACAAGAACAAGATGATAAAGGAGTTCACCCCTCTCCGGGCTACATCTCCTTGAGCCTCCATCAATGGACTTGGCTCTCTGGGATTAATTTTTCAAAGATTCTTTTACAAGCTGCTTCTCAACTCCAATGGAAAAATAGACTGTACCATTGGGATCAGAATACATAAAAACCCCAAAAATGACTAATAAAACTTTGAAAACGGATCATGGCTCATCCAGGCATGACCTCTTCTACATGTGGCCATAAGCTTCCCTGAGCTTATATTTGGAAAAAACACCTGTAAAAGTCCTCAAAAGCCTATGAAACCTGTCCCAATGTGTTCAGAGCATAACAATTAGCCAAACATGATTATTCAATCACAGAAAACAAACATAGGCTCACCAAAACATGTCCTCAATCAATGAGGGCTTCAAGCTCCCTGGAGCTTGTTGAAGCTTCAATGGCTAAAATCCTGCAAAAGAAGTCTTAAAATGGCCTTGATAATAGCGCCAATGGATTCAGTACGTCCAAAAACCCCTAGCTGGGATTTTACGGCACCTCAATCGGCCAAAAAATGAGAAAGATAGGCCTCATGTCATCCTCTTCCTTCAAGTTTGTTGGCTCTGCATCTACAAAACGCACCCTTGTGCTCTGAACCTAGCACACACGCAATATATAGCATAAAAACCCAGCACCGGGTGCAACCGCGCCAACGGTGCAAACTGTAGGACGGTTATCGGCGTGCCAGCCCCTAACCGCCTAGCACCTGGGCACATGCGGTCCTCCATATGACCTTGCACATTATAAAAAGGGGCTCCGTCTATAGGCAAATAAAGTCATTACAAGTGGTGGGATATGGTTGCATAACCATTCAAACCAAAACCATAAAAATTCTGTGCGCATATGGTGGCAGGTCATATGTGAAACGCAATAGAATGGGGGCTAACCGTTGTAAAACCCCCTCGCGCTCTCTGGTTGTGGTCACATACCACACAATAGAACCGTGGCTTAAACCTCAACACAAATCCCGCACGCGCACAACATTGGAGAGTATGGGCATATGCAATAATAGTGTGACCGGGGGTTGGGGCTAAGCCCCAGCCCGGACCCCCGCGCCAACGGTTACATAAATCGATTTGAAATATATTTAAAACCATAATGTTAATAAGCAACAACGTGTGGGCTAGTGGTAGCCCACACTCTACCAAAGCACGGAGCCAAAGGGAGGTTCGGGGTTCGACCCCCATGGACCCCATACAATTTTAACATAAAAACCAACAGCCAATACCGGGGTGCCACGTGGTAGCCCATGACTGGGCCACGTGGCACCTTACCATTAACCAAAATGATGCCACATGTCGAAGCGCCATTCGCCCAAATCTTCCAATATGAAACTGCCACATCATCAATTGCCATGTCATCGTACGGTCACCACGTCAGGATGTATGGACTCTGCCACATCAGCCTGTACGGACTGTATGGACTGCACAGTCAGCGTCCCCTTTTTTTTACCTGTTTGACGATTCGGACAAATCGCGATATCTCTCGCTCCCGACATCCGTTTGAGACGAAACAAGTTGTGTTGGGTTCGCAACGACGAGGGATACACTCTCGTTCGTTTTGAGGCAATTACGAGAATGTTGATTTTTGAGCTAAAATTTGACCCCTGGTCCAAATTTTGATCAGCGGCATTGTTTGAACAAGAAAACTCCAACCTATATGACAGATTATGAATCTTTCCTGTAGGGGAGACCAAAATAATACCAGCCCCATTTCCTTCACTAGAGCATGAACCATCAAAGTGCATATTCCATAAACCATCATCTAAATCAATTCTTTCCAAAAGAATATTATCCTCTTTAGCAAAGATAGAATACACTCCTAGGTCTTCTTCGATATAGTTTACGCTAGATTGTGAGACATTCTCTATGTAGGGTGAAATTCTTCCCTCTCTAAGGACTATGATATTCTTACCATTCCAAGGAACGGATAAATGTGTCTCGTCGAGCGAGAGGTATCCACCTGTTAGGGCTTGCCAATCTCTCCCCGAGATAATTGAATAATTGCTTACAGGCATATCAATCACCTGAATGTTGAGGGTTGTCCTTATCTCAGGATGAGCGCATAAAACCAAGGTTACATATTTAATCTCGCTTATGGCTGTTTTTTGTAGACTATTATAGGAGCGCATGCTTCTAGAATTTTTGTTTGTACATGACAAGCCTAGCTCTTCCATAATAATCTTCGACATGACGCTTGGGCCTGAACCACCGTCAATGAGGCAATAATGGGAAATCTTATCCATGATATTTACAAAAATATAGAAAGGGGGATTTTTTACATGGTATCTAAAGTTATGTACACCTACTTTATTTATAGAAGAATCATCTTCGTACCAATGCCAGTTAATCGTCCAAATTATTCTCAGTCCAATTACCAGTGACTATGTATTAACCAAACAATTTTCCACTGTTGTAGAAAATCAATCAACCGAAAAAGATGTGGTAGTTATGCATACCCATGCATCCATTTGAATTGGGGCAACATCCCTCTCCCTTTAAACAACACTGAGTTATCAAACATAAGGAGAGTGATTGTGTAACTTGAGTCGTGTAGATAACAAATAGGGTTTACCAATGTTTTACAGAGGCAGTAACTAAATGTCAAACCAACACGACTGTCATATAGCCAAATAGACGGGTCTATACTAAAAAATAGTCAACAATATATAACCATCCAATAATCAAGTGGTAAAACCAACAGGCCAGGTTGGTGTTCCATGTCAACCCTCGGACCTGTGGATTTAAAGTTTCACACTTTGACTAACACATGGAAGCTAGAGCCAACTTCCTTCAATGGTAAAAAAAACATTGATACCAACAGTCCATACATAGAGGGAACCACGAATTATTCGCAAATAGATAACAAGTCCCAAGACAGGAAGGCTATCACGGAGGAGCGAGGCTCTAACCCGATGGATAGTGATGCTTAACGTGCATAGGGAGTAACCCTTATGGCTCTTAAAACAACCACAGCACTGAGGTGATGACAAGGCCGAGTTAGAACATGACAGCCCATTTACTGGCCTTTAGTGATGAAATCAATCATTTCCCAAATGAACAAAACACAGTCATGTAGAGTGCCTTCAGCCATTAAACCTATGAAAATCGAAGAGTGGACAAGTGATGCACACGCATGGGGAGCTATCCACCCAAGACTTAAACAAAAACCCTCCAACTAAGCTAGTAGTAGTAACAGAGAGCTATCACCAGGAAGACCGATAACCTCTACGAACTCAAAAATATTACAAGAAGAACCATCCATTTTCATTCAAAAACCAAAACTCACACATTTGCAACGCTTAGGAAAAACACAACCCATACACCTAATCCAGTAATAATTTCATAACTAGAGCGAATTCAAGAATGGCCAAAAAAGGACATACATGTTAATCGAATTCCGTAAAACGAGGGTTGGTCAAGCGGTTCCACCCTGCTAATATTTCGGAGCATAAACACAATAGCAAGATCGAACAATAGCTTGACTAGGGTGGTGGCCAGTGGGAAGAGTAAAGGTGACATGCAGTAAATGCATGTCGCCTCCACCCACACCTCATTAACTCAATAGTGCATGCCAACAAATTCCCATTAACACGGTTAAACAAACATGCATTGAAACCATCACCATGTTAAAAACCAGTAGCGTTATCACCATGTCACATTGCACATCATATAACTCAAACAAAGTCATCCAATCATCAACGTTCATCACCTTATCAAATGAGCCACCGACGTTCAATCTATCCAAACATACCATATGTATATCGACTACATAATTCCATTAACCATTGCATAACCATTAGCATTATCACCTTGCCAAATGTGCCACCCACATTTCAACCATATGCATATTAAACATGTAATTCAATCACAATTTCACAACCATTTACTTGCTAGCTAGGGCTTAACCATAATCATCAAGTATTTTCGTGCATGTAGTATAGATAGGATATCTTTTTAGACCTTCCCCTTGCCATTGTTTCTCATTTCCTTCAAATTATCAGCATGTGGTATTGCAGAATTAGTTCCCTTTTCTTTGAAATTGTTATAGTATTTTTCCTTTCACATAATTTCACTAACATGTTTGTTATGCAGGTGCAACAAGAACATACAGTAATGACATTAATGAATAGCATAGGTTGTAGTAACATAAGGAATCAACCCTTCATAAGCTCAATTCATCAACCAATACCAACAAGATCTTCATCAACCATGTGAGGCATGTTGCACATCAAATCAACATCAAAAAATGAAACAGATCTGGTCTCCAATAGTTCAAGGGGGTCCCACCTACTAGTAGTATTTAGTCTTTAGTAATAGTAGGCTTTAGCAACACTTTGCGGGCGAAAATTCGTTGACATTTTCAATCGTCAACAGCAGGGAAGTCCTCCCAAAGGGGATGTAGAAGGAATATTATATATTTATTTTGATCGTTATATATCCTTCAAAGCTAGAATACGTTAGGAATAAAATAACTTCTACAAACTAATGACACTTAAACCAATTCTTCAGTTAGCGCAAGAACAAAGGGTTTAATAAATACAATTTTTTGGTGACTCACTTTTGGTTATAAAATGGTTATGGAAGGAAGTTGTAATAAAAAATTTCACTCTACAACCTCTATATGATGATATACAAATGCAAATGACAAATTTCTCACATATCACTTTGTATCACATATACAGGGATGTGAATAGAATAGTGGTTGGACTTTCAAAAGATGGATTGGGAATGGAGCACGGTCCCTAGATTATATCCATCCTCCAGGATGGCCACTCCACTAATTTTATTTGTGAAACTTGGATATAATGATATAATTTTTGTATTAAGGTAGAGGATTGTTTACAACTTTTACTTTTTGTATGATGAAATTGTTTATGTACATTGTTTAGTCAAGGAACAACCATATTTTTTATGATACAATTTGTTGATATATTTTTAAAGAAACACAAGTATGAAGAGTTGTTGCTCTATTTGGTTTTTGAGCACTTTTATGAATGCCACGAGGCATATCACCATGTAATTTTGTTTTAAATAAAATTATGAATTTTTTCCTTGCAAAAGAAAAGTATTCCTAGCTCAAAACCTAAAGCAGAGACTCTATTAGTGAGTGGTCATGAGTCCAAATTGTGGGCTTATTTCTAATGTTATGTTTGAATTTTGTATAAAAAAAGCATAATGAAAAATACAATAACCACCAAGAAGGTTTCTTACAAAGAAACAATGGGGGTTTGAGTTCAGGAGTGGGGAAGAAGGAAGGGGGGCCATGGGTGAAGTATCCTTACCAATGTCATTTTTTAAAGTACAACATTTTTTCCCATGCTTAATTAAAAGGTTATCTCGCCTAACTTTGACTTATTGTACTAAACAAATATGGTACATCCTTAGGGAAGGCACACATGCCTAATGCAAAATGGAAATACCTAATGTGTAATTCTAATGAAAATATGTTATTTTTCCATTATTTTTTCATTCTCCATCATGATGAAAGAATCAATATGCCTTTACATGGCTTTTGTTCCATGCAACTTGCACTAGTGAACCCATGAGCTTGGTAGTTGTATGAGATTCTAGTAAGCTAAGGGGTTTTATGGTTGGTAGAAGATATATTGGGTTCATTTACATGGAGAATACATGTTTATAGAGTGAGCAAGAGAGTAATAGCTTGGAATCACATTACCCATTTGTCTAAATTGATTGTTGATAGAAAATGAGAATAGGTCTACAATTTTGGGTATTCCGAGAGAGCAAATAACATCTATGATTCATCATGCCTAAACTAAAGTGCTAGAGGGGATGGATTTTTGGGAAACTCTATACTAGAGAAAGGAGCTCACGACCTTGTGTTATGTTTGGATGAGAGAAATAGATTTTTCCCCAATTGGAGGTTGTGTGAGATGATTAGAAAAGTTTCCTTGAGAAGAATCATGACATGTGTTTGATTTTGGTTGAATCTTCAATATTGTGGATTAAGGTGAGTGGAAAACATCCAATAGACACCCTTAGCCCTTGCACTCTCATATCCTATTTAGGTGGTGGAATATACAAAGGATTCCTATGGTTCGACAATAAATCACTCTTATGAAATCAATTTGGTGGACACATTCACAACAAAATATAAGTGTTTGTCTTATATATGTATGGTAATATCTTTGTGTTTTATACTCTTGTTAATTAATTATGTGAATTATGTTTGATATGTGAATTCCATTAATGGAGTGGTTTAGAATAATCAAAATATTGTTGACAAGGATGGTTTGCAATCATGTTATATTGTCATCATTTAATCAATGTTGATAAAATTAATTGAGCCTACCTTAGGATTCCTACCACACAATGTTAATTTCACATTTGTTATTGCATGTGAAATCTAGTTTGTTGTTGTTGGAGATCGAATTGGCTCACAATTGGGAGACCTGAATAACAAATATTGAAGAGATTTCAATGGAGTGCTCTGATGGCCAAAGGGGGTGGGAATTATGGGTAGGTCATGTGAAACCCCATTTTTCTATATTTTTTGCAAAAGATCTAGCCTAGATCTAAAATCATCCTATGCACAAAGACACTTGAACATCATAAATATAGATGTATGGGACATTGTACAACCTTCTATTTTGGATGAACTATTAGTTAATAGGGTGGATAAATTAGTATGGTGCCATTAGGTCAGAATCCCACATTCAAAGACATCATTATCTGATCATGCTCTTCATTTTATTTTCTTCATTTTGGAATTTTACTATTATACCTATTATAGCATTAGGTTATTGTCTCCATGTTTTTCAAGTGTTTTGTTGACTTCTAGTAACCTTTATTCCACGCATACTTCCTTTGTTATTTTAAAATATTTCTTCTAGTCATAAACTCGTCCCTTGTTGACAAAATAGAATTGATGGTTAATAATGAGTGTAATGGAGAACCTCACTTCTCTTCATTGTGGAAAAATTGGGTTTTCCTACCAATGGGTCATGATTTTTTTCTATGGGTCCCCATCTAATGTTTTTGCAAGATATTCAAAAACTCTTTGAGGAGGCATTCCATGATGTAAATGAAATGATCAAGAAAAAATTTATATTTTTTATCAGTAATTTTGAAAAGAGAACACAATATTATAAAGGAATCAAGGCCCTTTGGACAAAATATGAAGCACATCATATTACATCGGTTAGAGAGATATCTAGAGAGACATAGAAGTTGGGTAGAAGTAAGAGGAATAGTATCACTAGATCGAAAGATAAGAGATCTTCATTCTTAGTTTCCAATGATTATAATCATACTTGTGGATGTCAAATTGTTTTCCAAGATATAGTTGTTAGCATGTTATTCTGTTACAATCATGAAGTCCTACACAACCTTTGTGTATTTCACATCATAGGATATAGTTTTTATCCTAAATGTGTATAAGGTCCTATTTTTCCTCCTCCTAGCCGTATCTCTTGATAAGGTGTCAATGTGAGAGTAAATCTAGTTTATGAGGTGGTTTTATTCATGTACTATAAATTTGTATCATTGGAATGAAATAGAAGAATATGGCTTAAGGCATTTTACGCCAAGTTCTTGTGTCTTGTCTTGTGTCCTATATCTTAACAATAGTCACTATAAAACGGGCTATGAGATCATCTTTGTTTGTCGGTAATGTCAAACAAGATTACCTTATTTTGAAAGAGGAAGGGGGAATTGATTCTTTGTTTGAGTTTGTATGGAATCAAATTTATGAAAAGACAATTCATACATAGGCAGTTGGAGATAACAATATTGAGATTGGGGATTTTTTTTTAAAACATAAATTGTTAATGATTGTATTAAAAAGGATGCAATTGAATTAGGTAGGTTATTAATACATAGGATAATCCAAAAGATCACTACTTGAAGGATTTTCTTCCTCTCATTAAGGAGAAAAGAGGACAAGAGCCAAAAAAAATTCCTACATGTGCTTGTTCTTGCATATTCTTGAGCACTAGAGTAAATTCCTACAAAGTGTTTGCATAAAAGGATGCACAATTACCATTTTTGAAAAGTTATCCCCCTGTTAAATAGGGAATCCAAGGTTAACTAATGGCCCAAGAAAATATTTGACTATGCCTCTTTTTCTCTATGTTCCTGCATTTTTTTCCTTCCCCTTGTTAGAGGCGTGGAGGTGTATCACCCCATTTTGAGTTAGGCAACTAAACTATATTGTGACCTATTTGTATTTCATTTCTTATTATACGTGGAATATTGTTAGAAAGATAGGAATTTAGTAGATGGACATGTGGACCTAAATATATGTGAATGTTATATAGAGTTATTGTTTATGTGATTGAGGATGGATGTTGTGTGATTTAATTTTATCATGCAAGTTTTAAATGAAAGATCTTAGTACTTGGATAACGGTTTGAATGATATGTTTTAACGAATCAATAAGTACCATACTGATGAATAATCAGTTGGTTTACATTGTTCATTAATGAGTAACATGGTGATCACATATAAATAGTTTTATGGTTATGCATTATCTATGTTGTAAACTAACCTATAGGCTGGATGGGCTAAGAAATAGCCAAAAATGTGTGATGCTAAACTCACAGATGTTGTGGACATCAAATGAGAAATGGTATGATAGAAATCATTATTCTATCACTTATTCATTGGTTAAATGCATTGCTATGATATTTGGGAAAGTGCAGGTTTTATAGGAAGCACGGTTTCCCAAACTGGATATTTGATGACAAATCTCTAAGAACCATAATAGTGTTATAGTATGCTCAACGTTAGGTTGATGAAGCTAGTTCTATCAAGATGGGTGGAGGTATTTCCCATCGTTTATCCTCCAAAACTTGGAGTCATGTAAGAGTTTTGTTAAGCCATGCTCTCATAGAAGTGTAATGGCAACTGCTAGTTGCTTGTTGGGGAAGCTTGGTCAAGGTATTTGACACTTATGCTTATGGGTTCTATTTGGAGTTAGGTCAATATAGTTCATGCTACAGCATAGTCCAATAGAGGAAATGATAGGATGTGGAATATGGAAGTAGGTTAGGGAGGAAGGATGATTCTTAAGACCTAAATAAAGCCCCATACAAAGCCCCATGTTATCTATAAAACCCATTATTAAGCCCTAGATATTGATGATTACATTTCTAGTGTTTTATTTGTATGTCAAATAGAACCCTTCATTACACCCTTTCATTATAATTGTACAATTTTTCTCCTATATAAAACAAGGAGACCTAGTCTTCGGATCATCTTGTCTCATCTCATATTGTATTATGACGTGGATATATTGTAAAAAGAGGTTTCGCCCTTGAAGTGGATTGTATTCATTGACTTTTTATCGTTTTTAAGGCATTGGATCATAACATTTGGTATCAGAGCATCGATCCTAGGGTTTTTCTTCTCCAAGCAATTCATCTTAGCATTTTTTCTATATAGTTTTTGGGGGGATGATTCAATTAGAAAAACTTGGAGGTTTATAAGATATATCAAGGTATTGGTGGTACAAATTTCATCTTCTGGGTCATTATACTTTCAGAGATACATCCTATGGAAGATAGGGTTTTTGACTCATCCTGAATTCAATTTTAAATGAGTCATCTTGGGATTTTCACTATAACATTTTTTTGGGACGATTCAGACAACTAAACTTGGAATTTGTTTATAAGACATATCAAGGTACCTATGATACTAACTAAATATTTTTTATCATTATACTTTTTGAGATATACCCCGGGGAAGATAGGATTTACTAGCCTCAAACAGATGTTCTAGGTAAAAAAGTCATATCTTCTTTAGAGATGATCCAAATTCAGTGAGATTAGTTGCATTTGAAATAGGATAGTATATAGTATTTTTGGTACAATTTTAAGAATCAATTATTAAATATTGGACATGTGGCATTATGTACAAGTTCGCTCTCCATAACAGTCCAAAAATCAGCAAGGTTTGGGAAAGTTACCATAACTTTCACTTGGCACATAAAATTTTGGTCAAAACTGTGGCATTGAAGAGAAGACATATCAAAGTACTACAATCCAAAATTGCATACTCCTAGGATCCAAAATTGCATACTCCTAGGGTCCAAAATTTAAGAAATACATCAAAAAGAAGGTCGGTTAGGAGGACAAACTCCAAATTAAGGGTTTGAAAGGTACGCAATTTACAATTGGCATAGTTTTTTATTGGAATATTTGTTTTTGGTGATTCAAAATTTGTAATAAAGAGGAGAATTATTATTTTATAACATGGCTCCAAAGGCTCCTCCAAAATTCACTTCACCAAATAAACCTCTAGAGATCTCAACCATGACTCAAGATGAAATCCAAGAGATTTATCACCAAATGGAAAACATGATCACTGAAACTAGGGAACACATGGAAAAGAAGATCATTGAAAATAAGGGAGATGAAAATAAAGAAGAAACACAAAAATCCATGAAGGGATTTTAAAATTTCAAGTCTTCCATGATCTTTCAAGCTCTAGATGAGAGACACCATAAAGGAGATATCAAAATTCAAGGAACGCATGAAAATGAAGGTAGTATTCATGTTGAAAAACTTGTTGACAAGAAGTAATTTTCAAGTGAATTTAACTCTAATAGCGGAGTTAATTATGGAGGGGATCCTAAAGTCAACTTTCCCAAGATTTAATTAAAGAAGTTTGATGGAACAAAGCAGGGATGATTTTAAGGATTGAAATTTATTTTAAACTGTAGAAACCTTGACAAAACTTACTAATCCTTCATATGCCAACTATAAATGTTGGCGATATTTTTGTAAAAATATTCAAATTTCTAAGGATTCTATATAGTTTTTATAAATTTTTGCTGATTTTTAAGGTAAAATAATTTTATCCTATAGAATTTGGGCAAATGATTTTCAAAATAGCGAATCTCTTTTTTGGAAAAACCATGGAAAATTAGCCCATGAGAAAAATTTATCCCCTAAAATCATCCCTGGAACAAAGTTCTTTACCTAGGTGAACCAAATCGAGAAATATTTTGAACTACATAATATTATGGATGATAAGAAAAGGATTAACATAGCAACTTTGAAATTTGAGATAAACCATATCAATGCTATCAATGGGTAGTTCAAAAGAAGCCCCCTTTTACCATTAAACTTGGGGTTTATTTACAAGAGACTTAGAAGCACAATATGGGAAAGTTTGGGAACATGAATACTTCATTCAATCGACAAGAATCAAGAACTTAGGTGATATTGAAGATTACAATTCAAAATTTCAAGTATTGGCCATAAGGGTGGATGACATAAGTGATGAACATTTGTTCCAAGCTTATGTGGGTGGATTAAAAGAAGACATTAAACATGAGATTTTCTGAAGACAACCTACAAATATTATGGAAGTTATTCAATTTTCTCGTCATATTCAAGCCAAGAATAAGGCTACACACAAGTCTACCATTGGAACATACACCAGAAGCAGAGATTGTTTTGGGGTTCCTAAGACAACTGTACCTCAACCGACAAGGTTGACACCTCAACAAATGGATGACAAAAGAGCAACGAGACTATGTCCATTGTGACAACAAGTACAGTAAGGGGCATAAATGTGTTGAGAAGAAAATATTCTACATAGACTGTGAAGAGGAAGAAGATCGAGAATTGGAACTGCCACAAGATCTAGATATAGAAGAGACTACTCCAACAATATTGTGTCATGCATCGGTTGGCATAAATACACCACAAACCCTCAAGATAGAAGGGTATATCTGTAAGGAAAAGGTAATAGTGTTGATTGATTCTGGCAGTACCCATAACTTCATCAATTACAAATTAGCAAAAGATCTCAATTGCTTTGTATATCCAACACTATAGTTTCAAGTAATGATTGCAGATGGAGGTATCATCAATTATTCTGGGAAGTGACATAGTATTAAGCTCAATATGGGGGAGTATTGACGGCAACCGCACTCCTCGGAGCACGACCGCTCTCCTCAGGACCTTCTTTCCCTCACGGCTGAAGAACTCAACGGTTCTTCTATTTCCCTATCGGGAAATCTGCACCCCACAGGTTTTCTTCGTCACGATCCTCTCTTCTACCTTTCGGAGGATCGGCACTCGCAACTTTGCGAGTCCAACAGTCAAGCGCTACACCCTCGGATCCCCGTGACCCGATGACTCAGTCAACACTGACTTTCTCTTCGTCTATCGGGACTTTGGCTCTATCGCAACCTCGCTCTATCGCAACTTCGCTACTCGCGATGTCAAGCCCTCGGATTTACAGCTTCCGATACCCGATACGTTGAAACACCGATACGACCTTATCGCACTTTCGCTACTTCGTGCCCTCGCTTCTTCATGACTTGGAGTACCCAAGGCTTGGGTCCTCACCCTGCGAACCCCGAGTTCGCGAGACCTCCCGATCTCCGCCACCTGTCTTCCACTCACTCTTGTGGTCCCACACGCTTACGCCACTATCGGGATATCGCACCTCGCGACTTCGCGACTCCCATTGCCAACTCCTCCTGAGCTTCCCTTGAAATCCTCAAATCCTTAGAAAGAACTTTGCACGCACTCATTGCGGCAAATATTCAACTTTGTCTAAGTGTTGAATTCTTTCGACCCTGCGCACTCCTGCAGCAGCAGTCCTTCAATATTTTGCTCAGAATCGCAACTCTGAGACTTCGCTTGGCCTGCTCACTCCTTGCATGGCACTGTGCCTATCTGCGCTCTCGAGGAAATGAGAATAAAATCTATCTCTAAGTGACCTCGTCTGTCAACGCACTCCCGGCAGACAATTCGACTACACTCCTTACAGGAATCTGCTGGCTCACTTAGAGAAACAATTGAAACTCATTCATTCACCCTCTTAGACTTCAATTCAACCATGAAATCACATACACAGCATATAAAAGCACATGTATGACAGGAAGCAAATATTCATGAGCATAACATCAATACACAGAGAATAGACACATAACCATCATTTTGAATCAAATCTTTCTTCTATTAATTCAATATCTGTACATGGATGTTCTTTACACAGTTCTCTGCTTTCTCTTCTCTTCTTGCTCCTGCTCTCGATATATTACAATGATACAATGAGGGTGTCTATATTCGTTTTCCCTCTTGGACTTTAAAGCTATCAAATCTAGAATTAAATATTCCATCTACTTTTCATTAACTATCTTAAATGCCTCATCTACCTAAGGATGATAGCTATCTGCTCAAGGTCCATTACAATACAAGTGCGTCGTCTCTTAAATGGCTCATTTAAGATTTGCGCAACAATCCTAAAGCATTTTCAAAAATGTGTGCTGGCTTATCCAGCTGTCTTCCGCTTGATGTGTTGGCTCGCTTGATGAGTTGGCGATGCTCCTGCATCATACTCCTCGGCTTGAAAACATTCATGGGCTCCTTTCCATGAGCTCCTGCACGGTCTGTCCATGCTTCTATATCACTGCTTCATTTTCCCAGCTGGCATCTTCCACTGGGTGATTATTCCACTTGACCAGATACTCATAGTATTCTTTCCTCCTGGTTTTCTTTCCCACTCGCTTGTCCAGTATGCACTCCATCTGCGGCTTCTCTGCTATCGGCATCTGCTTCGCCCACTGGATCACTGGTTGCTCAGTTGCAGTCTCTGCTTCTCCAGCCCTATATGGATATAAATCTGCGATATTGAATATCGAAGATATTCCGATGCCATCCGGAAACTCAATATCATAATCATTCTCTCTGAATTTCTTCAGGACCCTACATGGCCCAATTTTCTTCATTTTCAGCTTGTTGTATGTTCCTCTCAGGAACCTTTCCTTCCTCAAGTGTGCCAGAATCAGATCACCAACTTCAAACTAAAGTTGTCTTATGTGTTGATCTGCTCTGCATTTGTACTCCTGATTTGAGTCTATCAGTCGTTGCTTCACCTTGCTGTGAAGTTCTTTCATTGCCTCAGCGAATTCTTCTGCACTAGCGCTGCTAGTCGCAGTCTATTCTGAATCCCTCAGTTTAGAAACTCCTCTTGGTTGTGTCCCATACACAACCTGAAATGGACTTCGGCCTGTGCTACGATTCACTGAATCATTGTATGTGAACTCTGCATGTGGCAATATGTTGTCCCGGCTGCTATGGTGCTATGTCACCAAGCTTCTCAGCAAGTCTCCCAGACTTTTGTTGACCACCTCTGTCTGTCCATCCATCTGAGGATGATAAGCCGAACTAAACGCCAAGTTAGTTCCTAGCTTCTTCCATAGTGTCCTCCAGAAATTCCCTATGAATTTTGTGTCTCTATCCGAAACTATGCTTTTCGGCAATCCATGAAGTCGAATGACCTCCTTGAAAAACAGATTCGCGATGTGCGTCGCATCGCTGGTCTTCTGGCATGGAATGAAGTGTGCCATCTTAGAAAACTTGTCCATGACCACAAAGATAGAATCAACACCTCTCTGCGTCCTCGACAACCCCAATACAAAATCCATGTTGATCACCTCTCATGGCCTCTCTGGTATGGGCAATGGCTGATAAAAACCTGCATTTTGTTTCCTCCCCTTCGAATGCTGACAAATTCGACACCTGTCAACAAAATTCTTGACATCTTCTCGCATGCCTGGCAAAAAATAGGATTCGCTCAGCTTTGCGAATGTCTTGTCGTGGCCAAAATGCCCTGCCAATCCACCACTGTGTTTTTCCTTCAACAAGTTCTCCCTCATGGAGCAGTTTGGAATACACTGTTGATTGCCTCTGAACAGTAATCCCTCCTAGATCATATAATCTATCCATGGGCTTCTGTCTCTGAGAACTGGATTCTCAGTTGCATCATATGCTTATCCAAAATCTGCATCTCCTGCGTACATGTCCCTGAGATTTTCAAAACCCAATGTTTTGACTCGGAATTCTTGCAGCAGCAACAAACACTTCCTGCTCAAAGCATCAGCCACTTTGTTAGCAGTACCTACAATATGCTTAATCAAAAACATGAAATTCTGCATATACTCTACCCATTTTGCATGTTTCTGATTCAACTTCTCCTATTGACTCACAAATTGCAATGCATGATTATCACTTTACAAAACAAATTCTTTCGGGATCAAGTAATGCCTCCACTTCTTCAGTGCCTGTATGATAGCATAAAACTCTTTATCATACGTGGAGTATTTCAGTTTCGCTTCATCCAGCTTCTCACTGAAATATGCAACCGGTCTGTCTTCCTGACTCGGGACCGCTCCTATGGCATACCCGCTTGCATCACATTTCACCTGAAATGTCTTCTGGAAATCCGGCAACACCAAAACTGGTTGTTTCGTTATCTTCCGCTTCAACAGATTGAAGCTCTTCTCAGCCTCTTTTGTCCAATGGAAAGACTTATGTCACTTCTTCACTGTGTCCATCATCGCTGCGCTAATTCCACCGAAATTCCTGATGAACTTCCAGTAGAAACTAGCCAAACCATGGAAACTTCTCACCTCGAAAATATTTCTCGGTGATGGCCAATTCTCAATCACTTCTACCTTGTCTGGATCCATTTTCAATTCATTTTTCGATATGACAAAACCCAAATAAATGAGTTATGTCTTCATAAATGAGGACTTCTTCATATTAATCAACAGCTTCTCCTGCTGTAGTTTTCTCATCACAATGGCCAAATGCTTCAAATGTTCAGCCTTCGTCTTACTGAAGATCAGTATATCATCTAGGTATACGACGACAAATTTCCCGATGAATTCCCTCAGGACGTCATTCATCAATCTCATGAATGTACTGGGTGCATTTGTCAAACCAAACGGCATGACTAGCCACTCATACAGTCCTTCGTTGGTTTTGAAGGTTGTCTTCCACTCATCGCCTTCTCTCATGTGAATCTGGTGGTATCCGCTCTTCAGATCAATCTTTGAAAAATAATTTGCCCCGCTCAGGCAATCCATCAGATCATCCATTCTTGGCAGTGGAAACATGTACCTGATGGTTATCTTGTTAATTGCTCTTGAATCGGTGCACATTCTCCAACCTCCATCTTTCTTCGGACTTAGTACCGTTGGAACGGCACACAGACTCAAGCTTTCCCTGACCAATCCTTTGTCCAATAACTCCTGGACCTGACTCTTAACCTCCTCATTTTCCTGCGGCGTCAATCTGTACGCATATTTATTTGGAAAACTAGCTCCTGGAATGAGGTCTATGTGGTGACTCACGCTCCTCATCGGTGGCAACGAATGAGGTAATTCGTCCACGATCATGTCAGCGAACTCTCCCAACAGTTCCTGAATCTCATCTAGTAAATCATCCACTCTTGTGCTAGTCAGAACAATCCTCGGTTTTCTGACCACAAAGAATTGTGGATCTTCCTTCTTCTCCATTTATGTAAGAAGTTCCTTCCCACTCATGAGAAGTATTGTGTTGCTCACTTCCGGTTTCATTTCTTTATCCTTTATCAGAAGCAACCTATGTGTCCTCCCATCTTTCTCCAGGGTATATGTGTTCATCCTCCCATCATGAACCACATTTATGTCATATTTCCATGGTCTACCCAGCAATAAGTGGCATACATCCATGGGAATAACATCACATAAGACCTTATCATTATATCCCCCTATCTTGAATTCAACTAAACACTGTTTAGTGACACTCACCTGATGTCCCTTCTGTAGCCATGAAACTTTGTATGGACTCGGGTGATCAGTTGTCTCCAGCTCCAACTTCTCTACCATCTCGGTCGAAACGAGATTATCTGTGCTACCACTGTCAACAATAACCTTGCATACCCAGTCCTTGGTTTTGCAAGCTGTCCTAAACAGTTTGGTCCTTTGAGTTGAGTCCTCCACCTCCTTCCCGGGTGTTAAGAGAACTTTATGCATCATCAGCAACCTTCCACCTTCTATGTTTTCATTCTCAACATCACGCCTTTGCGCTTCAGTGATGTGAGCTTCTCCACTATCCTTCTTTTTTTTTGGACACTCGAATGACTTGTGCCCATTCTTTCCACATGTGAAGCATGTGATTACTCCACATCAGCCTCTTCCCCTACCTCTGGTATGAGGAAAAGTGTTTGCATCAGCATAATCTCCTCTCTTCTCATTATGTTGTCCTTTCTGTTCGACATATGGTCCTCTCTGTGAGGTTCCACCTTTCTCAATTTTACCCTGAGGTTTCTTCCATTCCTCCTTGGGCTTCTGGTATTTATCCTGGGAAACTGCCTTGCCTCTGGGATGACTTCTGCCTCACCCTCGCTGTCCTTTCTTACGGCTCAGCTTTTCTTCAGCTTTCAGAGCCATCTGATAAGCATCCTCCACCGTCCTGATGGTAACCATGCTTAATTCATCCTGAATGTCGTATCTCAGACCATTCAGATATCTAGCAACCTTTTCATCATCGCTCTCCCGATGACCTGCTATGATGTTCAGTCGATAGAATTCCTCAGTGTATTCTTTCACTGTCATCAGTTTATGTCTCAGGTTCTGCATCCTCCTGAACAGAGTAATTTGGTAATCTCTTGGGATGAACTTTGCCTTCATCTTTGCAATCATTCGATCCCAGCTTTTGATCTTTTGCTTGCCTTTACAGCGCCTGTCAGCTTGTAGCTCGTCCCACCACAATGTTGCATGCCCTTTCAAGCGTGTGACAGCATGTCTGACCTTCTTATCTTCTTCGATATCTTCATAATCGAAATAGGTGTCAAGAGCTCTAATCCAGTCTAGTAGCTCCTCTGCATCCAGATTCCCCTCATAGACTGGAATGTCCATCTTTGCCTTCGCACCCATCCTGGAAATAGCTTTGATTAATCGCTCAGTTGATGCATCTTCGGATGCAACTTCTTCGTGTTGTTCAGCTTCAACTTCGCCTTCGGAGTCACTTAGATCTCTAGCACTGGTTGTGCATCTTTGTGCTGCCTCCATATCTTCTAGTCTCGCTCGAAGATCTCTCATCTGCCTTTCCATTTCTGGATTTCCTGCCGCCCTGCCTCTTCTTCTCACCTCCCTGTCCTCTGGGTCAGGTGATTGTCTTTCTCTTATGGGCGGCATGATGAATCCCCTCCTTTGTTACAGAAAACAAAGAGATATTCCCTCTCTGATACCACTCTGACGGCAACCGCACTCCTCGGAGCACGACCGCTCTCCTCAGGACCTTCTTTCCCTCATAGTCGAAGAACTCAACGGTTCTTCTATTTCACTATCGGGAAATCTACACCCCACAGGTTTTCTTCGTCACGATCCTCTCTTCTACCTTTCAGAGGATCGGCACTCGCAACTTTGCGAGTCCAACAATCAAGCGCTACACCGTCGGATCCCCGTGACCCGATGCCTCAGTCAACGCTGACTTTCTCTTCATCTATCGGGACTTTGGCTCTATCGCAACCTCGCTCTATCGCTACTCGCTACTCGCTCTATCGCAACTTCGCTACTCGCTACTTCGCTAAGCCCTTGGATTTACAACTTCCGATACCCAATACGCCGAAACACCGATACGGCCTTATCACACTTTCGCTACTTCGCGCCCTCGCTTCTTCGTGACTTGGAGTACCCAAGGCTTGGGTCCTAACCCTGCGAACCCTGAGTTCGTGAGACCTCCCGATCTCTGCCACCTGTCTTCCACTCACTCTTGTGGTCCCACACGCTTACGCCACTGTCGAGATATCGCACCTCGCGACTTCGCGACTCTCGTTGCCAACTCTTTGACACTTTTCTCACGAGATCCCGATAGGCAATCTCACAAATAATACAATGACCCTGGCCGACTTGTATCAACGCTCTGCCCTCCTAAGCTTAGAATCCTTAGACACTTCCCCCGAACCTCCTTGCACCTCCGCAAGATCCAACGGCCCACGGTACTTTGTGAAATCTCCTCGGATGATTTCGTCTGTCCGTTCTTCCTTGTGAAAGTCCAGGAAAAAGGAAGAAGTGTCTCTCCACGAGACTCGTTGTCTTCTCGCCAACCTGCGATGCTTCCCTCGAACATTCAACGGCATATTCCTTGCACTTATCCTTCGATAAGTTCAAAGGCCTACTCCTCCTAAGATTCCCTTGAAATCCTCAAATCCTTAGAAAGAACTTTGCACGCACTCCTTGCGGCAAATCTTCAACCTTGTCTAAGTGTTGAAGTCTTTCGACCCTGCGCACTCCTGCAGCAGCAGTCCTTCAATATTTTGCTCAAAATTGCAATTCTGAGACTTCGCTTGGCCTGCGCACTCCTTGCACGGCACTGTGCCTATCTTCACTCTCGAGGAAATGAGAACAAAATCTATCTCTAAGTGACCCCGTCTGTCAACGCACTCTTGGCAGACAATTCGACTGCACTCCTTGCAGGAATCTTCTGGCTCACTTAGAGAAACAATTGAAACTCATTCATTCACCCTCTCAGACTTCAATTCAACCATGAAATCACATACACAGCATATAAAAGCACATGTATGACAGGAAGCAAATATTCATGAGCATAACATCAATACACAGAGAATAGACACATAACCATAGATTTGAATCAAAGCCTTCTTCTATTAATTCAATATATGTACATGGATGTTCTTTACACAGTTCTCTTCTTGCTCTTCTCTTCTTGCTCCTGCTCTCGATATATTACAATGATACAATGAAGGTGTCTATATTTGTTTTCCCTCTTGGACTCTAAAGCTATCAAATCTAGAATTAAATATTCCATCTACTTTTCATTAACTATCTTAAATGCCTCATCTACCTAAGGACGAGAGCTATCCGCTCAAGGTCCATTACAATACAAGTGCACCGTCTCTTAAATGGCTCATTTAAGATTTGCACAACAATCCTAAAGCGTTTTCAAAAATGTGTGTTGGCTTATCCATCTATCTTCCGCTCGATGTGCTGGCTCGCTTGATGAGTTGGCGATGCTCCTGCATCAAGTATTTATTGGATAGTCCCATGATTACCATCAAAATGGGAGAGGTTGATTTTATAATAGGGGTCCAATGGTTAAAATCATTGGGAATAGTGTTATCGGACTAATAGGTAAGTGTGGACACAAACAGGTCTCCTTAACTTCCACAGGAAACTAGAACAAAATTGAACAGAATACACACTCCGCCTTAAACTTCATTGTCATATAAACTAGTTTGGTGAGGTACAAGTGACATACCTTTTAAACTACTCTTGATCCTCGCTAGTTTCGTACTTGTAGCTCCTTCCTTGGGTTCATAGAATAGTAATCATGTCTAAGAATCAAAAACCAACCTAGAGGGAAAACAAAGATATATATATTCTAATGAAGTCTATGTATATGATCAAGGAATTATACAATAGAAGATGAGATACTTTTATAGGGAAGAAATGTATTATTGTATTAAATAAAATGGAAAATGGAAAATACAACCTATGCCTTGATGTTGAAAGGTCCCCTTTCAATGGTTCTTTGCTTCAACACACACACCTTTGCTCCAATGCCTTGAATGAAGAAAATCCACCATCTAACTTGAAGAACTAAAGCAAAACTCTTAAGCATGATCTGAAGTAGAACTCTCCATGCAAATCTTAGCCTATTCAACCTTAGCCCTTTCCATGAGAGATCCCTCTTTATATAGGGTGAAAGAGAGATGGATGAGGAGATTAGGATGAACCCACTAAATCAGAGAAGCAAGTAATATCCAAACCGATCGGAGGCCACCTCATATTCTAAAAGATTCCCTTCTAGAACATTCATGATTTTTTACTTTTCCTTTGCTTTAAGCATCATCGCACCCTATGCAGAAGCAGCATGCGATGACATCGCAGTCCAGGTTTAGGGTAGAGTTCGAAGATCATACATCGTCGCACCCCATGCATATAGTAGGGTGTGACAACATTCCTTGATATGGTTTTTGAAAGAGGAAAGAAAATCACTTTTCTCATGGAGAAAGTCTTCTTTTAATATTTTAAGGGAACATGAACACATGTTGTAAGTTGATCACCGAGGTGACCAAAATAATGTGTAACAGAATGCCCCCCAAAGTATGAAGCTAGAACTCATGATAGTTGAAATACATTGTAGAATCTGTGTGTCAGAAACAAGGAGCCCATCGATCGAGAACCTGCAAACAATCAAGCATATGCATAATAACATACCATTTTCTGAGGTAGGCATTCCCATGCTCAAACTACAAGTGACTCTAATAACAAGTGTCAAGCGAGTCATGGCCACTAAACATACATCGTGGATCCATGGCATCGTGATTCAGCATAGCCACCAGGAATACAATGTGGATCTATGCTCTAAAAGAATTCAAATCCAGACATAGCCATGAGACATACAAAATGGATCTATGTGTCGGTACAAATTCATGAATACTCCATTGTAACCTGGACCAAAATGATAAGATCCAGGGTCTTCATTTCCATCATCTCTAAGTATGAATCTAGCCATGTGATTACAAGTGTCGAAGTTGAACATGGTAGAAACCACTTGATTATCGGTCATTAATTAAAATCATTAACAAGTGCGAGGGAAATCACCATTGATTTTAATGACTCCCAAGGTACCCTATTAAAATCCAACAAAAGTGAATAAATGAGTTGAATTTGAACACTCAATGGAATATTCCAATCATGAGTCAATAATGTGAACCCATTGTTGAAAGTGAAGAAACATGTCATTGAGGCATGCAGGCTCTAAGGTACTAAATGATTTCTAAGTCTTGTTCCTGGATAATGAGTTGAAATCTACATGAAAAGATTCGTCATAGGAGGGCCTTGATGTATCCGCCATCAATGACATGAAATATGTAACAGATTTGAGGTAGATCAGAGTATGAAGTGATTTGGAACTGACTCAGGGAAGGTTGACATCTTAGAAAATTTATAACTACATATGGCTGACTCAATAGAAGGCTTGTTTAGGTTGGACTTCTCTTGAACATATGAACGAGATGATAGTTGTCTTGGAAGCATTGACTCAAAGAGGACCCAACATATGAACTTGTGGATGGTCAAACGAGAGACAAATGGATTTCCCAACCCGGATACAATGATGAAGAGAGGTGTCATGTTCAAGAGCGACTATTACTGCCACTAACACAAATACAGAGACACATTTCTTTCCCAATTTTCCCCCACCATTTCTGGTGAGTACCTCTTTATTTTTACGCAAGCTTGAGGAGGATAGCATATGCTTGTAGATAAAATCTCATCCATTGGACGATTCCCTCAGAGTATATTTAACAAACCCTAAGAAGGAGTGGTTCGATCCCATATGGGCCTTTCCATGTTTGCTTAATGAGTCTAAAGAAAGCAAACTCAGGGGTTTTTCATTTTTAGAGAATCTGAAAAACACTTAAAGAGAACTCCATCAAGTATTTTTTGTAATTTTGTCTGATGAGACCGAAAAATAGATAACCTATTGCTCATCAGACGTTTTCTTCAAATACTTTTACGAGCGTGAAAAGAACAAGGTCGCTCGGCCATCTTTTCATGTTTAGGGAGTTTGAAAAGAGCTTAAAGAATACTCCATAGGTTTCATTTTTTGTATTTCCAATACGAGTTCGAAAAAATGACAAAAGACTACTTGATTACATTCTCATGGTTTCACGAGCGTGAGAAAGAATTAAGACTTTGCTCAGAGTTTTTCCTGAAAAACCCTAAAAGGATCTGTACATGTGAAAAATATGCAAAAAACAAATAAAAAGGGTGGACCCTTGTTCCAACGTTTCATCTCTAGACCTTTTAATCTGCAAAAGTCAACATTTGCCAAGTTGTTAAGAATTTAGGGCATGGAAAAAATATAAAAATGATATAATTTTACAAATAAAAAATGATAAAAGTCAATAAAATAGGCCAAAACACCATTTTACTATTTCATTTGCAAATTTACTCAAATAGTTCTCCAAATCCCTTTCCCTCCCCGAATGTCAACTGTCGATTACGGAGCGTGTGGTGGATCATTTTGCGAACCATCTTCGTCAAACAGGTAATCTTCTTCTCCTTCATCTTTTCATGGTTTTAAAATTTGTTTTCATTGGTTAAATTTGTGTGTTGGGTCGATTTTTTGGGGCTACCTGTGCTTTGAGATCGTCGCAGGTGACCTATATTGTGAATTGTGATGATCTAGGATCGTCGCAGGTGACCCTATAGGCAGGGTGCGACAACGTCTCTCTGTGTGAATGTGCAGCTCTGCGATGACCGTAACCAAAAATTTAAAAAGAAAAACCTAACTATAAAAAACCCCCAGGAAATAAATTTATGTTTCTAATCTTATTTTATTGTTCCTTGGCAGGATTTCCTTGGTCAAGATGCTGGAGTGGCATGAGTGAGAGCATGAAGAAGAGGATTACTTTGTCAGGAATGACCCGGGGACAATTATGGCTCTATGGAAATGTGGTTTACTAAAAAAAATCGGGATTCAGGGCATCAGAGCCCAGTTGAGACTACTAGAGTACTTGGTTCACATGTGGGATGTGAACGAACAGGCATTTCGCGTGGGTGTCCACACACTCACAATAGATATAGAGGATATTTATTTCCTGACAGGGTTGTCTCATTGTGGTTCACGGGTATCACTCACAGGAAACAAGGGTGGAGGTGAACCTATGGATTACTATGTTCGCCACCATTGTGTGCCAGATACCAAGAAACACAGTGGCAAGGTAGCCATCAGGGATGTCCAGGATTTGTCGTTGCAGACTATCCTTTACACCATTACTTGCAGGGTAGGGATTGCAGCTCCCCATATGGATTTGCAGAGACATTTTCAATATGTGATAGAATGCATGGAGCCCAGGGTCTTCGACTGGTGTGAGGGGATCCTGAAAAACATGAAGAAACAACTTACCAAGTGTCGAAATGGTCGGTTGAAGAAATTTGGATATGGGTCCATTTTGTCTCCTTCTTTCTAGAGAGTGTTCCTATCCTACGTCTACAGGTGGAGTGGTGTATGGCTCAACATGGTGGGTGGATCTTATGGCTCAACATGATGGTGTTCCCATCGTCAAATATGACGATCTCTTCTTCCAATGGCTAAGGAATCAACTGCTCATGGTGGAATACTATGCATATGTCGAGGTATACTTCCATGGGGATCCAGATCTAGCTCTTCCTGATGGGTCCCAGTTGGGGGACATAGGTAAGAAGGAAAATTTTTGTTTATATAATGTTTTTGATATTTTAATGATATAAAATGTTTTTTTGTGTTATTTATCCGATGACTAATCAAGTGATCTCAACAATGCATATGTGGGGCCTTATCATCCGCTAGGATCATCTCACATCTAGAGACGTGGAGAGAGAGGTGTTGTAGCAGGAGTGATTGTCATAGACCTCGAGGCTATAGAATAGAACCTGGAGGGACTGACCATGCATGTCACTGATGCCACGGTGGATGAGCTCCCTAGGCACTACCAACGCCACACAGTGGGCATGTCTACATCTATCAGTCGACTACTCAGTAGAGTATAACAGGCAATTTCTTGTTACAACGAGCAGCATCCTTGATGCTTTTTGTACATGAAGCCATGAGCTTCACATTTTTTATATTTTGGTCTTCGAACAAAACACTTTTTTGTAAACTTTTATCGTTATAAATATAAAGTTCATGCCAGATTACTTGTTTTTTTTTAAAGTGTGATTGGATTTATAAATGTCTCAAATGTTTGTCTAACACATAATTATCCAATGCATCTATCAATGTATTTAGATATCTAGGAATGTGTTGATATTCAATGTAATCAAAATGTTGTTTCAAGAGGAGAATTCGTAAATATACCCTTAACAAAATAGAACTTCGGATGGAATAAACGTTACTCAATTGTAGTACTACTAATTGTGAATCAAGTCATACAATAAGATGACGAATTCCAAGTGAAATGGCGTCAGCTAAAAACTCAATAACTGCACTATATTCCGCGATATTGTTACTTGCACGACCAAGGAAAACACCATGTAGACTGATCAATTCATTTGTAGGTGCATAGATTGCCCAAGAAACATACGCTAAATTTTGAGTACTGCAACTAGCACCATCAGTGAATCCGATATAGGGTAGCGAAGACACCGACATATGGAAACCAAGCACAATGTAAGGTAAGCAGCTGGAAGGCAGAACCAAAAATGAAAAAGCACACAAGAGTATGATACACTAAAAATACACAACACTCATGCGAAAATGATTTAAGCATAGTACTTCTTCAAGTAAAGCCCATTTCTGGGTTCACTCAAAGGAATTCCATCATAATCTACCAGCTCATAAGCTCATTTCTCCAACACTCATTTCACTATATAAGGAACCCACCACATGGGTTCGAATTTACTGACCCCTAGTAAATCATGATCTTGTTCATAAAGGATAACCAAATCACCCTCAGAAAATACATGTGGTTTCACATGCTTTTCATATTGAGATTTGACACGCTTTTTGGGGGTTTCAATGACTAAGGTGGTATCACGGCGGGTCTCTTTTAATTGCATCAAATAAAAAAGATGTTCCTCTTCAGTAGAGGTGTTAGGGAGAAGTTCGAAAGCTAGTTTCAAATATGGGATTTCACATTCAATCGACAAAATTGCTTCAATACCATATACTAATTGGAAAGGTGTGAACCCCGTGGCAGACATAACGGATTTCTGATAGGCCCATAATGTTGAGAAGAGCATTGTGTGCCAACTTGACTTGTGAATTCCTACCATCTGTCGAAGCATAGTAGTGAGAAATTTGTTGATTGCTTCGGCCATTGGCCTATGGATAGTAGGGGGTTGAGTTTTCATGTCGAAGACCCAACTTCTCAGTAAGATTAGACATCATAAAATTGTGAAAATAACTATCATGATCAGTGACGATGGCTTGATAGACACCAAACCTAGTAATGATATGATTGAATATGAATAATGTTGCAGTTTTCCCAGTATTATCAAATGTAAGAATCACCTCGACCCATTTATTGAAATAATCCACAGCTACGATGATGTATCCATACCCCCTAGTCAAGTGAGGGTTACATGTCATGAAGTGAATGCCCCATTTAGCAAATAGACCAATGTAAAATACAAGGTGAAGAGGAGCAGGGTGAGATCGGATCTTATTGTTGTAAGTTCGACAAGTGTGGCATTTATGGATGGCAGTAATGCAATCCTTAAATAATGAAGGCCATAAATAACCAGCTCGTAAGATCTTTTGGGAAGTGTCATACCCAGACATATGACTGCAACATGCTCCAAAGTGACAGTCATTCAAAGCTTTCTCATATTCATCATAGGTGAGACATCATCAAAATATGGAATCAATACCATGGCGATAAAGAGTATCACCAAGGATAATGTATTGACAGGCTTGATACCTAATTCGACGATGGTCTGTACTAGAAAGATCAGGTCGGAAAGTTTGGGTTTAGAGATAAATGAAAATATCTCCATACCATATGTCGTCATAACTGATCAGAAAGAGAGACTCATCAGGTAAGGAATCCTCTACCACAATTTTTGTTTCAGTAGAGGGAAGGTCACACATCAATTCAGCAAAAACCAAAGGCTTCTTTGAATTGGCACGTTCAAACTCCAAATCAAACTCTTGGAGAATAACTATCCATTTAGAGTACTTGCCCCCTAGAAATTTTCGATTAAGGATGTGTTGAATGGAGTTGCAATCAGAAATGACTGTGATTCTGTGTAATAAGATGTAGTGAAGAAAATGTTGAACAGCTTGAATAGCTGCCAAGGCCAGCTTCTCCACATGTAAATATTTGGTTTCGGTAGTCGTGAGACTCCGACTCAAATAGTATATAACATGTTCATCGTGTGAATCATCCTCTTGGACTAGAACCATGGAGATGGTAGAGTCCAAAGAAGCTAAGTACAAGAAATAATCTCGACTATAATCAGATGGAAACAACAGTGGTGTACGGATTAAGGCGAGTTTCAAAGCTTCAAATGATTTGTTGGAAGTGTTGTCCCATAAAAAATCGTAACCTTTCTTGAGAAGCTGAGTAAATCCTTTCGTTAATTCAGCGTAGTTGGGAATGAATCAATGTAAAAAGTTTGCATTCCCTTGAAAACTTTGGAGTTGGCGTAGTGTGGAAGGAGGAGATAAATTGAGAATAGCTTCAACCTCCAAGGGGTCTACCCTAATCCCATGTACATACACGATAAAACCAAGAAATCATCCAGACACCACACAAAAAACACATTTGTGTGGATTCAATCATATGCGATAATAACGACAGTGTAGGAAAATGGCCCATAGTTGTGTTGGGTGATCTTGATGACGCATAGAATGCATCGGTAGATCATTTAGATAGGGTTGTACAATGTGCTTAATGTCATGAAAGGCATAAGACATAGCGCGCTTAAAATTCACACCAACATTTTTTAGACCAAAAGGTAGTTTCTAGTATGTGAAGGTTCCCCAAGGGAAAATAAAAGCAGTCTTATGTTGATCAACATGCAAAATATTGATTTTGTTATAACCGGAGAAGTTGTCCATCAAGGAGAAGATTTCACTCTCGGCATAGTCGTCAACAATCTGGTCAATGAACGGGGTTGGATAATTGTCTTTGGGACAAGCTTTGTTTATATTCCTATAATCTACACAAACGTGGATCGTGCCTTTTTTCTTTTTAACCGGAACAATATTGGACACCCAATCTGTCAAAGCCACAGGATAGACAAATCCAACTTTAAGAAGTTTTTCAACTTCAAGCTTAATAGCAACAGTTTTACGTGGATGTACTGGGTGAAGTCTCTGCTGAACAGGTTTAGCGTATGGGTAAGTCTTAATCTCATGCACAACAATATCAGGATCAATACCAGGAATTTATTCATAACTCCAGACAAAAACGTCACGGAATTCTTGGAAAAGGGCTTTATAAGTGTGGACCTCGTCAGTAGAACATGAGGCATCGATATGAACATTTTCCATGACTCCGGGTTTAATTGATATGTCCATAGGAACAGTAGGTGAAATATTACTCAAGTTCCCTTCATACAAAACATCGTGTGTTGATTCAGGAACAGAGGAAATAACAACAATAGTGGATGGAGTCGAAATCCATTGGTAACTCTGTATGGTCTCATGTTCCAGGAAGAGAATAGAACAATGATGTCCATCATCCCATGGAGTATCTTCCATAGACATAACCTTCATGATCATCTCATGAGTAGGAAAGATCATGTGGAACGTATCATGAGATGTATCACCAAGAGGAGGAGAAGGAGTTGTCGATTGAATAGCTTGGTAAGCCAATTCTACCAGACTCAAAGGCATTCGATTGTCATAACAAAGATAGTTGTCAGAACTAGGAACTATCCATGGGTCATAAGACTCGTGGGTTTCACTAACAGAGGTCGATATCATGTTAATAGAGGTGACAAAATGAGGAGGAATATCGGGTGGTGGGATAGGAAATGTACCCATTAACATTGAATCTTTTAAGAGACCCACGCCGACATTCTCATAACCGGGAGGTGTTTTCAAAATGAAAGGTACGTTGCTAGTATGTGAATTGGAATTAAAGAAGGCCAGTTGATCGACAGTAATGACTTTTCCTTGGTGTGGGAAACATAACACACGGAAAAGAGTAGAAACAATTGCATGCATGGAATCAATCCAGCTATGGCCAAGTAGAAGGTTGTAATCGAGAGGTGCATCAAATACCTCAACCTCAACATTAACCGCCTTACCTTCTAACATAATAGACAATGAAGGAAGAACACCATAAGGTTTAAACCATGTACCATTAAAATCCTTAAGAGTATTGTGTGACTCGGTAAGGGAAGGAGAGACAATGGCTTTCCAACAAGTAATGGACATAATGCAAGTCGAGGCTCCTTCATCAATAACGGTTCGACAAATATTATTATTTTCCACAACAACTTGTATATGAAACGCTAATTGAGGGGGAAGCCTTGGAATATGATATTCCAAGTCAAAGATTATCAAATTAGAATCGGTAGGATGAATTCCACCAATATCCTTTAACAACGCCTTTCGTTGAGTAGGACAACTTTGAAGGACTTTGAGAGCCGACATCGGAGAGGATGCTTGTGCAAGGTCTTCTACAATATTGCAGTTTTGGGCAACACCTGCATGAGGATTAAATGAGGACTTACGAACAACGCCCTTGGGAGGACTGTTTAGAGGTGAATTTGGTGGAGGAGGTTGAACCAATGGGGGTGGTAAATCATCAACTTTCTCTTTCGAAGGAGAATAATGTTTGGCTCGATTTGCAACTGCAACTTTGCTCTTCTTGGAGTCACCAGTAAACATAAGTACATAAGATGTGGTAGAGGGAGACGGTTGGTCATGAATGACCAATTGGACCTGCTGCTGAGAAGGAAACAGTTGTGACAAGACGGTGGGTGTAGGAGGTGCCCCAGTCCCTTACAAGAACTTAGTAACCTCAGCACGTCATGGGAAATCTTTCGTATAATGATTCTCACCATAGATAAGGCAAGGATAACGAGGTTTACATTTGTCTTTGTCCTCAACAGGTTGTGTTTTGGGTTTCTCAGATTGTTGATTATTATTTTTGTCCTCCTTATTCCTACCTTTCCCTTTCTTTTTATTTTGATTATTACCGGTAGGTGTAGATTGAACCGAATTAACTTCAGAGGTTTTACCAGGGGAAGGAGTTGGACTAGGAGTATTTTGTACATTAGAAGTAGTAGACTTGGGATTGGCATGATTGGCTTGTTTAGACTGAATCTCAGTATGAAAATTTCCAATCATGCCATCAGCAGCGTGAGAAGCTATCGAAGGTGTTGGAGTAGGATTCATAGATGGATGAGGATCATCAGGAATTAAGTCATATAGTGTGCCCGTTTGCGAATAAACGAGATCCGGATATTGAGCACGACTAATCGTCTGCTCTTTAGTGACGACACCACCCATGGAAACATCACGAGCTATAGGACATATGAGGGATTTGGTAAACCACACCGCCAATAGTTGATCAAGAAGAGGAACTTTGATTAAGCGTCTTCTCCTCCTCCATTCATAAATATGATCAAAAATATGAGTGGAGGATTGTTTAAATGAACTCAAAATTCCAGTTCCTATCTCATATCGAATTGGCAATTGGTAATGTGTTAAGAACTCCATGGATAAGGTATTGAAGTCATTAAAGAATCCTCGTGGTAACTCAATATACCATTTGGTTTCTAAACCCGTAAGATTTCGTTGGAAAATTTGTAATCTTATAGAGTCATCCATCAATGAGTTGGACGAACACCAAAGATGGAATTTCATGACATGATTATTTGGGTCTTCTCCTAATCGACCATCAAACTAAGGAATGTCAAATGGTAATTTGGTCGGTATGATGGGACAATAAGGAGAATGCAAAATAGGATCATTCAAAATCCTAGATAAATCTGATAAATCCAAAGTAGCAAGAAAGGGAAACTGTCTGTTCACTTGAGGAAACTGGTAGTTTTGAGGAGGTAGTCTCGTAGGTATACCAGTAGCACCATAAGCAGTATGTATATAGTTAGATAGCCCTGACAAATTTGGTTGTGGAGGATTTTGAGTCGAATAGCCAACTGGAGTTGGTTGATTAGGTAAGATCCCTTAGAAAGGAGCATTAGACTGAAAACTTTGACCCCAAGTAGGATTTGTAGAACCTGGATACAGTTGTTCGAGATTAGAGGGCACAAAAAAATTAACTTGAGGATGTTTCCCCCCAAACGGTGGTTGATTCCCTTGGAAAGGAAGATTCCAAGGTTGAGATTTTAATGCAAGTATACTTTTCCCAGAAACTAGGTTATAGCCTCCAACTTGAGGTTTCCCCCAACTTGAGGTTGTCCCCCAACTTGAGGTTGACCTCCAACTAGAATCTGAAAACCAGAAGCGACAAAATGATTGGTGCCTCCAACTTGATTGGAGCTACTAGGGCCAGGACGATTAGATCCTCCAGGTGAAGGTGGAGGAGGAACGTAAGGCTCTCTGGAGAGAACCTGGGCAGGCATAGGAACAAAATGACTAGCAGTATTATACCCAGGAGGAACAAAAAGATTAGACCCCTTGGATGGATTCTGGGAAGGATTAGAAATGGAAGTATTCAAAGCATTATACCCAGGTGGAAGTGACAGATTTGATCTAAGAGAAAGTGGTGTTCCAATAGGAGCTTGGGTGATAACCGTATTTTCGGCAAAAACAAGCATAGCTTGTGGGACCATGGTAGAGCTAGAGAGCTGGAGAGGAAGAATTGAGTGAGAACCAACCAACAATTGGTCTGAAACTATGACGACATTATTGGTTGTGCTAGTAAAATGATCTAAAGGTATGATATAAGTAGTGTAATTCACAGGCGTTTGTGATGCCATATGCTGATTAGGAGTTCTCGAGTGTAAATGGTTCATTCTTAGTTTATCAAAATATCTTGTCCCGAAGAGGTTCTCCAAAGAGTACGACTAGGACCAGGAGTGATAGGATCAAAATTTCCAGCAGCGTGAACTGGAGTTCTAAACGAAACACTTTGAAAAAATGGGTCATAGACTCTGCGTGAGGTCCAGTAGTTATTTCAATATATTCTTCAGCAATGATGTCTCCTGATGAATTAATCCAAAGCAAATGTGGATCGTGTACAACACTCAATAACGGATTTACGGGAAGTATTGACTCCTTCAATGGAGTAGAACTTCCAATTTCAGAGGCTGTGTCGTTATTGAGTACTCCTTTAGGAGAACCCTATAGTGAGTTAGGAAGCAAAGGAACGTAATCTTTCGGATCTTCCAGAGGTATCCCTTGCATCTTACGTGAATGGAGAGGGGCGATGTTGGCCACAACAAATAGAGAATGAAACAAATCTATGGCCAACTAGAGAAACAAACAGCACTCACAAATCAAATATAGAAATCAAACAAACAAACAACCCTTCTTATTTTGAAGTCACTAGTTGGTGATGAAATCCAATGTCGCGAAATCAAGAAAAGAAGGGGTTGGGATAAAGCGGGTGGAAAATTTACGTTGACAATTTGCTTAATGGACTTACACCCTGGTTTAAGCTCCCACACATAATCGTGGCTATACCCTCCAAGGAGCCCGAGTGAGTTTGGCAAACGTCGATTCCAAGTACCGTGAAGACTTGCCCCTACATAGTCACCTCGTGTAAAGACCCTAAAGATATAGGCTACTAAGGTTACCAATTATGACAATGATGCCTAGGGAAACAGTTGACAGTATGATCCACACGCAAAGGCAGGGTTTCTAGCCCGAAATCAACTCGAGAAGGTCCCCACAGGATTTTCTTCTTAAGTGACCCCCAATAATACGTGCAATCTCTACACTAATACCAACAAAGCAGGGTGAGTAACTCTGCCAATCCTAATGCGACCTCATGATTGACCCTTGTGTTAGAAGGGATTCCCAGGACAAAATGTAGCAAGTGGATTTGAAATCTCCCTATCACAAGATACTATTATGTGTTTTTATGATTTGGAGAGTGTGCCTTACAACCTATTCCAAAGCGCTATCCTAGTTGATGTTGGTATAGATAATTTCTAGAAAATAAAAGTTACTAATAAATTTTAAAATTGTGTTGTATTTTAAAGGTTGTTGCTTACTAAAAGGGAAAAGGAAATGAAACTGATGATGTATGTGACCTTGACCCAATAAAGTGCAAGAAGAGATGATTATGAAATATTTTAATTCGATGAACGCTAGTTACAGTAGGGAGAAGGTGTCTCTTTTTGAAATACAAAAGCTACGAAACACAATTTCTCAATTTTTGAATGAAAAAGATACCAAATAATCAAAAACTATTAAATTTTCCAACTTTCTCTTTTAACAATTATTTTGAATGCAACAATTTTCTTGTAAAATACTATTAAAAAGAAGAATGACTTCAGTTCTTTCTTTCTCAAATCAAGTCAGAGATGTAATGAAGAAAACAAAACGTAATCCAAGAAAATTAACACATTCTCAACACTATTCCCAATTCAAACTTATAATGTAGACAAAAATGAAAAGAAAACCTTTTGTCAAATACAAACAAAAATGTCTCTCAATCGACTAACAATCCAGGAATTAAAAACAATCCAAAACTCCAAACAAATCAAAGACTCTTTGTCAAACAAGCACTTAGGACCAAGATCTAGATATTATATCTTTGCGACAAAAACCAAAAAAAAAACTTGCAAAAATTACAAAGAAAACTTTCAATTTCCAAAAATTGATCAAATGCAAGCTTCAAACTTATAAATCAGTCATTCACTAGTGCCAGAAGTTCATCCCAGGCAGTTGAGGCAAAATTGGGTAGAAAAAAGAAAAATGGCTATCTCCAACAATTCCTCCAGGAATCATAGCAGGTTTCAGTGGAGCACAGTGCGATGATCTAGGGTCGTCGTATTATGTCAATAAGGTACAGTGTGATGTCGTCGTAGTGGTCTGCACTAGTAGAGTCCAGCGTTAGAGGATCGTCGTGGGTTGTCTTTAGAGTACAGTGTGACGATCTCTGAAACTAAAGGGAAATGGGAAGAAAGACAAAAATTCTCACTGAACTTTCAGACCTAGAGAGTCCAAATGGATCACCCACGGACTCAGATAATGAAATAAACCAAAAGAAGGCAGACTAAAGGCAAATAAGAGGCAAAAAACCAAAAAAAATAGTATCCCCAGTATGGTCCTTGATTTTTTTATCGGACTAATCGATAAGTGCGGACACAAATAGATCTCCCTAACTTCCACAAGAAACTAGAACAAAACAGAACAAAATACACACTTTGCCTTAAACGTCGTTGTCATATAAACTAGTTTGGTGAGGTACAAGTGACATACCTTTTAAAATACGCTTGATCCTCGCTAGTGTTGTCCTTGTAGCTCCTTCCTTGGGTTCATAGAATAGTAAGAATGTCTAAGAATCACAAACCAACTAAGAGGGAAAACAAATATATATATATATATATTAATGAAGTCTATGTATATGATCAAGGAATTATACAATAGAAGACGATATGCTTTTATAGGGAATAAAGGTATTGATGTATTAAATTAAATGGAAAGTGGAGAATACAACCTATGCCTTGATGTTGCAAGGTCCCCTTTCAAAGGCTCTTTGCTTCAACACACACACCTTTGCTCCAATGCCTTGAATGAATAAGATCCACCATTTGACTTGAAGAACTAAAGAAAATCTCTTAAGCATAATCTGAAGTAGAACTCTCCATGCAAATATTAGCCTATTCAACCTTAGCCTTTTCCATGAGATATCCCTCTTTATATAGGGTGAAAGAGATATGAATGAGGAAACTAGGATGATCCCACTAAATCAGAGAAGCGAGTAAGATCCAAACCAATCAGAGGCCACCTCATCTTCTAGAAGATTCCCTTCTAGAACATTCGTGAATTTTTACTTTTCCTTTGCTTTAAGCATTGTCACACCCTATGCACAAGCATCATGCGACGATGTCGCAGTCCAGGTTTAGGGTAGAGTGCGATGATCAGGCATCATCGCACCCCATGCATATAGCAAGGTGCGATGACCTTCCTTGATATGGTTTTTGAAAGAGGAAAGCAAATCACTTTTCTCATGGATAAAGTCTTCTTTCAATATTTTCAGGGACCATTAACACATGTTGTCAGTTCATCACTGAGGTGACCAAAATAATGTGTAACAAATAGTGGTCCTTGATTTTCAATATCTTTTCCTGAGATTTTCCTCAGAAGGCAAGGAAATTGAGCTTAGAGGTATCCAAGGGAAACCCTCTAAAATGATAACCTCTAACAACATGACAAATTACTCAAAAACAAACACCATGGTGTAATTGCACAATTGTGCTCACTAGATGTTCAAACATCTATAGCCTTTGCTCCAATGGATCTTCAAAAATTTATCAACAAGCATTCCAAGGTATTTGGAGAGATGCCTAAGCATCTTCCACCTACTCAAGATCATGCCCATGTTATTAATCTGCAATTGAGAAGTGTACATCCAGTCTTCCATGTTTCTTGCTTAAAGAAGATAATCAGTGACAAGATCTCAATGAAAACTATTATATCGGAGATTAATGGAGAAGGGAAAAGCATACGAGAACGAGAAACAATCCTTGAAATAAGGTTTAAGAAGTTGTGAAATTGAGAAATTACTCGGTACCCCGTCAAATGGAAGAACCTACCAGTGGAAGAGGTGACATGGGAAGATGATTTCCTCATGTAGACACACCTATGGTTGTCAAGTGTTGAGAATAACACTTGTTTGAAGGGGAGGCCCATGTTAACCCCAAGACAAAGCCCCAAAGCCCCAAACAAAGACCCATGTTATGGATAAAACCCCTTATTAAGCCCTAGATATTGAATTATTACATTTCTAGTGTTTTGTTTATATGTCGGCTAGAACATTTCATTTCACCCTTTCATTATAATTGTACCCTTTGTCTCATATATATATATATATAACAAGGAGGCCTAGTCTTAGGATCTTCTTATCTCATTTCATATTGTATTTTGAACTGGATATATTATCAAAAGAAGGCTTCTCCCTTGAAGTGGACTTTAATCATTGAGATTTGTCATTTTTAAGGCATTGGATCATAGTAGTGATTCGGTATAGTTGAGAGTGTTTTGGGGAATTAATAATGTAAACTTAGTGCCTAACTTATTCCACTTTTGTGTATCAAATTCTTGATTAATTCAATTATGATGATCTAGGTGCAATGTTCAATTCGTTTAAAATTGTTGTGACTCGTGAATTATTATTATAATGTTAGTATATATTGTTGATTAAATAGTGTTAATTACACTTTAATATGCTAAGCATGCCATAATAAAATAAATTAATTAAAAATATATAAATTGAATTCATCTTACATTTATTTGTCCAACCTAAATTAAAAATGAATAAAAAAATAAAATAACTTTATAAAATTCGCAATTAGCAATTAGTTATTCACACCTTCTACAAATTAATGTTATAAATAATTATCATACTTAGGTTTATATGGATTTGAATTTATTTAATAAGTGTGAGTTAATTCTATATTTAGAAAAGATGCACTAAAGTGGGTTTTTTTAATTAGATGTTATATGTTATTAAATATTCCATATAAGATAGTATTGGAGGTTTGATTGATTAGTTAAAGAGGTGGTGAAGTTATGTTCACTACATTCATACAAAAAATATGATATGCTTAGTTAAAAAGGGGTTTATTTTTCGATGAAGGAGTTCATTTTAGGTTTCAGTTTTTTTCGGTGTCACAGTTTCGAGGGGTTGAATGCTTCAAAATACAAGGAAAAAACCAACGTTTTAGGACATGGGCATCATCAAACAAATGCAGAAAGAGGGTTTCACTTTGGGATTCATAACCATTCACTAAATACCACCATTTAGGATCGAAAAAGCACCAAATTTAATGTGGTTTTCAAGGGGGAGTTTGTGCTCGAAGAAATGAAAGGAAACCCATACACGTTTTTTTTTAAATGATCGAATAGTTCCATTCAAACACTTAGAAATGATTGCTCTAATTAACTTCTCCATTCATATTGATCCTTTTATAGTCACAGGGGGGAGTCCCTAATGTTCATGCACTATTAATCGCTTAGAAAAATCTGCATGTTAGTATGAAAGAACAACACATAGAATACTTGTCCCCGGTATGTGTGCGAGTAACAAAAGAGATAAGAGTGTTGATACTTAAATAATATGAGAGAATTCCAATTTGAAATAACTAAATATGAAAGGAAAAAAATAATGTGCGCTTTAAGTGACCAATACAATCAAAGTAAAATCACTTAGGCCACCAACATTGTTGCACCAAAACATAATTATTGAACCAACAAATTCAAAGAGCTGTGAAAAACTACACAGTCGAACTTTGTCATCACATTTGTCAAAAGATTGACTACATCACAAAGATAGAATAAATATTGTTACAATATCATGCATTGCATAGAGTATAGGAAGTAAGAACAAAAAAGAAGGAAGAGAGAAAGTTGTTGGTTGTTCATTGAAAAACTCCACGTAAACAACGCCACTCACCCTACACTCTCTTAATTCTAAAAAATGGACAATTTGCTCATCCAAAAAGGAATCTGTTATTAAGTGGCTATCACAAGTGAAGTAAATTGTTGAAAATAACCACAAAACAACTATAAATATATTCAAAACTCCCACTCGGATGAGGTTGACCTCTAAAAATAATAATCTTGTGTGTCCCCCCTAAATTATCTTTGTGATGTTGACTTAACTTAAATAAAATAACTTTTCCTTAAATAAAATTTCCAAATAAACTCCCTGTCTCCAATATGAAAACTAACTTTTCCTTCTCTAAAAGAAATCCTCTCCTAGTTCCCAAAGTAGGCCAAAATTCTTCTTTCTAAAAATAATCAATGAGTCATCACCTCAAAATTTGTGCGATGCAAAGACTCTTTTTCACATCTACTAGAAGTTTGGCTTTTTGCAGTGTTTGGCACGTGATTTTATTTTTGTTGTGACATTCCTTGCATCACACTTGATTTTACTTATGTTGTGACACTGCTTGTTTCATTCTTGATTTATCTGTTGTTGCAATATATTGCACCTGGAAAAAAATTCCTTGCTTGTGATACATCACATCTCAAGAAACTTTGTTTCCTCGCAAAAAGAAAACTTCAACACTTTGCACATAAAACCTATTTTTGCACAACATATCGCAACACCATAAAAATATTATCTTTGTAATGTGTCACACCGAGAGAAAAACAATTCCTCTATAACATATTGCACCATGAGAAACATGTTTTCTTTGTGACCTATCGCAAGTCTCTAACTTTTTCTGCTTCATGACATATTGCACTTCGACAAAAAATATTTTCTCTATGATGTATCACAACGAGACAAAAATATTTTTGGTGCGATGTATCACATTGATAAAAAAATGTTTGTGATAAAAAAAAAATGACTTAGAAGAAAGCCAAAGACTTAAAAAAAATGATTTTTTCAAAGGCTAAAGGAAATAGGAAGACTTCTAAAATAACAATTTACCCCAAATCGATGAACATGCCTCTAAAATGAACTCTTATCCCTGGAAAATCTATCTTTGATCTTTGTGAAAACTGCCTCTGACTACTCACTTGATGAAAGATAGTTGGCTCTTGACCCTCCAGTTGCATGGGAAAATCTAGGGGTTAACAACCCCAATTAGGAAGATCACTATCTCTATGATGTAATGAAATAAAATGAAAGTATACAAATATTTTATTCATTTAATAAAAAAAATCCACTTACAAATCAAAATGTTTTAATAGATCCCAGTGGAAATGCATCTATGCAAGCAATTATTTTTTATAGTGAACCATATAAACTTGCATTCCATGTCCATTGCCCTATGCTCCATTGTTGGACAGGGTGTTATGTTTTCATTGATTTCAACAAGGGTTAATATAGGTTTATCATCCATACAAGTACCTGACTATACCAGTTGAAAGAGAGTTGTGCAAGAGCATTAACTCTGATGAAGTAGATGGAGTAATGAGAAGAATGAGAAGATGGTTTTTTCTGAGACATACAAGGTTGAAGTTGTCCCATAGAAATAAAAAGAAAGAAGATCAAAATATCGTGCTCAAATATAATATAGCAATTATATATGAATAAATATCAAAAGGAACATGTTCCAAATCTACCCGAGACTCTATCCTCCATTGTATTATAATTGATGCTCTGATCATTATAAGTGTGAAAATTGCAGGAATCGATAGTAAATGGCGAAGAATGAGGTTGATTGATCAACAATCATTGGATCAAAATGGAACCACGATCCGATGGCTGAGAATTTTTCCTCGTGTCCGTTGCACACCCCAAAAATGGTTAAGTATCATATTCTATCAATCGGACTCATACAAAGAATCACTTAAAAAATTCCAAGTATGGTTCATTATGGAGGTAGCAGAAGTTGGGTGTGCAATTTGATTACATCCGAGAAGACATGTGAGTCTGCAAGTCCACGAACCCGAGAAGAATCACTTAAAATTTCTAAGTATAGGTTCATTATGGAGGTAGCGAAAGATGGGCGTGCATTTTGATGACACCCGAGAAGACATGTGAGTCTGTGAACCTGAGAAGAATCACTTAAAAATTCTAAGTATAAGTTCATTATGGAGGTAGCGGAAGATGGGCATGCATTTTGATGACACCCAAAAAGACATGCGAGTCTGCAAGTCCGCGAATCCTCCAACAAACCACATAAAATATTTCTAAGTAAATTCCATGTTTGAAATGAATGAGGACCGTACACTCAACGGTTTATTAAATCCAAACCATAGATCTATCTAAAGCACCTAGGAAATCCATGATCATCCACTCAATGCCTGATTAAAACCCAACTGTCAGATCGAGGTGCAATAAAGATCATGGGAGGTTCATATCTAAACGTTCATTGGGATGATAGATCTACGGTGGATATGTAGCATGCATAGTTGAAGGGAGAAGAGGTTAATGAGAAGGTTGGAATCCATGTAGGTGGTTTGTAAATTGCCACGGTAGACATGTGGTAGTATCCTGTGAATGCAGATACCCTGATAGCAGGTTTCTAAAACCATTTTGATTACCCATGCCACTAAAAGGGATACCACAAGAGGTAAGTAGTAATCCCATACATATTAATAAGTCGTTGGTCACAAACGTCGGCCCTATGGAGTGAAGAACTTAGCGTCGGGGCTACAAAGGTGTTGAAAGATCCAGTTAGACCATAGTTTAGCTTGTGGTCTCGTGACAAGTAGTAAAGGTTGGTTATGCAGTTAAATTAGCCCGCGACGAAGGTGCTAGATTGAGTTTGTGGCTCGAGGTCTTATAAAGTAAAGACCACATATTTAAAAGGGGGTCATGAATTTACACCTGTCTATTTCCATAAAGGAAATATGCTTAAAAAGGCTAGAAATCTTATCATTATTGGAAGGAAAATACTCCAAGAAAAAGTGCATGGCTTAACAGTGCAAATTTATGATTCTTAACTTTAAAAGATGTTGATGAAAAAAACCAAAGTCACTCGATTACTTAAAAATAATAATAATAAAGGAAGAAATTTGTTGTTAAAACAACAATATTATTAAAAAAATAAGTAGTGCAATGATTATTAAAAGCAACACTGGTCCAAATTTTATACTCGTTGAAAGACTATATAAACCAGAAAATATGGTAGAAGGAAGATGTCTTTGTGGTCTAATTCGAAAGATCAAAACACAAACAGAGTCCAAGGAATAACGTGAAACATTCACCTGAAGTGAGGGTGGAAGGGATGAGAAAGGGAGGATTGGAGTCCTCTACAGGTTGAAGCTTGAAACAAGCAGTTCCAGCTTCCTCAAGTTGGTGCTTGAAAACAAGAGGATTGGAGTCCTCTACAGGTTGGAGCATGATCTACAGGGAGTTGGTGCTTGGAAAACAGGGTATTGGTGTCTCCTTGAGTTGGTGCTCAAAAGAAGATAAATTGGTGTCTCTTACAAACTGTAACTTGTAAATTAAATATAATTTTTATGATTGTTATATTTAAAAATCAGAGTTATGTACATTCTTATTGATAGATTGTTATAAATTAATAAAGAATTAATTCAATTTGAGAAAAAGAAGCAATATTGATTCACCCCCCCTCTCAGTATTGAACAACATTCCAACAATTGGTATTAGAGCAGGTTCCTTCACCATAGTCTAACCACTTTAAGGTAGATTCTAAGAAATCCAATGGATCAACAAGAAGGAATGTCCTCCAACACCATTGTTTAAAGGAAATGATTATGCATTTTGGAGTATAAGGGTGAAATTTATATGATGGCTCTTGGATTTAATGTTTGGATATATGTGGTAAATGGTTACATTGCACCCGCACCTTCAGATGTTGTTGCAAAGAAACTCTACAATGATAATTCAAGGGTTGTTAATGCAATTTTGGGTGGATTAGCAAACCCCATATTTATAAAAGTGATGCATTGTAAATCAACAAAAGAAATTTGGGACAAAATTAAAGTCATCTATGAAGGAGATGGCAAAGTTAAGCAAGCAAAACTTCAAACATACAGAGGGAAGTTTGAGAGTCTGAAGATGAAAGAGGAAGAAAACATTGCAGAATATTTTCAAAGAGTGGATGCAATTGATCTGGAATATTTTTGGAACAAAATGAAAGTAGAGATATTACAATGAAATACACACAAATATTTCCAAAAACAGATAAATACAGCAATACGTGATTTATATTAATGAAATAAATGTACAAAGACTGTAAAAATACAGAGTGAATGAACTCGCTAGAATGGTGGCAAATTATCTCTAAGAAGAGATGTGATGGATACACTTATTTGCAAGAAGATGAGTACAATGGGGCTCTGAAGGAATTTTTACAATAAACAAGAATGCCAAAACTCTAGACATCCAAAAACCTAACCCTAGGAGATGAAGCGTCAAAAGTCATGTGGGCCCCATTGGGGTAAGTTAGTACATCAACTTCTTGGGGTCATAAATTTTGAATACAATCTTCATTTTAGGCGTGTGATAGCCCGTTGGAAAGGTATTTTCTAGAACTACACATTACGTTGACAAACTTCAACTTTGTCACTAGCTTGATTGTGGCAAGCCCAAAAAACGTTTTTTAGGGCCTCAAAACGGCCCCGGAAGTGCTGAAACATGTACTGACATGAAAACTGCCAAAATAATCCAGTTTGAATAGGAGGGTTGCCACCAATATCCACATGGATGTTCTATAGGGCTTCAAGATAGCCCCGGAAGTGAAAAATCCAGAATTACAAAGAGATGTCACCATTACAAAGAAACGTGATAAAATGAAAACTGTCAAGATGAGCCAAGTGGAAGTTGGAACATGTGGGTGGCAACCAATATCCACCTGGATCAATATTCCCCCCTTAGGAAGCAATGGTATCCATTGTGTTGAGTTCCCATGGAAGAGGGGAAAGCATTTGTTGAATTTGAATCTTGGTGAGTTGCTTTCCTTGTTGGAGAAGTTGTGCTACTTGGTCTGCGGAAGGCTGTCACATTCCAGTTGCTAGAGGGGTTGAATTTGTTCCACCAACATGTTTTATCTTGGCTTGACGGGGCATTTTGTAGGCACCATCATAGGTGAAGAAGGAATATCTTATTTCCCTTCTGCAATCTGCTTCTATTGGATAGAAGGTGTTGAGGCTGCAGTGGTTACGGTGGCCTTTTGTTCATCCTTTGAATCGATTGTGAAGAGGTTGAATTTAGCAGTATGAGAGATTACCTTGTGGCATTGTTTTGGTGGAACAATAGTTGGAACTACCTATGGTATCGTGTAGAGCTGACCCCCCAGAGTAATAATGACACTACGGGGTTGAGACTCATAAACAGCATGACATTTCCACATATATGGTTGTTCCAAAACAACATCAAGAGGGGAAACATCACACACTACCTCATCCTTGAAGGGTTGGATGCCATAAGCCAAGCGACATTGTTGGATGACACGAAGATATCGTCCCTAATGAAGCCACCCGATGTTGTAAGGTTGCGGGTGTGATGTTGTCGACAACCCCAATTGTTTGATGACCTCAGTTGAGATGAGGTTCTTCTCGCTTCCACTATCAACAATGAAATGCAACAAGGTCACTTTCACCCACATATAAGAATGGAATAATAACTCCCCCTCTTCAGGATCTATTGGTTCTTATGGTTGAATTGTTGCAGTCGCGACGGTAGCAGTGGGGTCTGCGTCGATGATCTACCTTTTTTCATTATTTTCTAGATCAAATTATGAATCAAGATTCAGCTCCTTGTATTTGATCTCGACCACCAATGATTGTTTTGAGCGACATTCATCATTGTTGTTCCAGGAGATTTTATGGAATTCACACCACTTCCTAGTGTCATTCTTCGTCTTTCCCTTACCCTTCTTTTCCTGTGTCTTGTACTAGTTATCAGGAGGTTGTTGGTTAGGATCATATTTATTATGCTTTGGTTGTTGCAGATTTGTAGACCTGAACTCCCATTTGTTCTGGTGCTTAAATTTCTGCTCGATTTTGACAAAATATCGATAGGCAGCTCCCAATCATGAGATGTTTAGGATATCCATTTCAGTTTGGATGTACCTATCCAAAGCCCCACAGTATTTCAAAACCAAATTCCACTCGGAGTCTTTGATACTCAGCTTGGTGCGCAAGGTATGGAAAGTATTTGCGAACTTCGGCACCATTTGGCCCCTCTCTTGTCACAATGTGGTCAGTCTCATGTACCATTCTTCATATTTATCAATAGGGTAATATTCTTCCTTGACCACATCCACCCAAAAATCTCAAGTGGACTCGGCCCCATATATTCCAGATTCCTCTATGGAACTTTGCTCCCAGTAAATTTCCCACCAATGTTTGACATTGGGGAGAGCCTTGAGGAGTGTGAAGGTGATCTTTTCCCTGTCGGAAAAATTGTGAACAGAGAAATAACCTTCTAGCATATTTAACCATTTTTCTAGGGCATATGCATCTATCTAACCTTCAAATACGGGAATATCAAAATTAAATTGTACCTTGAAGGGAGAGGTTCTTCCAAAGTGGTTACTTGATGAATATGTTCTTGTTTCTATCGACGGGCATTGATGGATGTGGGAAAAATTCTCCATCATTTTGTCCCTCTGTCATGCGAGAGCTTGCTCAAGCAACAGGTTAATAAAATATTTTTCTCCGTCGTTTTTCTTTTCTTCTGCCATGGAGGGTTTCTTGGGCATGTGAGAGCGATTGTCATCAAGAGAGACAAGCTCGAGACCCAACTTGATATACTCGGACCTCGTTGGGGACATGCACTGAAAAATGATCAAGAGCAGCCTACTCTGATACCACTGATCCAGATTATTTTTGGAATGAAATGAAAGCAAAGATATTACAATGAAATACACACAAATATTGCCATAAAAAGAGAAATGCATCAATATATGATTTCTATTAATGAAATAAATGTACAGATACTGTAAAAATATAGAGTGAATGAACTCGCTAGAATGGTGGTAGCTTATCTCTGAGAAGAGATGTGACGGCTATGCTCATTCACAAGAAGATGAGTACAGTGAGGCTCTGAAGACATTTTTACAATAAACATGAATGTCAAAACCATAGACATCCAAAAACCTAACCCTAGGAGATGAAGCGTCAAAAGTCATGTGGGTCCCGTTGGGGCAACTTAGTACATCAACTTCCTGTGGTCATAACTTTTGCATGTGATCTTCGTTTTAGGCATGTCATATCCTATTGGAAAGGTCTTTTCGAGAAATACACATTATGTCGTCAAACTCTAACTTTATCAATAGTTTGACTCTGGCAAGCCCAAAAAACGTTGTTTAGGGCCTCAAAACAGCCCCGGAAGTACAAAAAAATGTACCGACATGAAAACTACCAAAATAAGCCAGTTGGAATAGGTGGGAGGCCACCAATATCCCCCTGGATGTTGTGTAGGGATTCAAGACAGCCCCGAAAGTGAAAAAATCCTAATTACAAAGAGATGTCACCATTACAAAGAAACGTGTTGAACTGAAAATTGTCAAGATGAGCCAAGTGGAAGTTGGAATAGGTGGGTGGCCACCAATATCCACCTGGATCAGAAATAGTCAATTCAATCAGAGCATTGGGAGAAGAGATAAAAGACAAAATTATTGTCTAAAAGGTGTTGATATCATTACCAATGAGATATGATGCTAAGGTATCTACCTTGGAAGATCGATAAGACCTTGACAAACTTACAATGGATGAACTTCATGGGATTCTTATAGCCTATGAAATGAGAACCGAGAAAGAAAAATCATCAAAAAGGGAAACAACCTTCAAGCATCAAAAGCAACAAAGAACCATGAGCATGTTCCAAATGAAAATCACTCAAACATATCAAATGAAGAAGAGGCTAACTTTATAAGGAAACTCAGGAAAGGGTCTGGGAAATACAAAGGGAAGTTACCCCTCAAATATTTTAGCTATGAAAAAGTTGGAAATTTTGCCTCCAAATGTCCCTATCCAAAGTAGGAAGAGAGTGATGATGAAAAAACTCAAAATCATAAATAACCCAAGAAGAGAAAAACTAGAAACAAGAAGAAACTCTACAAGAAAAAGAAAAACTTCTACTCCAAAGAAGACAGTAGTTCATCTGACATGAGTGAAGATGACGAGATAGAACTTTTGTTTATGGGCATAGAAACTCAAAATAATGTTGTTGATGATAATGAAGAAAACTCTAAAGTTGAAGGAGAAGTATATCTTGAAGGAGAATGTATTAATTCTCTTGAAGAACTGAGAAAATATAAAAAGAAGAACAAATCATTAAGAGAACAACTATAAGAACATGAAGAAAAAAAAAATCAAGAGAAAAGGAAGTTTAATAACCATCAAGGAATCATAATAAATCATTATTGACTTGAAGACTCAACTCCAAGAAGCCAAAAGAATTGAAGAGGTCATAAGTAAACAACTCAATGAAAATCAATTAGACTATGAAAATCTAGAGGCTGAAATTGTTTTTCTAAAAAGAGAACTTGAGAAAGGAAACAACCAATCAAGATTTGAAAACAGTTCAAAAATCTTGGATGATATTATTAATAGTCAAATGTCATCAAGCAATAATTCGAGATTGGGTTATGATCAAAAGAAGTCTAACAAACTATCTAACTCTGCATCTCAAAAAACTAACAAAAATCCAAAAAGTTATGCAGTTTCCCTTCAGAGCTCTTTCAAAAAGGAAGAAAGAAAAATAAAGACTAATTCTAATCAACAGAAATCTACTCTCCCTTCAAAATAAAATGAATATAGAAAGATTAGAACTACAAGAAGAACTCCCCCAAAAAGGTATCAATGTCTCTCTATTGGCTATTGTTTCTCTTGCAATAATTTTGGGCATAAAGCATTAAATTCTAGAGCTTATGGACAATACAATCATAAAAATGTTAAAAAATATGGTTATAAGAACAACAAGAATAATAATAATCAAGAGAATAGAAACTATAATCCATTCTCTACACTACAAAATTACAATGTTAAATGCCACAAATGCAACAATTATGGTCACAAATCTAGTGACTGTAGACTACCAAAGCTTCCTATAAAAACTTCCAAAATTCAAGAAAAAAATCATAAGAAGGCATGGAAACAAAAACAAATGGAAGAAAAGGAAAGTTCTCATAGAGAAATATTTTTAACTACATAATATTATGGATGATAAGAAAAGGATTAACATAGAACTTTGAACTTTGAGATAAACCATATCAATGCTATCAATGGGTAGTTCAAAAGAAGCCCCATTTTTACCATTATACTTGGGGTTTATTTACAAGAGACTTAGAAGCACAATATGGGAAAGTTTTGGAACATGACTACTTCATTCAATCGACAAGAATCAAGCACTTAGGTGATATTGAAGATTATAATTCAAAATTCCAGGTATTAGCCATAAGGGTGGATGACATAAGTGATGAACATTCATTGGAAGCTTACTGGGTGGATTAAACGAAGACATTAAACATGAGTTTTTCTTAAGACAACCTACAAATATCATGTAAGTTATGCAATTTTCTCATCATATTCAAGCCAAGAATAAGGCTAAACACAAGTCTACCATTGGAACATACATCAGAAGTAGAGATTGTTTTGGGGTTCATAAGACAACCGTACCTCAACCGACAAGGTTGACACCTCAAAAAATGGATGACAAAAGAGAAAGGGACTATGTTTCCATTGTGACAGCAAGTATAGTAAGGGGTATAAATGTCTTGAGAAGAAATTATTGTACATATACTGTGAAGAGGAAGAAGAACTGGAATTGGAAACGCCACAAGATTTAGAGCTAGAAGAGACTACTCCAACGATATCTTGCCATGTATCGGTTGGAATTAGTACTCCACAAACCCTCAATATAGAAGGATATATATGTAAGGAAAAGGTAACAGTGTTGATTGATTCTGGTAGTACCCATAACTTCATCAATTACAAATTAGCAAAAGATCTCAATTTCTTTGTGTATCCAGCACTAGAGTTTCAAGTAATGATTGCAGATGGAGGTACCATCAATTATTCTAGGAATTGTCGTAGTATTAAGTTCAATATGGGGGAGTATTTATTGGATAGTCCCATGATTACCATCAAAATGGGTGGGGTTGATGTTGTAATAAGGTTCCAATGGTTAAAATCATTGGGAATAATGGCCCTTGATTTTCAAGATCTTTTCCTGATATTTTCCTCAGAGGGCAAGGAAATTGAGCTTAGAGGTATCAAAGGGAAACCCTCTAAAGTGATAACCTCTAAAAACATGACAAAAATACTCAAAATCAAACACCATGGTGTAATTGCACAATTGTCCTCACTAGATGTTCAAACATCTATGGTTTTTTCTCCAATGGATCTCCAAAAATTTATCAATAATCATTCCAAGGTATTTGGAGAGATGCCTAAGCATCTTCCACCTGCTCAAGTTCATGCCCATGTTATTAATCTGCAACCAAGAAGTGTACATTCAGTCTTCCATGTTTCTTTCTTAAAGAAGATAATCAATGACAAGACCTCAATGAAAACTATTGTATCATAGATTAATGGAGAAGGGAAAATTATACTAGAACCAAAAACAATTCTTGAAATAAGGTTTAAGAAGCTGTGAAATTGAGCAATTACTGGGTACCTCATCAAATGGAAGAACATACTAGTGAAACAGGTGACATGGGAAGATGATTTCCTCATGTAGACACACTTTCAGCTATCAAGTGTTGAGAACAATACTTGTTTGAAGGGGAGGTGCATGTTAATCCCTAGACAAAATCCCAAAGCCCCAAACAAAGACCCATGTTATGGATAGAACCCTTTATTAAGCCCTGGATATTGAATTATTTCATTTCTAGTGTTTTATTTATATGTCGGCTAGAACATTTCATTTCACCCTTTCATTGTAATTGTACCCTTTGTCTCCTATATATATAACAAGGAGGCCTAGTCTTAGGATCATCTTATCTTGTCTCATATTGTATTTTGAACTGGATATATTGTAAAAAGAAAGTTTCCCCCTCGAAGTGGACTGTAATCATTGAGATTTTATCATTTTTAAGGCATTGGATCATAGCACTGATTCAATATATTTGAGAGTGTTGTTGGGAACTAATAATGTAAACTTAGTGCCTGACTTATTCCCCTTTTGTGTATCAAATTCTTGCTTAATTCAATTATGATGATCTAGGTGCAATGTTCAATTCATTTTGAATTGTTGTGATTGATGAATTATTATTATCATGTTAGTATATATTATTTATTGTATAGTGTTAATTACACTTTAATATGCTAAACATGCCATAATAAAATAAATTAATTAAAAATGTAAAAATTGAAATCATCTTACATTTATTTGTCCAACCTAAATTAAAAATAAAACATAAAATAAGATAAAATAAAATAACTTTAAAAATTTTGCAATTAACAATTATCTATTCACACCTTCTACAAATTAATGTTATAAATAATTATCATACTAAGGTTTATATGGATTTGAATTTATTTCATAAGTGTGAGTTAATTCTATATTTAGAATATTAAAATTGAAAATCATCAATCTTTATATTAAAATTGAAAAACTGAATATGATTATTGTTGTATTATATGTGGATGATATCATCTTTGGAAGTAATCTAAATCCTTTTAGCAAGCAATTTGCTACGAAAATGCAAAAAGAATTTGAGATGTCAATGCTTGGTGAATTGACATTCTTCCTAGGACTACAAGTTTCACAATCAGAAAAAATCATAGTCATATCTCAAACCAAATACATTAAAGAAATGTTGAAGAAATTTCAAATGGAAGATTGCAAACCTATGAGCACTCCTATGATTATAGGATGGAAACTAAGAAAAAATGATGAATCACTAAATGTAGACCAAACCATGTATAGATATCATGCAAGATGTAGGATTAGTGACCAGATTTAAATCTTCACCTAAAGAGACTCATGTGAAGGGAGTTAAAAGGATTTTTAGAAATCTCAAAGGCACCTTGGATTTCGGATTGTGGTATCCAAAAACAAAAGAATTTTCTTTAACTACATATACTGATGTAGACTGGGTTGGAAGTGTGGATGACAGGAAAACCACTAGTGGAGGAGCATTCTTCCTAGGAAAATGTCTTATATCATGGCTAAGTAAAAATAAATCCTCCATATCACTATCTATAGCAGACGTTGAATATATTGATGTTGCATCTTGTTGCACTCAAGTAATCTTGATGAAACAAAGTCTAGAACACCTACAAGTAAAGTATGATCATCCTATTATTATTAACTATGACAATACCAATGCTATAAATATGTCTAAGAATCTTGTCATACACTCAAAAACCAAGCATATCCCAATTAAATTTCATTTCTTAACAAAACAAGTTTCTCAAAAAATTGTTAAAGTGGAATATGTGGATACTAAAGAAAAAATTGCAGATATATTCACAAAACCTTTACCCAGGAATACTTTTGCATACCTTAGATAAAAATTGGGGGTAATCTCCATATCTAATTGAATTGCACAAGCTTCATCACAGAAGGAGCACATGGGTAGGCAAAGTATAACCTCACAGGGAGTAAAACCCCAAGGGGAGTATAGAATTGTCCTTTCTGTCATCGTTGTCAAAGGAGGAGAATAAACAGTAAAACTCAGTTAAAATAAAGAGTTTTTACTTTGTTTCCATCAATTCCAAAGGGGGGGAATGTTGGACATGGTGTTATTTTGTCATTGATGTCAAAAAGGGTTAATATGGGTTTATCATCCAGACACATACCTGACTATACCAATTGCAAGAGATATTTGCAAGAGCATTGACTCTAATGAAGCAGATGGAGTAATGAGAAGAATGAGAAGATGGTTTTTTCTTAGACATACAAGGTTGAAGTTGTCCCATAGAAATAAAAAGAAAGAAGATAAAAATATCATGCTCAAATAAAATACAATAATTATATATGAACAAAGATCAAAAGGAACATGTTCCAAATCTACCCAAGACTCATTCTTCGCTTTATTATAATTGATGCTCTTATCATTGTAAGTGTGAAAGTTTCAGTAATCGATAGTAAATGGCGAATAATGAGGTCGATTGATCAACAATCGTTCGATCAAAATGGAACCATGATTCAATGAATCAGATATTTTTTCGGCAGTTCGATGCACACCCCAAAAATGGCTAAGTATCATATTCTATCGATCAGACTCATATAAAGAATCACTTAAAAATTTCTAAGTATGGTTCATTATGGAGGTAGCAGAAGTTGGGTGTGCAATTTGATGACATCCGAGAAGACATGTGAGTCTGTGAGTCTGTAATTTCGTGAACCCGATAAGAATAACTTAAAATTTCTAAGTATAGGTTCATTATGGAAGTAGCAGAAGTTGGGCGTGCATTTTAATGACACCCAAGAAGATATGTGAGTCTGGGAGTCTGCAAGTCCGTAAACTCAAGAAGAATCACTTAAAAATTCTAAGTATAGTTTCATTATGGAGGTAGTGGAAGATGGTCGTGCATTTTGATGACACCCAAAAAGACATGTGAGTCTGCAAGTCTGCGATTCCACCAACCCGCCACATAAAATAATTCTAAGTAAAGTCCATGTTTGAAATGAATGAGGACCATCCACTCAACGGTTGATTAAATCTAAACCATGGATCTATCTAAATTTCCTAGGAAAGCAAGGATAATCTACTCAACACCTAATTAAAACCCAATCGTCAAATCGAGGTGCAATAAAGATCATGGGAGGTTCAGATCTAATCATTCATCAGGATGAAAGATCTACGATGAAGATGTAGCATGCATCGTCGAAGGGAGAAGAGGTTAATGAGAAGGTTGGAATCTGCGTTGGTGGTTTGTAAATTACCACGGTAGACATGTGGTAGCATCTTGTGAATGTGGATGCCCCAATAGCGGGTTTATAAAACCATTATGATCACCCGCACCACTAAAAGGGATACCACGAGTGGTAAGTAGTAATCCCATACATATTAATAAGTTGTTGGTCACAAACGTCGGTCCTATGGAGTGAAGAACTTAGCGTCAAGGATACAAACGTGTTAAAAGATCTAGTTAAACCATAGTTTAGCTTGTGGTCTCGTGACAAGTAGTAAAGGTTGGTTATGCAGTTAAATTAGCCTACGACGAAGGTGCTAGATTGAGTTTGTGGCTCGAGGTATCATAAAGTAAAGACAAAATATTTAAAAAGGGACCACGAATTTATCACTTGTCTATTTCAATATAGGAAATACGCTTAAAAAGGATCGAAATCTGATAACCATTGAAGGGCAAATACTCCAAGAAAAAGTGTTTGGATTACTAGTGCAAATTATGAATATGATTCTTAATTTAAAAATATATTGATGAAAAAAACCAAGGTCACTCGATTACTTAAAAATAATAATAATAAAGGAAGAAAGTTGTTATTAAAACAACGTTATTATTTAAAAATGAAGTGGTGTAATGATTATTAAAAGACACACCGGTTCAAATTTTATACCAAATGAAAGACTATATAAAGAAGAAAATATGGTGGGAGGAAGATGTCTCTGTGATCTAATTCAGAAGATCAAAACACAAATAGAGTCCAAGGAAGAACGTGAAACATTCACATGAAGTGAGGGTGGAAGGGTGGAGCAAGGGAGGATTGGAATCCTCTACGGTTTGAAGCCTGAAACAAGGAGTTGTAGCTTCCTCAAGTTGGTGCTTGAAAACAAGTGTATTGGAGTCCTCTATAGGTTGGAGCCTGGTCTACAGGGAGTTGGTGCTTCCTCAAGTTGGTGCTTGGAAAACAGGGGATTAGTGTCTCCTTGAGTTGGTGCTCAAAAGAAGAGAGATTGGTGTCTCTTACAAACTCTAACTTGTAAATGAAATATAATTTTTATGATTGTTACATTGAAAATTCATAGTTTTGTACATTCGTGTTGATAATTTTTTATAAAATAATAAACAACTAATTTAATTTTAGAAAAATAAGCAATATTGATTCACCCCGACTCTTTGTCTTCCTCAACAACCAAGACTTGATTATACCCAAAAAAACCATCTAACATGGACATGCAAGCTGATCTCGTGACTTGTTGGAGGAGAAATTCCATGTTAGCCAAAGGATAATTATCCTTTACACTTGATTTGTTAAGGTCCCTGAAATCTACACACATCTGAATCTCCCTAGTCTTTTTTCTCACAACCATCGGATTTGAAAGCCAGTCAAAATGTCTCATAGGGTATATTATTCCATCTTTCTTTAATTTTTCCAATTCAACCTTTACTTGTGGCTTTAATTTGGGGTCCATCATCCTTATCTTTTGCTTGATAGGCTTTTCTCCTTCTCTCAAATGAATAATGTCTTGAAATATTGCTTTATCATATGCCTTTAAATCATCATAACTCCATGTGAACACATCAATATATTCTTTAAAAAGTGTGACATATTGATCAACTTCATCAACTGTGCAATCAACTCCCAAGTTGACATATTTTGGGGAACTATCGGTTCCAATATTAATCTTTCTTGTTTCTTGAACTTTTCGGAGCAACACTTTTTCCGGGAGATTTTTAGCATGATCATCTCTTTTAAAAAGGGACTCAGATTGAATACAATTCTTCGGAACAACAATGATGTCATTATCCTCATCTTCAGCGTCATTTACCAAGAAATTTTCTAGTTCTTCATCATTCTCAAACACTTGTAAATACTCTTGATTGTCGGGTACAGAAGGTCGGAATATTCTTTTTACTTGAAAAGATGTTTTTCTTTGAACATCATCTGGGTTCAACAGTGAAGCCTCCAAGCTAATGAATCTACCTTATGATTTTTATCCCTTGGTATGAAAGAATTGTTAAAAGAGCTAAAATATTCTAGCAATTCATTAACTCTTTTGAAATAAAATTTGAGTCGTTCTTTCTTAATCTTATATCTATGGGTAACTTGATTTATTACCAACTCAGAGTCGCTAGTCATAATCAAATGTTCTATATTCATTTCTTGTGTGAGGATCATTCCTTCAATCAAAGCCTCATATTCTGCCTCATTATTGGTGCATGCAAACTCAAGTCTGATAGCATGTGGATGTACAATATTTTATGGGTTTATAAGAACAATTCCAACTCCACTCCCTGAACTTGAGCTAGATCCATCAAATGTCATCCTCCAATAACGCTTTAAAAATGGTATTGATTCTCCATGACCTCAATTTTCTCCATGTCTAGAATAGCATAATTTCCAATCGCAACATCTAGATAATCTTCCATTAGTTCATTATCCTTCTTTTTGAAAGAAAACAGTCGCATGGGTTCATGAGGAACCTTGATCATTGTTGTGTCTTTATCTGGAAACATTATGCAGCTTCCATCATTCATTATGTATCCTTCGATCATAGATGACCAATATCTTCCTAGGACAACTCCATATGCAGGAAGAAGAGCTACCACTGCAATATTGAAAACTGTAATAATATGAGGAGCAACAGTGATCCAAGCATAAAAATATTTGATCTCTCTGTAAACTAGCACTTGCCTCGAATCAATTGCGTAAATGATTTCCCATGTTTCATAATACTTGGTACAACTCATACCTAGCGCCTCCATGACCACCAATGGCATAATATTATTTGTCGCGTCAATGTCAACTAAATAGTTGTGGAGTGCAACATCATGATTCTCAATTGAAATATAGAAAGGTGGAACTTTACCTCTCAACTTTATTGTTGATGTGCTTTGCCTTTGCTTTGGACTTATGACAACAGCCTCCATTCTTCTAGATGGGTTATCCAACAATCTCAAAATAATTTCCCTCTGTTGAGGGATCTTCACCACTTCCATGAAGGGAAGAGTAATCTGCAACTTACTCAAATACATTACAACGTTATATTTCATCTGGGGAGGGTTTGATATCAGGTTTTTCTTTTTGGTTCCAGTATTACTTATCATATTTTTATTGGCCTCTTTCTCATTTCCTTTTTATTTATCTTTTTCTTTATTTTTTTCTTTTTCCTTTTCAGAATCATATTTATTTTTGGATTTATTTACAAATGTTCATGTTTGGGAAACATTATCTTGTGAGTCGGGATCATTGTCGCCTTCTTCAAATATATACATGAATGTCTCGCATCCATCCATTTGTATTGTTTCAAAAAATTCCTCCGGTAAATAATAATTTTCTTGCTCATGTATTTGTTCATCATATATCTCATCCAGAACAACTACATTTGGAACTGGTTGTCTGGGGACCCTTTGTCTTTGTTGATTATCAATATTTTCAAACCTCACTCTATTTTCTTAGGGACGGTTTTGTTGATATTATGGTAGTTGCGGGAGGTATTTACTTCCACGTGTAAACCTAACGAGGATAGAATACTCCAGGAAGTAAGAAGAAACCCTAATGAGTTGGCTAATAACCTTAGAAGACTTGTCGGCTCAAGAAGATAATTTACATTAGGTTATTAGCCTCCAAGAGAAGAAGTTGGCCAGAAATAATAATATATATTGAACAAACAGATACCCAGAATGAGAAGTCGGCCCAGGCAGTTAGCCAGAATTAGTATAAATACAGGAGGCCAGTTCTTATTTTGATAGGCAGTCTCAGAATTGTAGAGCAGCACCTGTGCGCACTGCAGTTGCCCAATTTATGCGCAGGTTTGGAGGAAAACTGTGATAAATCATAAACAAGAACAACAACATGGCGAAAAAGGCTCACAAGCCAACACTTACTTGTATTCACTCCAATGTTACATATCTATAGTACAATGGATGATGCCACCTCATAGAGAGATTTCCTCTAGATCCTAAAATCATGCATGATGACTAGGCTAGGCAATCTTAACTAACTCATTAGTCATCACTTGAGGATATATTACTAATATCCTAAATGAATAATACAAATATAGGTGACAATTTAGACTTAGTGATTGGTAAAGGTAAGCCATAGGCTAACAATCCCCCCCTCAATCACAAGTCCAGTCAATAATACGAGAAATAAAGCATAAACTGGTATCAATTCCAAGTCTTCATACTAAAACTCATGTGTTGAGTCTCAATGAAGAATTGCCTGAAAAACTGCCAATCTGGATGTTGAACATGTTCATTTGAAATGAATTGGAAGAGCGCTGAGATATGGAAGTGAACAGCTGCAATGTCTGAACATTTCTTGATTGCTTGACAATTTGATCATTTTGCCAAGTATTTGAGCTAGAAGAATCTGATGTCTTCTGCTAATTGGTGAACATGTAGTATCACCACTCTAATATCAGTGTATCACTGAAGTTCTCTCTGAATATGTGGTTTGGGATGACCACTGACCAATTGATACCATGTATCTGATGGTTTTTGGATAACCACTAACCAATCTCGACACTTTTAGGTGTCCAACAACATCCCAATGTATAATGTGTATGATTCAATTGCAAGTCATTGAACCATAATCCTGTCAAAGCCTGCTATCTCTGGAAAATCTCACAATGTAATCATGTGAGCCAGGGTGCATGCAAATTTTTTACTTAATGTAAACTCCAATCTGATGAGAGTGAACCAAGAGAAGTCAATCAGCTTCTAGTCTGACACATCCCTGAAAATGCCTGACACCTCAATCAAATGCCAAGCTGCAATGCAGAAGGATCCTCTTGTCCTCTTCTAGGTCGAATGACCATCTATGTGAACCAAATGTTCACATCATTTCTCTCAAAATCAAAATCTATATGATTCAACTTAAACTTATTGAACCATAATTCTGCCAAAGTATATCATCTACAGACCGCAGTTGCCCATTTGGAAAATTTCATGCCCATCTAGCATACTTGATGTTTGTTGTTGTCAAAACTTTCTGTCTGACAACCATCTTCAACTCCATCATCAATTCCCCCCTTTGTCATCTGAAAGGAGAGACCACAAGTGGTTTCATGAACCATCATCACTGGAATTTTGAACTCCCCCCCTTATGGTGCATGAGAGTTACATCATTGTACTCCCCCCTTCTAGGCTCAAGAGAGTACCATACTTGTTCCATTTGAGTACAACACAAAGTGGGCATGCAGAAAAAACCACATGTTATCTCATCCCGTGAGGGCCATGCTCGAAAGCTACACCATAAGGGGACCACTTGTGTGAGGTACAAAAATGTTATGTAATACAAGATTGGTCTTTACTCGAGATTGAATTCTACGGTAAGACTTCTATAATCGCTTGGTTGTTGATGACCATTTCCAAGGATCAATCCACTCATAGTGAATCTTCAATCTTCAAAGTTTCTTTAGTGTTGAACATCTGTCTGAAGAATGGTTATGATTTCCACAATGCTGGCAAGGATGGAGATCAAAACACTGATTCTCCTTGTGACCAACTCGATTACAATGTTGACACTTATCATTCTGATGTTGAACTTGAACACGTGAAGTTGAAGCTTCTTGAAGGAATCCAGCACTTTGGAACTTGATTGGTCTGGAATAATCAAGAATATGAAAGGTAACTTCATTGTCATATCCAAGTCATGTTCTATTCTTATTGTAGATGATTTCTTCCCAAGGTCTGATGATGGGCTTGGAAAGAGTATTATGAACCTGTTGCTTTGAAATCTGTGGAAGTGGATTTACTGCATGTTGATGCATCATTGAAAGGTTTTCTTTACTGAAATCAAAAGAAAACTCTTGAAATGTAGGTTCATGGATATATTCAACTTCGTCTGAAACTGATTCTGAAGTTGTATCACTGTGTTGTTCCTTCACTGATTGTTGATCAAAAACATCATCATCATAATCATCATAAAGAGGGTTGTGTTGAACAAAAACTAGTTCTGAAACACTTCACTAGCTGTTGATTTTTGAGATCTATCAACTCATCATTCAATAGTTGAGATAGAGATTGAAGAAGTCTAACTTTAGATTGCGTCACTTGCAAACAAGTTAGCACTGATTGAAGAGTTACTTTGTTCAATGTCATTGTGTTGTCTTCAGTGGTGTTTATTAGAGTGTTCAGTAACTCTAATAATTCGAGACTTCGAGCCATTTTAAAACACTAAAAAAAGGTCTCCTTGTGCAGGTACATCCTTATTACAATTTTGACTCGACAGAAGAAGGATTATCTGCAACTCGCTCACTTGAATCGCTCACTTGAACTTCACGCTCACTTTCACTTGTCTTGCTTTCTTCCAAGAAGTTGAGGATGTCGGTTACCACCGAAAATGCATCCAAAACTTGATGTTTACAATGATTTAAACTTCTCAATCTTGTCAATTTGGACTCAAAATTACAATGAATCTTGGGTGTCGGGCTCAACCGAGAATGCACCCAATTACAAATTCAACTTCACTTGATTTATAAACACAAGTAAACTTACCAAATGACTATTTGCAAGTTACAATAAATCATGATTCTTAAGTTGAATTAATCTTCAAATTTGAATGTGTTTTGGAGCTTTTAGAGTCCAGACCACCTTTGATGTGTTGCACCTTTCATTAATGAGTTGCACCTCTCATTAATTGCTTGATTTGCATGAATTTGTGCTTGTATGTTGCGTTAAATGATGAATTGAAAATATCATTATGTCAACACTAGACATAATGACTTAAAGATTCCATGAAAATCTTACCATCACACACAACACAAAGTGTACCTAAGATCCCCTTATTCAATTTCGGGCGGATCTAGGACACAGAGAAAAAGACTTCAATTTTATTATGAGAATCGTTCTTACAATAACCGTGCTCAAATACATTTTGAAACTTTCTTGAGATCACAATGGTGTATGAATTACAAGCCTTCTTCTAGAAAACACCTATACCAAGCTAAACACACTCAAACATTGACCATAGTCCTTTCATAAGACTTCCCATCACTTACAATATGATCAACCTTGAGTACACAAAATGGCCCTTTGAAATTGTCAAAAAAAAAACTTAGGCTATTTCATAGAACAAAACCTCTAGTCGTCTTATTACCTAAAGAGGAAAAACAAGCTTCACACAATCTCAATGCAAAGGAATTAGCATTTTTCCCTTTCTCCATGGCACCATTAGCATGCTATGATTCCAGAGTTAGCAAGGTATTTGTGCACTATATATTCCAAGCTCCACCCCTTTTCATACATATCACAAACATATACGTGCATAAAAATAAAAAATAAAACATATATGTGCTAGCTAATCTGACAGTCAAAATGTCATGCGTTTTTCTCAAACTCAAGTGTCGCAAGGTATTATTGACAAATGATCGGGATAATTCCAACTTCTAAAACTCATTGTGTGCAAAGGAATGAGGACCGTTCGTGGAAAACTGCCAGACGGTACGAATGATTTCGAGCTCCCACACATTTTGAACCCTCGCGAGGCAATACCGAGCATTGGATTAAGATGACCATGGATCAACGATGTCGACTTCGTTGGTGGTTTAATCACGGTTCAACAGAGTTTTCAACAAATGAAAAAAGGGATGAAGGTTGTGGCTTGGCTGCTCCAGCATCATCAACTCATAGCCAAGAAAAGAACAGTAAATCTCCCAGCAGGCATTGCCAACCTAAACATTGACTTGGCCGACGTGCACTGAAATGCATTGCCTCATGTTTCTAATTATACCAATGAGAATACGTCACGACAGAGATTATGATAAACACAGAATAACCAAAATACTTATAAATAGCATACTCTTCTTGATGGTAATTTTCTTATCAGAATATCTGCAATATTTTATCCAAGACTTAACCCTCATAGGCCATCATTGTCAACAATAATACGAAAGGTTGAGCAAAACTAACACTCAAATATTCTATCTATGTTGATTGAATAATTGACATAGAAAATTACCCTTGCCGGAAACAATGCACCTTGACAGGAATTGAATAAGCGTAACAGGAACCAAGGTTCGCTACCAGAATCATTGTTGACTGGAATATTCAACACATGCCACCAATTCACTCGCTTCAATTGATGAGAATGTCATCCATAAGTTCTTCCTTCATCTCAAAACCTTCCATAGTTTGACCACGCATTTCTAATTGACTCATGCTCTTCTCAATGCACCATCAATGGTGACTTCCCTTCATCACTTTAACCACTTATGAATCAATGTCAGTTAATGGATCCTACTGCATTGGTTCATCGTTTTCCCAGATCGCTGATTTTAGCAGTCCTGCGATTGAATTCAGTTTCTGCAAGCAAAGGTGGATTAATTTTCCACTGTGAAAATCGAGCTTTTGTGCTCTATAATTTGGTAGTAAAAGTCCATGGCTTCCACCGATCCTGTCGTTTATTCCGTCGTTGCTAAGCCGGTGGTGAATGAATATCCTAAAAACACTGAAGAAAATCCCGTCAAGGCACCAAAGGACTAAAAACTCTCAGATCCATAAATCGTGGAGGTGAGGTTTGTTGAACAAAAAAACTCTAGATGTGCGCAGTCAGATTAGGATCCACATGAAATTCTTCACGTTGATTATCTCATGATCTGGCATCTCGCATGATCTCTGACGTTTTCATTTATACGATCACAACAATCCTTGCGCGATCTCCTTGCCAATATCCCTTCTCTTGGTTTTTGTGAAACATTTCCACAGCCTCACATTCGAATAATAGGTGACTCGTCAATGCGTCTAGTTTGTTCGAATCTTCAGAACCGAAACAGAAGATGTAGGAGGACCAGAGGTCGCATGATCCAATCTCACCATAGCAGATCTGTCTGTTTGCATCACTTACTTTCCTCCTTCCAGCAATGCGTGGACTTGGTGGAGGTTGTTGCAGATTCGTATGCGAGCAGAATTGCAAAGTTCAAGAAGATTTAACTTCACCTGTTCTCTACTCCTCAGCGTTTGGTTTCACTTTCCCTCAACATCCCAGATGTTTATCGATAGCTTTGACCAAAGACATTCAGTGCGCAATCACACTCAATCCCAAATAGACGACATCTGCAGTCTTCACGGAAGTAGCTCAATTTGCAAATCACGTGCCATATACAGATCTCAAGCTGAATAGGTTTTCGAACTTGAGAAACGGTGACCGATGACACACTTCCATTACGAGATTTCCCACGACCTTTACACATCCATGCAGATCCCTTTTTGAAAAATGATTTCTTCCAATCTTTTTCGCAGCAGACTCTTCAGTCAAGATCAATCTGGGCAATTCACTGAGCGATTTGCTTTGGTGTAGCAATTTTGTGCTTGGAGAAGGAAAACGTTTAATGTAATAACCAAACACTGAACTCGACTTTGAACACAAACATTACACATATTACGTAGATCATATCTGTAATCCTACAATAAATCTCATAAATAACAAAATGAGGTCGTTGAAGTTAGCAAAGGAATGAACGAATGATGACCTTATTTTATTGTTGTGGCCCAAAACAGATGTAGATCTGTAATTTTGTTGGCAGCATTACTATTCTCTCACTCATGGACCATTACGATGGAGCAACTTTATCACCATCATTATCATCTCTTCAATGGACTTCCATGGAACACTATAGACAACCATAGGTGACATCAGGCCCTTAAGACCATGACAGCTCTGATACCAATTGATAAATCATAAACAACAACAACAACAATTGATAAATCATAAACAAGAACAACAACATGGCAGAAAAGGCTCACAAGCCAACACTTGCTTGTATTCACTCCAATGTTACATATTTATAGTACAATGGGTGATGCCACCTCATAGAGAGATTTTCTCCAGATCCTAAAATCATGCATGATGATTAGGCTAGGAAATCTTAACTAACTCATTAGTCATCACTTGAGGATATATTACTAATATCCCAAATGAATAATACAAATATAGGTGACAATTTAGACTTAGTGATTGGTAAAGGTAAGCCATAGGCTAACAAGTTGCTGCAACTAGAAGTTACGCTTGGACTATCTCTTGGCTAGGTTTTGGACTATCTGATTAGCTCCTGTTGATGCACTATCCTTGGGGAAAGGTGCACTACCCTTTGTTTGGTTATCTAGCCTAGGGTTTTCTTCCGGAGTGATTCTCTGTCAAAGCTAAGGTGCTCGGAGGGTGACTTTGGCCTATGGTTGGGTGACAACAGAGATATTGTCAATTCTAAAACGATCACATCCATTATATTCTAACAGGTTATGGGCCCACACTGTTGGACACACCTACCACACTTAGAGGGGGGGGTGAATGAGTGTGGGGATCTTTTTCCCAAAACTGCCCTCTTGCACAAAAACTCATCAATTAGCATTCAACATTTATTCATTACTCATTGTTGTCATTTATAACCA
>ML779795.1:320789-347307 GCA_009831015.1 Picea engelmannii
GTAAGGCCATAACTCTCAAACCAGGAGGAGTTATGTGGCATTCCACATACCACCAGAAATGGAATGACAAGCACTATCCATCTAGGATAGTTTCACCAACAATTTCCTTGATCTTCATCTCGTTATTCCTCATACAAGCATGGTTCCTCCAACCATTATTCTAGGATAAATCAATCCGTAAAGCGTCTTCCCATGAGGGCTTTCACCATAAGGGGACCACTTTGGAGTTCATCCATTTGTTTACCTATGCATCGATTGGTTTCCACTTGGACATGGGTCCTCCAACCATTCTCATCAAGGGAATCATATCAATCAATTACTTGACATCAACCAATGACATCAATCAAACCAAACCATTTACATCAATGACATATGATCCAACAATATCCCAAGTAATCAAACCATTGGCATCAATGAAAAACCATTGGCATCAATGACAACATGATCCAACACACACCTCCTTCATTCAGTCTAACCGCTGGAAGGAAACATAGCCAGAAGGATATTAAGCTCGTTGAAGAATTATCGCTAGGGTTTCCCAGCAGGAGCAGTCACCAAAGCACTGCAGTTAGGGTTACTAGTAGGTGCAGTTGCAGAAACCCTAATCCTCTTGTTGAGGCACCTCAAGTGAATGGATTGACCTAATCTCTGGATAGATCAGTGTGCTCTAGCCTAGCACATCTTCTAATACTCTCAGCAAGCCAAGACGTGAAGTTTGAGTTTGTGGTCAAATCTAGGGTTTGACCAAGTCAAAGTGGCCATGACTTATTCTATGAAGTCAGAGAACAAGTTAGATGGAGCCTCTAACTTTAGAGCGTGGAAGACAAGGATTGACCTCATCCTTGCCAAGAATAAAGTGCTAGATATTGTGAAAGGAAAGATCGTGGAACCAGTGTTTGAAGAAGGAAAAGAGAAGGAACCACAGAACACTGCAGTTATGGAGAAGTTCAAAAATAGTGACATAAATGCCATGAGTATCATAGTGGACTCTGTAAAATACCACTTGATACCCTACATCTCTCATCTTGACTCGTCAAAGAAGATGTATGATGCCCTAACAAATCTCTTCTCGATCATAAACATTGGACAAGTTATGAGTCTGAAGAATGAGCTCTGTGACATGAAGATGAATGATGATGACAGCATAACATCATACTTTGTGAGTATCTCCCAGTTAAGAGATCAACTACAAGCTATTGAAGAGATCACTTCAGAGAAGGAATTGGTAAACATAGTACTCAATGTTGTTCCCAAGACGTGGGATGCATTTGCCGCAAGCATGAATAGAAGGAATGAGTATCCGACATTTGAAGAAATTTGGACCTGTTGTGCTCAATAAGAATCAAGGATCAGTGCAAAAGAGAAACCCCAAAAGAAGTACGATGATCAAGCCTTCACAACAAGATTCAATAATTTCAGGAACAAAAGGAAGTTTGGTTCAAGGAGGAAGTCAAATCAAGAGAAATACATTTCAGAAGTACAATGCTTCAACTGTCGAAAGTATGGCCACTACAAGAATCATTGTCCCGGGATAAAGAAAAGGAAGGAGAAACACGAAGCATCAGTTGCCGAAGAAAAGGAACCTACAAAGAAGACTAAGCAGGACAAAAGAGACTTCTTTTTTTGAAGGTAACAATACTCTTCTTACCTCTTGTACATATCTTGTTTGCATCGTCTCTATACATATCTTGTATATCTATCTTCTGGAAGATAATGTGTTCCAAGAAGAAATATACCGATAGAAGAACAAAAATATAAGGATTGATATCATTAGATAATACATGAAAGAATGAAATACATCAACAAGTCATGTGGAAGTTATTGCAAAATAAGCCGAATCAATCATGAAGAGACCTAGAAGAAGTAAAGACGAAAAGAAGTCAGTAATCGAGAGGAAATTGGAGAAAGACTTAAGACGTTTTGTAGAAGACAACAAGATGGAAGCATGGACTCAGCTAGACAAAGAAAGCCAATTATATATTGCATAAGACAATGAAGTTGCAGACGGAAGTGTGGACTCTGTTAGACGGAGGGAGCAGATTATATGCACTCTTACATGAAGCAAGGATTAGGAGGGAGATAATCCTACGATCCATTGAAGGTGATGAAGTATATATCCATGGTAGTAACCATGAAAGACAGTACGTGCTCAGTTCAACCTCAGAAGAAGTCTTATTTGAAGAGAAGCCTTAAAGTATCCCTGGTTGTCCATCCAGATCTGTGTTCCTATGATGAAAAGAAGTGGAATCTTTAGGGCATGGAATATACTCCATGGACCCAAGAGCTAAACACGAGGAAGCACATAAATATTCAAAGAAAGAAAGAGAAGCCAGAACAACCAGTCATTGTATCAAGAATCACAAGATTGTCAGCCTGATATGACCTCAATAAAAGCAATCAAGCAGAGGAACTGAAAGTCGTGATGAAGAACAGTGTATGGAAGACTTATGAATGAAAGCATTGCGAGATATAGAACTAGAGGTTCTCCCAAATGAAGGGAGAAGACCATGATGATTATTTGTTTCAGTAAACCAGACATATCTCTACATGAGTCACTATATCATCTGTAACATCCATGAGTTGGAGTTCTACATCAGATGAATGCAAAGAATGTTCTCCAGAGAAATTGAATAAAGAGCATATGAAGAGCAACCTCAAGACTTTGAGTGATACCAAAAAGAGACCCTTGTATGCAGATAGAAGAAGACAACTTGGTGGGGAACCTTCAGTGCACAGCAAAAGCGTGGTGAAGATTTTCTATAAAAGAGATATTGTATCAAGATGATTACTCAGTAGATCAGATCTCGTGATAACAGAAGAAGTGTCACATGGATATGTTCCAGTTTTCCAATTATGATACACTTTATTGATCAGAGCTACATGAAGCCTTCAGAGAAAACCAGTGCTCTAGAATGAAGTACATTTGAAATCAAGCATTACATTATCTGTGATAAAGTTCAAAAAGGAGAAAGAGGTTCTCCATTACATATCTCCACAGATGAGCAGATGAGCAGAAATTTTTGGTAAAGCTTCTATCCAAGATGAAAGAGTTTGCGTACTCAAGCTAGATCTTGTGGAGACGACTTCCTTATTGAAAAAGGAAGAGATGACTCCCAGGTTGGGAGGGAGCACTGATATGTATTGATTTATGGACAGTCATTTTTTTTTAGTTCGAAAAATGGTCCAGGATGAGCAGTTTCCTTTCCAGTTCGGAAAGTGGATTGAGATTTCTGACGGACAATGATTTCCCATTGTGGTTAACATGGGAACTGGTCCAGATTGTTGATGTATCATAGACAGCGACTTCCAATTGTGGTTAACATGGGGAGTGATCTAGGGCAGTCTCTCTTCTTGTGGGTTACTCAAGAAGATTGGTCTGCCTCGTTGCACAACAATTTCTCATTGTGGTTAACATGAGGAATGGTTTGTTTTGAAGGTTGATACAGGACAATCTTTTCCTCTTGCGGTTAAAAGAGGAAATGGTTCAGACAGTCATTCCTTAGGGTTTATACATTCTCTCTGTGGTGCACTTTGATTAGTGTAGGAAGAATGGCCCAGAGTGGGGAATGGTCCAGGCTCAGCAATCAGGGACAGACATTCATTAGGGTTTATACATTCTCTCCAAGATGCACTTTGATTAGTGTAGGAAGAATGGCCCAGGGTGGGGAATGGTCCAGGTTCAGAAAATGGGACAGTTATTCTTCCTTGCTTGAGAAGAATAGTCCAGACAGCTCAACATTGATGTTTTACCTTTTGAGGGCAGATATTCTTTCAGATCTCACAGATGTGAGTGAAAGATTGGCCCAGATGATTCAGTTTATATCATAACATTGTTTTTGTGTAGGTTGATATCAGATGATTGTTATGAAGACTGTATGATAGTAGATGTATACTACTATGGTGGATGTGTTCCACTGTTCGTGACTATACATTATTGATCAAGTACTTGTTTTCTACTTGGTGTAGTAGTGTATCACTGGATTTTAATTATGTACTACTATGGATAGAAATAGTTGTGTTCTATTTTTGTTCTGATTACCTTGAAGACTGTCAACAATTTGGTAAATAATTATCAGCCAGATGAATGATGAACAGAGATTTTCCAGACAGAAAATGGTTCAGAACATTCACTCTTCTAGATTAGAAGAATGGCTCTTGTATCACTCTGTGGAGTGAGCATCATATCTGATTACTCAGATAGAGTATGGTTTCGAGAGATGATGCAGTTGATGATAATGATGGTGCTCATGATCTAGTCATGATCTAGTCTATATAACTATGATGATGTTACCGGGTGAATGGTATGTTTTGTGCTCAAGACCATTACCTGTAATACCTCCCTAGCTAGGAGGGAGTGTTGATATTATGGTAGCTGCGGGAGGTATTTACCTCCACGTGTAAACCTGACGAGGATAGAATACTCCAGGAAGCAAGAAGAAACCCTAATGAGTTGGCTAATAACCCTAGAAGACTTGTCGGCTCAAGAAGATAATTTATATTAGGTTATTAGCCTCCAAGAGAAGAAATTGTCCAGAAATAATAATATATATTGAACAGACAGATACCCAGAATGAGAATTCGGCCCAGACAGTTAGTCAGAATTAGTATAAATATAGGAGGCCAATTCTCATTTTTACAGGCAGTCTTAGAATTGCAGAGCAGCACCTGTGTGCACTGCAGTTGCCCAGTTTCTGCGCAGGTTTGGAGGATAGCTATTGCAGCTAGTAGTTACGCTTGGACTACCTCTTGGCTAGGGTTTGGACTATCTGATCATCTCTTGTTGATGCGCTATCCTTGGGGAAAGGTGTGCTACCCTTTGTTTGGCTATCTAGCCTAGGGTTTTCTTCCGGAGTGATTCTCTGTCAAAGTTAAGGTGCTCGGAGGGTGGATTCAGCCTATGGTTGGGTGACAACAGAGATATTGTCAATAGTAAAACGAGCACATCCATTATATTCTAATAGGTTCATTCTTTGTTCTTGTACCAACATTCTCAATTTTGCTATATAATTATCACCCCTTCTCAATCTAGTTATTTCATTTTGCATTTGCCTGATGGTTCTATTCATTTGTGCAATCTCAATCGTTTTCTTAGTTTCTTGTGCTGCAACAGGGTCAACCTTCACATCTGGTATGGTTCCCTTAAAAAACCCTCCTCCATTGGCTTGATTTTGAATTGGCCGTGACTTTTGTTCTTCATCTTTTCTCAAACTAGAGGCTCCTTGATCATCAATATTCAGACTTCCCAGTTGCCTCTGTACTTTTCCCAGAATGATATCGGGATCAACACTCATTTCAATCATGATTTCTTCCATCTTTGTGGCTTTAGTTGCTTCCTCTAGGGTATCCATTTGGGATGTTCTAATGGAAAACTTTACATTTGGTGGCATGGCATTTTTATAACAACCAAGTATCATTGTGTCATTTGACCTTTTATCTTCTGGAATCTTATTCAGAGTTTTATTGAATCTGAGATTGAAATCTTGTATTTTCTCATTGTTCTTTAAACCAATCTAGGTGAAATTAGTGAGAAGAGTACAATACGCGACTGGGGGAGCGAACATAGTCAAAAACATGGCTTCAAGATCATCAAATGAACCAATTGATCTAATGGGTAATGTTGTGTAACATTCATAAGCTCGGCCTGATAAGGTTTGAAGAAACAACCTTACCATCACATAATCATGTTCAACGTGATGAAAACCACAAACATCTAGGAACAAATCAAGGTTTCTTTTGGCATCAATTATTCTGTCTCCGGAAAATTCTGTTAGAGTACCATTAGGGAGAACAGGGAACTTAGGTTGCTCACCTAGAAGATTGGGGAGGGAATCTCTTATTCTTATCCAGTTTCCAAATATTCTCCCTTATTGATTTCTTCTTCCACCTCCTCCGCATCCTTGTCTTTCTTCATGCGGCTCTCCTCATGGCTCTTCTCGTGGTTCTTCATTCCTTTCTTCATTTATTCCCGCCGTGTCTGGCGGTATCTCAGGAATATGTTTTTCACTTTATAGAATATGCAGTTGCTTGCTTTTACTTCTGGTGATAGGTCCCTTGTATTTGTCCAGCTTCAATTATGCCCATGTTCCTCTACTCTTCGAGCTCGTCTTTTGTTTCTTCGGTCTTGTCTTTCCTCTCTCATCTTTCTTCATAGGCTTTCTCCTTCTTCTTCTTGGACCAATGTCTTCCAAGATATTTCCAATTTTTCCCTGGTTTCGGTTGTTTTTATTACAAGATTATATAGATTATGCAAAACGCTTCGTTGATTATTCAATCTAATTTCTAACTGGGGTTGATCATCCTGAGGCAAAGTCATGTATTTTAGAAAAAAATTGTTAAACTAGATTTCAAATTTTTAGTTGGTTCCCTAGTATGGTCACCAAAAATGTTGACACTTGAATCCATCAAGACCGAAACAACAACCTCACGAGGATGTGTATCCTCTTGTGTTTTTATAGATGTGGTACTCCTCTTTGTTTTATGATGTTCTTTGATACTCTAGATTTCCAAAATGATATAGGACTTTGAGAAAGTCCATTGTTATACTCAAATAAAGATAAAAGTTGCAGAAAATAACAATGTTTTATTTTAAAGAGAATTCCTAAGAGATGACCAGGAACCTCATACATCACACATTTGAAAACATAAGTAAAATTTATTCACATCCATGATAGCGAAAATAAATATTTCTGATCACACATAAAAATAAAAGAAGATGAATTGTACGCATAAGAGAAATTTGATAGAGTAAACACATGTCTAGCTCAAAGGAAGAAAATGATAGACCAATCTCAAATATTTTATACTCAAAACTCAGAGTTATAAAACACCATCAAAACCGATCCCGACTTAGTTCTCTTTGGATTTCTGAAAAAAAATATTAAAGTCTATTACAATGCTTTGAAATTGAAATGCGTTTATCCAAAGAACTGGGATTAGGGCTCTCGTGAACCATAAAAGTAAATATAAACAAGAAATAAATTGTGGAGAGAAGAAGGTGGGCGGAGTAAGAGTAGCAAGACCTGGAAGGAAGACAAAAGGAAATTATTAGATTTCGGTTAAACCTTTCGAATCAAAGAATCAGAATAACTAGATGAAAAAATGATAAGGAAAGAAAAATGTGATCATCATAAACTTACTACGATGGTATCTCTCCTTTCACTTGCTTGTTGTTGTCCTTTTATTTTCCTCGTTGACTGTTCCAAGAACCGTCTCAATTGTTGTCTCTTGGCCCTCTTTAGTTAATTTATTGATTTCCCTCTTAAACCAATCTTCAATGTAACTCTTCATTGGCGCAACATTTATCTCATGCCTAATTTTGATATAAACAATTCACCTTCTAAATCTCTTAGGTCATGAGAAATATCGTGGATTGATTCCTCAATATCTTGATTTTTCATATAATAATCTATAAGCCAATTATCTATCTCTTCTTGACCATGTTCAATTATGCCATTAAATTTCTCAGTCGATAATCCCTTTAATATCTCCACGTGTTCATCAAATTGTTGTCTTGTCATAAACATTGAGTTGAAGATTAATTTAGGATCTTGCACCTCACCAGTGCTTCCCGCTAAATCTATTTATGTAAGTCTTATGAATAATTCTTCTCTTTTCATTATAGTTTCATTGCATACTTGGACAATGTTTCTCGGTTTCTTGATCTTTTCTTTCCAACGGGAATTCAGTTGTTTGATTCGACTAGGACAAGGTAAATCTTCTTCTCTCCTCTTTAATTCTGTCATATTTGAGACTTTTATCCCAAATGGTAAAACAATATTTCTGTAAAATCCTTCTCCATTCTTAAAATCAACTTGGAGATACTCATGAAATGCATGTGCTCTTGAACCAAAAGAAACAATATTTTTAGATACCTCCCAGACCTGTATTATCAATGACATTCTCTTTTTAATATTTTTCTCAACATAATTTTGAACCATCGTAATAAAACTTGATGATCCCTTTAACTTGATACCAGGTGTAGTTGGTTTTATCATTGTCAAAGGACTGGCCAAGATGGGAAGAGGCATCAAGGCAAACTCTAATTCCTTGATCTCTTCCTTTAAGTTGGCATTCTCAACCTCTAAACCATCAATAGAATCATCAAGTGTGTCCATGGTTGCCTTATGAATTTTGGAAATCTGCGACGATCGCATATGTTTGAGGTCGACCTATAACTGGGTTTTTCCTTTATTGTTCTTCTATTCAATTATTTCCACAATCAGCTTTTTAGATTCTCTGTCAAAAATAGTGCTCTGAAAAGTGAAGGATTCTTCTTCACTAAAGGTTTCATTCCCAATAACTTCCATTACATAATCTGGTTGAGTAACATGCTCCTACTGGTCTATTGCAAGAAATATTTTTTCAATGTTTGCTTCTAGTTCCATATCTTCCAAGGAAAATCTTTGGATATCATTTTCTATAAGATTATTTTCTTCCTCTTGCACTGGGGTTTTTCTCTTCTTTCTCATAGGAAACTTGTGTGAACTTTTAATTTTTCTAGAGGGAGTATTCTTGTCTCCCCCTCCACTAGAACTATTGTTGACAATCTTTTTAATTGGGTGTGTCGTTGGAGCATTTCTCCTAGAGGTAGCATTCTTAGGAGTGACAACTGGAGATTGAGCACTTCTTTCACTGGGACTTTTTCCTTTTTTCTTGTAAAGATCATTACTGCTAATTAATGTTTCTAAATCACCAGCATTATGTACAGGAGTGTTTTGGTTGTTAACTTATTCTTCTTCTCTCAAGACAGTCTGAATGAAAGAGTTATTTAACCCTACTGATAGCATATGTCCAAAAAATATTCTGTTTGGATCAAAACCTTTCATCCTTTCAACATACTTTAAACTTGCATTGTTAAAACGATTTTCAAATTCATAAATTTTATTTATATGTCTCAAGACAAACTCTCCAATCTTCCATGGCAGGGGAATAAACTGCATTTTCCTTTTTTCATGGAAAAAGTGCAACCAGAAATTATATTGCCTTGCTACCTCTGTAATAAATAATTTATCGGGTACATAATACGGAAGGAAAGAAGGATTTTCTTTTGAGCAAAATATCCTTATGATATTATGATTCTCCATTTTCTCTATTGTCGCCCTTTTCTCTAAAAATTCGGTAGCTTCAAAAGATAACCTAGGAGTGTTTTCGCCCAACAAAAGTTTTATGAAGATTGAAACAAAGTCATTATACACTTCATAGAAAAATAGAGGGGTTTTATGCCTCCATAATGCTTGATACCAAAAGGTAACGGGATTTGCTTCACAATTTACCCTTTTACTGATGGTCAAATTTGGGAATTGGCACATACTTGTCCACACCATGCAATGATTTCCTTACAATCGAAAACCTCTAAAACACAACTAGCACGAGAAATTATAGATGTCCAAATTACATTCTCATCTTTTTGTGTAGTAGGAGGGGAGGAATAATACCAGTATGCTCTTGACCACTAGAAGTTTTGATCTTTGCGGCCAAAAATATTCAAAGTGTTACCACATAACTGTTGTCGAGTTGATGTTGCCATTAAGTTGACGGAACTATTTCTTCAACTGGATAATGGTCTCAAATGAACATTTTCAGAAAGATAATGATATTTTAACCCCTTCGAAAATGAAGATTAAATAAGAATTTAATGAAAAATTCTTCGAGCCTTTCGTCATTAATGATGATCATTTCGGGGCACAACCACTGTTAGAATTTAAATAGTACTTAATGCATATTGGGAAAAGAAAAATAATGGCAGGCACAGGTGTGAGAGAATTTTAATATAGGATTTTCGTGAACCCACCAACCCGTGGTTGTAGAAATGATAAAAAATATACTAAGTGTAGAGGAACGGTCGGTCAGACTCGCGTGCATGAAAAATGGAATACTTTGGAACCCGGCACCCATGATAAGGCTAAAGGTTAAGTGATGGTCGAAATGTAGATCATAGAACTTGAAGTGAAAAGTGAGGGTCACGGAAAAAGGAGAGCAAATGCTTCAGTCTGCGAACCTGTGAATTTGAAGAAAAAGTTTAAGTGTGGAAACAGACTTGTGCACAAGTAAGTGGATGGAAATGAAAACCTGCGAACCCGGGAATTGAAATATGGCTAAGTATAGTAGCCCAAAAAGGGGAAAAAGAAGGGATAAAAGAAAATGGGAAAAGGGGAAGGTATAGAAGGGGGAAAAGAAAAGGAATAAAGAAGTGAGGAAAATAGAATGTGGGAGGGAAAAATGGAAGTACAAAAAGGTCTCAACAATGCTCCATAACAGTTGTCAATTACAACAAATCTACTTGAAGAGAATAATAGGTCTCGTAAAGATCTGGTTTCTAGTCGTTGAGGTTGACAAAGTTCAAGGTCAAGGGGTCCCCTCTAGAATTCTATAGTTTGTGTTCAGAAGACTCCAATGACTTTTGTTGGATTCGATATCTTCTCTATGATAATTTATAAGAAAATGTCTTTCATATCAGCATATTTTGCATTGGCTTAATGTTGTTACTCTCAAATTCCCTTTCAAATCACTATATCATTCATCATTTAGTCAGTGGGTAAATATTCAGAAAATATCTTCCATGTAGTGTAAACTCATTATTCAACTAATATTAAGTGTCATTACTTGTATTTTTTCTAAACATGGAATCTACCAGAGAAAATGTCCAAAAACAACACAATCTAAAGGTCCCATATGCCAATTGGCATGACGGGATGTCAAGGTCCATATTTTTCCTTTTCCATATTCAAATATAAATCCAACTATGGAGTATATCTTAGCTAGCTTTTCAATGATCTCATCTATCGATAGTTGTTGTTGAGCATGACTCCACATTATGTGAGGAAGAGTTAACATGGAAGAAGCTTAGTCATTGATCTCCTTGTGTGACTTGTTACATTTTATTAACCATCTAGATTCACTAAATGACCATCACTATGCTTTGAACCATTCATCGTGGTCATGGATAATTATTCTCTTATAGAAGAAGATGTATTTGGATGGGATGTTTGTTATACCCTGTCCATTAATTTTCTTTGATGGCCATCAAAGTTCTGTAGATTATCTATTCCTTTTATCCTTTTGTTGAAACATGATTCCCCTCAGCCTTTGTTGTCTTCTTCTCCTTTTAAAATGGAAGTAGTGGTGGCCTCGAGGTTTTCCTCTGCTTTCCCCAACCTGTTCCCCTCGCCAATTTCTCTCTTGCTACATTTTGAACCTAAAATGACATTACCCACAACAAAATGAACTTTTCTTTCATGTGATACATTGCACTCACCAAAGTTTACTTTTGTGTGATGCATTGCACTTTGCAAATCCTTACCTCTCTCGATGTACCGCACAAAAGTGAGAGTGAAAGCTTTGAAAAGTGAGATGTATTGCACTATAAAATTAAACATTGGTGTGATGCAATGCACACCAAAGTTTACTTTCCTATGATATATCACAACACACCAAAGTTTGGAGCAATGCAATATTTAGTGACCAGAGGCATTTTCGGTGCAATATGCATTGGGTCACAATGAAGGAAAGTTTTAGAAAGTGCGATGTTTTGCATGAAAATAAACTTCATGTGATGTAATATATCACGGCCAAAGAAAGTTCCCTTTGTCGCGATGAAGAAAAGTTTGGGAAAGCGCAATGTGTCGCGCCAAAACAAACATTTTTGCAGTGCAATATGTCGCAACAAAGGAAAGTTTGGAGCGATGTTATATGTTGTTGCCAAATTCAATTTCCATGCGATACGAATTGTGTTGCAATGAAGGAAAGATTTCCATCTCTAGATGTTTCACAAAGAAAATTGATCGTTTGTGCCATTTCACACCTAAAATGACTTTACCCATGATACAACACACCACATCTATGTTTACTTCACCAAAATTTACTTTTGTGTGATAGATCACACCACACCAAAGTTTCTTTTGTAAGTTTACTTTTTTGCGATACATCACGCTTCCCAAATATTTCCCTCTCTCAGCCTATCGCAAAAAACTTGGTTGCTTACATTATTTTGCACTAGACTAAACTTTGGTGCACTACAATGTACTGCAAGAAAGCAAGCTTCGGTGCGGTGCGATGTATCACGCCAAATTTTATTTTCGTGTGTTGCATTGCATCGCACCAGAGTTTACTTTCTTACACTACATCGCATCTACCCTGGTCTAAAAGAGGTCTAAGACACATAAGACCAAATATTTTTTTAAGTGTTATACATGTGAAACTAAAGTGTCCATAAACCTTATAACGACGTACTTTTTGCATCTTCAAGAGGAACTACTAGTATTATTATTATTGGTGGGTGTGTGATGTTTGTAGTATAATTAAAATTAAAGGATTACAATGTTGCTTCATTTAAATTATTGAATTTCATATAAAGACTTGTTATCTTTTGATAAATGGAAAATATGATTTCATTCTAATTGAATTGAATTTAGTGAGATTTGATTTCATGAATTACCCAATTTAAAATTTATTAATGAAGTAGATAACATGTTAGGTGAATAAATCATGGGTAGTTGGGGAAGGATTATTTTGTGATATTTAACATTCCTAGGACCTTCTTGAGGAGGATAGGAAAACGGTGTTAGAGGAGGCATAAAGGGTGACTTAGGGGAAAGGAGAAGGGGTTGCATAGTTAGGGGAAAGATCTTAGGTTGAAGTGAAGGAGAACCATTGGAAGTGAAAACTATGAATTGTGAGAGAGGTGGTATTATTTTGAGATACTAGTGGGTTGGGTGTTGTTCTTTATCCTTGGGCATGGAGCGCTAGGAAACCCTCCAAGATTTCCTAAAGTTAGTGACTCGGAGAGGTTGTTACTAGTTGGTTGGGAGGCAAATCTAGTTTGGCAGTCCAGCTTGGAGAGGAGGCAACCCATCTACATGAAGCTACATCACCGGAATAAATCAGATAGAAATGAAATAAGAGGTATTTCCCCCTTATCATAACTATTGTTATTTATGGTTAAATTGTTATTAATCTCTCAACAAATGTTAAATGAATTATGCTACGATTCTAATAGGAAATTGAAATTGTTGTAAAATTTTGCAGAGATAAAAAATATGTAAATTATTTTGATTACATAAAGAATATCTAAAATACATATGAATTTTATAATAGAAAAAATAAACCGTAGGTGCATAACCTTATTTTACCTTATTAAAATAGAATGTCCACTTAGATAACATAAATTTAGTACATAGTCTATAACTCTTTAACCGTTAAGAGGGATGAGGGATTTCTTATGAGCGTTGATAAAAGATAGTGATTTGAAATTCTCAAACGAATATGTATGCTACACTAAGGGCATCATGGGAGAGTCTTGTTCCCCTGCTTCTCCTCTTCCATCTTTGTATTCTCCTCATCATCCTCTACTTTTTTTGATTCATTCATTGCTTCATGTTATTCCTCCTCTTCTATCCTTGATGGTTCCAAAGGAGTTTCCTTACTTGCCTCTAATGGAGTCTCTTCATGTTCCTAGATTATTTCTTGGGCTTGATCCTCTTGTGTGGCATTTGATGCAGTATTCATTGGTTCCACCAAATGCCTTGGATGCTACTATTCCATCTTTTGGCTCTGTTGGAATCTTGGATGGTTCTACCTCTGCGCTACCCTTCTCCACTTCCTCAATATGATGGAGGACCTCAAATATGTTGTTGTACATAATGGGTGAGTTTTTAAAATTTCATTTGATTGTTGTATCCCCTTGGGGTATTGATTTCTTTGCTTATTAGAGACTGGATTAAAAGGGTTCCACTCCATGATTACTAGTGGGATTCATATTTTGCTTTGAGGAAGACTTTTTTTCTTGGGTCTTTAGACAATTCTTGGTGAAGTGTCTATATTCATGACAAGAATCGCATTTGAACATAATATTTTCATAATCTAGGGCTTGCATATGGCTCCATCTACCCATATTAATTTGTATTTCCTCTAGGAATGCCTTGTCCAAATCTACTTCCACGCATATTCTAGCACATGAGTACAAATTACCTTTTTGTTCTACTCAATCAATAAACCACGCTAGCTCGTTTCCTATATCTTTGATAGTATTTTCATCAATAGGCTTATTAGCTTTCCCACTAGTGTGCACTCAAAGAAAATGAGATCTTTTTTCCTCATAGCTAGAGCCAATAGGCCTAACTTAAGGATAATGTCCATCCTTTTAAAAAATCTATTCTGCATCGAGGGATCTCCTTTGGCCATCTTCAAAGAGAAAACCAATGATTTGAAGGCCTCAATCTCTACATGTAGATCGTCTACCATTGCCACAACTTGACCACAGTAAGAAGGGTACCCTCAAAGGTTGGCTCGGGCTCGAATCACGAGTTCTTGAATATATCTAACTCCATAGGTATGAGCATATCAGAATCCATAGGAGCCCTTGCTCATTCGAATTCGGCTATGGCTTCTTGTGCGGGCCCTTCAATGAAATCCTACATACATACAACAATGGCAGTGGCGATAACTAGGGTAAACCCTAGTTGCTGGAGAGTTCACTCTCCATCCTCATTTTTGTTTTCCATGTGCAATGATATTATACTACCACATGGTGAGACTAGTAAATTTTATACATAATAGAAGCAATGAGATATGGAATGCACCCAAACAAATTCATCGGGCTCGTATTAAGGAAAATATGAGTTATATGGAGATGATTATTGTTGATACTAATATACAAGTGGAGCAATCACTATCCCATCATCACATTCATCTTTTAGGAGGTGGTTTCTTTAGAAATAGTTTAGGTCCTTAATGGAGCCAAGCAAAGGTTGGTGGGTGAAGTTACCACTAAAGAGATTTTCTCCATTGTGACTTAGCAATCAAACCATCATTTATATTTTTCTTTTTACTGAAAGTTTGAGAATTAGTGAAGAAAATACAGTGTTTAATGTTATTTTTTTACTCTAAGTTTTAAACTAATAGTTTATAGTCTAGTTGATCATGCTTTAATGTTAGGATTATTTGTGATTAGTATTGTTCTAAAAATATTATTTTCTTAGTCATATGGTGGAAAAAACTTCCATCATAAAAATTAATAACAATCCTATTATTTTGAAAGATTGTAATTTGCTTTGTAGTATATACTAGTGGTTGGTTATCACCAATGTTGTTGGGCATTTGGTTAGTTCCATGCTAGCAAGAGCTTGGTTTGAATCTCTTGTGTTAGGTGCATTAGCCTACACCAATAGGTTTACTAGGGATGTCATCCATGAATATGGGGAAGCATTCCTCGACTTTACTTGGAAAAAGGATAGAATAGTGGTTATTCTTAGCTTGAAATTCATATAATTTTAGTTTATTAAAGATGGTCAAGTAATTTTATTTTAATATATAACATATTAAAAAGAAGTTATCTATCAAGAAAAAATGACATGTGGTACCTGGTATTTCATAAATATATTTGATAGTTACATAGTAAATCAATTGCATTATGGTGAAAAACACATTTAAATTCATGAAAAAACTTTGATATGAATGTTGTCAATAAGATAATTGTGTATAATGAGTTGTAATATACATAGGGCATTTTAAATCTATTGTATTAATGTAATAAATAAATATCATATAATAGTAGTCATAGGACAATTATTACGTAATGATGTAATAATGATAATGATAGGTAATACCCTTTGCTCAACGATGTATGTAACTTATCACCGTCTACATGCAATTGTATACCCACCAATTGTATCTATAAACATATAGTTAATATCAATTATAATTATTATTTTATCCTATAGACTTATCTTTGTTATAATGGAGTTTCAAGTGAAGTAACCATCAAATTCACTTCAAGTGTTATCACAATAAGGTTGGTAGCCCATTCTATTCTAGTAAAAAGTGTTTCACGTTTGCTGGTCCATATATCCTTGCCACAACTACCATTGTTGCTTCACGTCATTTGGGAGAAGCCATATCCATGATCCGTCTAAGTCGTTGATAACAACAAGGGATGAAACATTAACAAATTCTTGGTAATAACCAAATTACCAAGCGATTATTTTAGATAAAGTCAAGGTCTCGTGATTCAAAGGAATATTAAAAGCAAATATTAAATGAATAAAGGCATTTCTTACATAAACATTAAGCGAAGAAAGTGGTGTAAATATAAGTTTGAAATCATGTTTTCAACTATTGGTTATTAAAGATCATTGGCACATAAATGGTAAGGAAAGGTAAGGAAAAGTAATGAAAAAAAAGTATATAAAAAGGTTTATTTCGAAGGATATAAGAGTGGTTTTTTTGGATGATTTGTAATTACTATTGGTTATATTAAAGATCATTGGCGTAAGAAAAAATAATGAAAAAAATATATAAAATGGGTTTATTTTAAGGAGTATAAGAGTGGTTTTTTTTGGATGATTTGTCATCAATTTTATTTTATTAATTAAATGATTTCGAGGTTCAATCTCTAAAAATATTTTTGATAGAAATTTGAGAAAATAAAAAAAACATAATTAATCAACGAATGAGAAGGAAAACATATATATTACAATTAAGCAATTCATATTCTACCTAAGTAAAGGCTGCACTTCTCATGAAGGAAATATTTTTTCATGAAACAAGATCAGTTAACATAATTGGTGGAAAAACAAGTGGCACACACCTCCATTAGCTTACATACAAGCCACCATTTTAGCGTTAAACCACAAACCATAAGCATTAATTGAAATCGATGTTTCCTCTATGGCGTTTTACTTGATCTAAGTGAAAAATTAGAGATGTCATAAGGTAGTAGAATCACAAAAATTGTAATCCAAGTCACTCATCTTGCAGACTCACTATCCATTTGTAGGCAAAGAAAAATAATTTAAAAAATTAGAATATTGTGGCACCTAGGCTCGATGTATCAGAGAAAAGCGTTGACTAATATCTAATTGTGTCTCTCTCGAATCAAAAATTGTAAACATTGTCATCCTTGATTAACAATTGGAGTTGTTAAGTTAGCTTCTGTTACAAATTGTTGGGACAAGAGACCCCCTCCGCGCAGAGATTTGACTACTAAAATCTATGAAGGTATACATACCCTATCCCCTTATGGATTTGAACTTATGACTTTTTAGGAGGAAATACATGTTCTTGCCCAGTAGACTCACTCTTAACCATTACATGGTATATGAAAAAAAAATATATCGTGTAAAGTAAAATTGATAAAAAAGGAGATCATTGAATAGAAAATATCATATAAAATGAAATTGTTAGAACATATAAAAGTGAAATTATAAAGAAATTAATTTTTAAGATGATTAAATATTATTTTAACAAAGATTATTTGATGTGCATATATTATAAAGAATAATAAAAGTAAATATGAATACTAATTTAATATTCAAAATTTTTAATTAAWAWAWAWAWAWAWATATATATATATATATATATATATATWATTTTTAGAYTGAGTCTATTTTCTTATACAATRAAATTTTATTATCTTTTTAACTAATTTCATGACAAGTCAAATAAATATTATAATAATAAAGTAGTTAGATTTCTCATCAATTTATGGTTGACCACATTAAATGCATGTGGACATAAACCTCTCCAAGYCAACTTGCTCCGTCTAAAAATAGAGAGGTATGTATTAAATAATGCTCATGAAGGGGGCACACCACCAAAATAGGCACCAAACTAAGTCAAATGCCTAGTGTCCACATGGAATGTATCCTCCAAGAATGCATGGAAGATATAATAAAATAAGTCTCCACATAAGAGGATGTGCTCCAAGGTCCACCTAGGAGAACTCACTAAGTGCGCCTCCAAGATGCATGAGAGAATAAACAATATAATAATCCTCATATGAGCATTCTCCATCACAACCTCTTCCAAAAATAGCATGCACCTAATCCATATGTGTGAATCTCAAGGCAACCAACTCCATGGATGAATGTGCAAGGTGTCAAGTAGATGGATCAGTCCACATAAAAGGATGTGTTCAACTCCCAAAATAGCAAGTGGAGCATCTCTCCACGGGTGTGACCTTCAAGACAAAAACCAAAAATAGCAAGAAGAGCCTTCTACATGTGTGCCTTCCAAGAAGAATCTCCAAAAATAGAAAGGAGACCAAGCAAGAGCATGCAAAATCCACATGTGTGGCCCTCCAAGTAAGCTACACCCCTCCCAATAAATGTCGTTTGCAACCACCTCAAAATAAAACAATATATATGGCAAGAGAAATAGGTGAGAGTGTTATGCAATCATCATCCAAGGAATATTACATAAAAAATCATCATCCAACCTTAGGAAAAGGTTAGATTAGCATCACATCATATGTAGTACCTCACTTCTAACTAAGACTTGGGAAATAACACATCAATGAGGGTACTAACATTGTCAAAGGCATTCCCCCTGGGTGATGGGTAGTGAATGTTACATCATTAAGTCATATCACATAGGAAAATTCCATAAAGGCGACATGAATCTTCCCATCGTAGCAACATCATAGGAGAAAAGGAAATAACAAAGTGTTAACTTGTCTAATCATCAAGTTATTGCTTTCCCCTTGTGAGAAGAGGGGAGGTGTAACACCCCATTTTGACTTTGGCAGCTAAACTAGATTGTGACCTATTTGTATTTCCTTTCTTATTATACATGGAAGATTGTTAGAACGATGGGACTTTATTAGATGGACATGTTGACCTACATGTAAATTCTAACCTTGTACAATGTCTACTGTAAACAGATATTCAGAAAAGAACAGAAAAGATACAATGGCAAATGCAAACATTACACAGAGATTTTTCCCCTGGAAACCCAAATCGGGAAAACTAGCATATATTATATCCATTCATTGTGTTACATCGTTTACAATACAATATACATATAGGAGCCAGTGGCATCCAAAACCCTAACCCAATGACCTGGATTAGTACACAACCCTAATTCCTTAACTGGAAATAGAAAACCATCGTCAAAAACCATGTGCTGAAAAAACCACCTAAATACATGACACGTTTCCCGAGGTAGGTGTCACGTTTCTCGAGGCAGAAAAAAAAAATCTAGGGGCGTTGCCCCCAGACCCCCCTGCGTGCCCAGCGCATATGCTCAGACACTACTACTTGTGCAAAGAATATAACATATACCCAACACTACATATATGTGAATGTTATATACAGTTGTTGTTTATGTGATTAAGGATGGATGTTGTGTGATTTACTTTTACCATGCAAGTTTTAAATGAAAGATCTTGGTACTTGATAACGGTTTGAATGATATGTTTTAAGAAATCAATAAGTATCGTGCACATAATGAATAACTAGTTGGTTTACATTGTTCATCAATGAGTAACATGTTGATCACATTATACATATAAATAGTTTTATGGTTATGCATGATCTTATGTTGTAAATTAATCTATAGGTTGGATGGGCTAAGAGATAGCTAGACAACTGTGATGCTAAAGTCATAGATGTGATGGACATCAAATGAGAAATGGTATGCTAGGAAGCATTATTCTATGATTTATTCATTGATTCAATGCATTACTATGATATTTTGGCAAGTGCAGGTTTTAGAGGAAGCATGGTTGCCTAAACTAGATATTTGATGACAAAGCTCTAAGAACCACAATAGTGTTATAGTATGTACAATGATAGGGTGTTGAAGCTAGTTCTATCAGGAGGGGTGGAGGTATTGCCCACCGTTTATCCTCCAAAATTTGTAGTCATGTGAGAGTTGTGTTAAGCCATGCTCTCATAGACGTGTGATGGTGACTACTAGTTGCCTATTAGGGAAGCTTGGTCAAGGTAGTTGACAATTCCACTTATGCGCTCTATTTGGAGTTAGGTCAATATAGTTGATGTTACAACATAGTCCAACAACAAAAATGATAGGATGTGAAAGATGGAAGTAGGTCAAGGAGGAAGGGTGATTCAATGTAGTTGAGAGTGTTGTTGGGAATAAGTAATGTAAACTTAGTGTCTAATTCCTATTTTGTGTATTAAATGCTTGCATAATTCAATTATGATGATCTAGGTGCAATGTTCAATTTGTTTTGAATTGTTTTAATTGATGAATTATTGTTATTATGTTAATATAGATTACTAATTAAATATTATTAATTACATTTGCCATAATCAAATTAATTAATTAAAAATATAAAACTTGAACTCATCTTACATTTATTTTTCCAACCCAAATTTAAAAAAAAAACTTTAAACAATGGGTTATTAGTAATTAACTATTCATACCTTTTGCAAATTAATGTTATAAATAAATATCATTCTTAGGTTTATATGGATTCAAATTTCTTTCATAGGTATGAGATAATTCTATATTTAGAAAAGATGCACTAAAGTGGGGTTTTTTAATTTGTTGCTATATGATATTTACGCCGAAAGGCGTACACCTATTGACAATGGGCACAATTAATGATCTTTTAACCTTATTTAATCATAAACCCTAATCTGATGGCTATGCATTGAAGATGCTGGCATATTCTTAGTCGTCCTCCAAAATCAATGGGTCAGATTTATTGTTCATAACTTTCTTGCATTTATCAAAGCATCCGTTAACATGTTTACCTTTTAACATTTACCTAATCACATTAAAAAATTACTATAAGGATATGTAATTTCCATGTTTAAATGATTAAGTAGGATTAAACCATGCAGCCAAACGTTTCATATTACCACAGATGGATTACAAATTACCACAGACATTTTATGGCACACATTCTCAGCCGATACCTTTCAGCGTTCTCAGCCGCGAGTTAGCGGTTGTGCTAGTAGATATTCCATATAAGATATTATTGGAGGTTTGATTGATTAGTTAAATAGGTGGTGAATAGCCCCGCCCAACACATCTTGCCCTTGTTCCAGCCAGCATTTCTATTAGTTCCCGGTGACCAACGAATAATAGTTTTGGGATGGATAGAGACGACAAATGAGTGGGACTTTAATTGGCACTCCTTCGATAAAGTGCAGGCACTATTTTCATGAATAATGATCCGACACTCGGAATAGACTAATTCCAAATAGTGGATGGGCGCTTACTTCTACTCCTTAGTTAGTTCCTAAGGCCCACCCCACGATCGAGATGGAACATGTGACCTTATTAAGGTTATATTCATTACGTTTAGATAAAAAAATCTAATGTGCTTAGTTAAAGAGGGGTTTCTTTTTCCACGGAGGGGTTTATTTCAGGTTTCATTTTGATGTCACGGATTTGAGTGGCCAAATGCTTTAAAAAATGAGAAAAAAACAACGTTTTAAGACTTGGGCATCATCAAACAAATGCAAATAGAGGGTTTTGCTTCAGGATTCAAACTCCTTCACTAAATACCTTCGTTCAGGGTCGAAAAAACACCAAATTTAATGTGCTTTTTAGGGGAGAGTTTGTGATAGAAGAAATGAAAGGAAACCCATTCAAGATTTGTTTTAAATGGTTGAACAACTCCATTCAAACGCTTAGAAATGCTTGCTATAATTACTTCTCTATTCATATTGGTGCTTTTCTAGTCACTTGCTGATTTGGATTAGGCAAAGAATGACATGAAGGCAGAGATATAACAAGGAAACACACAGGGATATTGCAAGAAACACAAAAATACAATTGAACTCAGATTGTATTAATGAATGGAATACAAAATATTGTAAAATGCAAAGCACAAAAACTAGCTAGAATGGTGGTAGCTTATCCCTGAAAATAGAGATATGTTGGCTACGCTCATTTGCAAGAAGTTGATTACAAAGAGGGTGAAAAGGCCTTTTAACATAAATCATCAATGAGAAAACCCTAAACATCCAAAACCCTAACCCTAGAAGATGAAACGTCAAAAGGTTTGTGGGCCTCGATGTGGTTAGTTTATACGTCGACCTCCTAGGGGCATAAATTTTGCATACAGTCACCTTGCGCCACTCAATAGCCCATCTGAAAGGTCCAGTCGAGAAGTACACATTCCAAATGGCCCAATATTTTCCTTGATTTATAAACTTGGTGTTGTTGTGTCAAAAAAACGTCGCTTAGGGCCTCAAAACGGCCTCGAAAGTTTGGGACTCGAAAAACTGTAGAAAAACTGTGAAGATGTGGAACCATTATGAATTAGTAGAACAGGTGGGTGGCCACCGGTATCCACCTGGATCAGTTCTTCCCCCCTTAGGAAGAAAATTTCCCCATTACGTCAAGTTCCTCCATCAAATGGGCAAACTTCTATTGAATATGACTCACGATGAGCCACTTGCCCTGGTGAAGAAGTTGCCCTACTTTGACGACCCAATAGAGTTTGATGTTCTATTGGTGGGTGCCCTTCATCTTGGTGTCCATGATCCAATCAAATTTCTCCTGCTCAATGTAGTCATTATTGAGTTTTGTAGGAGCCAAGTGCTCGACCATGTCCAAAGTGTCTAGGAGAGGTGGAAAATATGGTCGAAGCAATTCCACATTTAATACAAGGTGCAAGCCAAGGAAAGGGGGAATACTTAATTCAAAAACATTTTCACCCATAGCCTTAGTGATGGTGTAAGGCATGTATTGTAGTGGGCGAAGTTTCCGATGGGGTCCTATGAGGTGCTCTTTCTGCAAATGCAACCATACCTTATCTCCCACCTGAAACTCGTGCCATACCCGATGTTGATTGTGGCATTGCTTGTACTTAGCATTGGATTTTTGAAAAATATCATGAACTTGTTGTTGGATGGTTGGATTCGTTCAAAAAAATCGGTTGCTCAATCATCCCCGGTTTGAGCAAGGGAGGACTCCTCATGTGCAGCTACAATGGGCAGAGCTACGTCAATGGGGGCCAATGGTTGGAACCTGAAGCACACATAAAAAGGGTTGTGGCTAATAGAGTTGTGGAGGGATCTATTGTAGCTATGTTGAAAATAAGGAAGGCTCTCATCCAATGTGTTTGGATGTTTGGAACTGTACATCCTCAACATATGAACAATCGTCATGTTGACTACCTTTGCTTTTCCATTAGTCTATGGGTGGAAGGTAGTTGATTTGGTTAGCTTGGTGTCCATCATCAACCATAGGCTTGAACAGAAAGTACTCAGGAACCTTTTGTCTCAATCTAAAATAATGGTCGTGGAAGCCCAAAATGAACCCAAACACGCTCAAAGAAGATCTTAGTAGTGGCCTTAATTGTGATACTCTTCTTACAGGGTGTCAAAATTTCCATCTTAGAGAATTGATCAACAACCATGAAGAAACAGTCATTACCATGCTTGGTTGAAGGTAGAATGAACATGTAATCCATGGAGATGGACTCCCAAGGCCTATCAAGAGTAGGCAGAGGGATGTATAGCCCCTATTTCTTAATGGCAAGTTTGGAAATGGTGCAGGTAGTGCATGATCTGATATACTTGTTGACATATTGTCGAAGCTTTAGTCAATAAAAATGATTTTGTAGTACTAACATTATTTATTCCATGCCAAAGTGTCTTGTTGCCCGACTGTAATGAGCTTTCGAAGTCAGATTTACACGCTCACTTGAAGGAACACATAGATGGCTCAGATTGCATAGCAATCCATCCTAGAGATGAAAGTTTGGAACTAGTTTATCTGCACTCAATGTTTGATAGGTAGCAGAAAATTCAGAGTCATTGTTGTATAATTGTGGCCACCCAGAGGTCTCATGCCCACATGAGTTAAGAACTATGGTTAACGCCACAACTAGGGGTCAACTGAGGCAGTTTTCAACATGGTTGGTGTTTCTCTTCTTGTACTTGATGTTCAAGTGGAATTGTTGCAAGAATGTGGACCACTTCTGATGGTGGTCATTCTATAAATTTCCTCGTGTCTGCATGAATTGCAGAGGCTTGTGATCAATGTGGATGATTGTTTCCTTTCCCAGAATTTAATGCTTCCACTATCAACATGATTGCATAATGGATTACATCTATTTTTTATAGGTGGGGTATTTGTGAACAACATCATATAGTGTTTCAATGTGATAGGCCAACAGATGCCCATGTTGAGTGAGGATTGCACCGATAGCATAATCTAAAGCATCTTTCTTAATATCAAAATGGTTGTTGTAGGTCTGGTAGAATAAGGACTGGTGCTAAGCAGAGGTAGAATTTCAAATCCTTGAATGCTTTATGTTGTGACGCGGCCCAAACAAACTTTGCTTTGGCTCCACCCTTGGTCACCTAGATTAGGTCCCTAGTGATACGAGAGAACCCCAAAACAAATATAGGGTAGAAAATGGTGAGGCCCAAGAAGTTATGGAGGTCAATGAGTGTCTTCGGGGCTGGCCAATCACGAATGAGTTGGATCTTGGCTAGATCCACATGCACACCCTGGTCATCCACGATGTATCCCAAATATTGAATTCTTTGCATGTCAAAGGAACACTTCTCCAAATTGGCATATAACTTGTGTTGTCATAGGGTTCCCAAGACCTGTTGAATGTGCTTCAAATGTTCCTCCTATGTTTTTTTAAACATGAGGATGCCATTCAGATATATGACCATAAAGGATTTTGTGAATGGACAAAATATATCATCCATCATCCGCATGAATGTGGTCGGGGCATTAGTTAATCTGAAATGCATGACTAGCCACTCGAAGAGACCTTCTTTAGATTTGAAGGTTGTCTTCCCTACATCAATTTGCTCAATTGACACCTAGTGGTAGCATGTCTTCAAATCAATCTTACTAAAAAATTTATCACCCTTGAGTTGATCTAGAAGATCACTGATCCAAGGGATTAGGTATCGGTTCTTGATTGTGATCTTGTTCAGGGCTTTGTAATCAATACAAATTTTCCATGTCTCTTCCTTCTTCTATACTAGAACAATTGGGCTCCTACAAGGTGAGGAGCTTGGACTAATGTGGCCCTTCAAAATTAGCTCTTGGATTTGGTGTTTGATTTCTTCATTCTCCAAAATAGAGATCCTGTATACAAAGATGTTAGGTAGAGGAGCACCGGGTGTCAAATCAATTGAGTGCTTTACCTAACAGTGAAAATGCAACCCGATAGGTGGGGAAAAGATGTCTTTGTGTTCTTCTACTATCTTTTCAACTTGATTTTGTTGTGTAGAGAGACCTCGTGCAGAGGTTTTGGCTGTTGCAATGATTTTATGTTCACCTTCCGACCGAACCATAAACAGGACAAATTTCCTGGTCTGAGAGATCACCTTTATGCACTACTTCACAGATATGACAAAGATCACAGTAGTTGGAACTACCTCTAGTACTCTATAGATTTGACCTCCCAAAGTAATAATGACACTATGGGGCCTAGATTCGTAAACAACATGATGCTTCCAAATATATGGTTGTCTTAAAAGAACATCACAAACTTCAAGTGGGGCAACATTACACAATACCTCATCTTTCATGGCCTTGATGTTGTAATGCAGGAGACATTGTCGGTTGATACAGATGTCTCATCCCTGGATGAGCCAATCGATGGTGTATGGTTGAGGGTGTGGCCTTTTTGTTAGGTTCAACCTCTTGATGACCTCTATTGACATTAGCTTCTTTTGGATACCATTGTCAACAATGAAATGGAGTGGGGTCCCCTTCACCCACATCTATGAGTGGAAGAGGCATTCCCCTTCTTCGGGCTCCTCTGATTCCTCTAGTTGGACCTTTGTAGTAGCGATGGTGACACCAGGTTCCGCATCAATGATCCATTTTATCTTATCCAATTATGAATCATAATTTGAGCCGGTATCCAACTTGGAGGCTTTCATCTCATCCAACAATGACTATTTGCAGTGACATTCATTAGTGTTGTGCCAAGTGATTTTGTGGAACTCACACCGCTTTCCAGTGTCCTTCTTCAACTTCTCATTACCCTTCTTTGTTTGTGGCTTGGACTGCTTGTCCTGGGGCTGGCCATCCTTGCTTTGTCCTTTATTCTAAGAGTTAGGGCCACCTTTACCATGCTTTTGTTGTGATGGGTTCGCATAACTGAAATATCGCTTATTCTTTTACTTGAACTTTTTCTCAATCTTGAAAGAATATCAGTAAGCAGTTCCCAATGAGGAGATGTCTAGGAACTCCATATTTGTTTGGATGTACCTATGTAGGCCACTGAGGTACTTCGGAACCAAGTGTTTCTCGGAGTCTTTAATATCGATCTTTGTGCACAAGGTATGGAAGATGTTGGTGTACTATGGCACCGTCTAGTCTCTCTCGTGATGTAGAGTTATGTTGTCCATCTCGTGTATTGGTCATCGTAGTTTCCAACAGGGTAGTATTGCTCCTTCAAGGCATCAACAAAATTTGTCCAAGTGGGTTCTGGCCCAAAAATTGTGGACTCATCTCCGACATGTTTCTCACAGTAAGTTTCCCACCAATATCCAACATGGTGAAGGGATTTAAGAATCGTGAAGGTGATTTTTTCATTGTTGTAAAAATTGTGGACAGAGAAATAACCATATAGTAGACTTAACCATTTTTCCAAAGAGTCAATGTCTATCTGGCCTTCAAATAATGTAATATCAAAGTTAACTTGTACCTTGAAGGGTGTCGCACCTCAAAAGTGATTGTTGGTTGAAGGTGCATATGTTGTTGATAGCACCTGGAGAAGGATCTGGGAGAAATTATACATTATCTCATTCATATGTTACATGAGGGATTCCTCGAGTAA
>ML779795.1:357858-413372 GCA_009831015.1 Picea engelmannii
CGAGATAAACAAGGAAACACACAAGGATATTTGAAGAAACAAATTAATATAGTTGAGCTTGGATTCTCTTAATGAATGGAATACAAAAGACTGTAAAATGCAAAACACAAAAACTAGCTAGAATGGGGTAGCTTATCCTTGAAGAAAGAGATGTGTCGACTACGCTCATTCGCAAGAAGTTGATTACAAAGAGGTCGAAAAGGAATTTTAACATAGAGAACCAATGAGAAAACCCTAAACATCCAAAACCCTAACCCCATAAGATGAAACTCCAAAAGGTTTGTGGGCCCCGATGTGGTTAGTTTATATGTCAACTTCCCAGGGGTGTAACATTTTCATACGATATCTGTTTGGGTGCTCGGTACCCCATTAGAAAGGTCTAGCTAAGAAGTAAATGATCGAAGAGCCCAATATTTTCTTACATGTTGAATATTAAGCATTGTCATGTCAAAAAAGCGTCATTTAGGGCCTCAAAACGACCTTGAAAATTTGGGACCTGAAAAACTATAGAAAAACTGCCAAGATGTTGAACCATTATGAATTAGTGGAACAACTGGGTGGCCACCAATATCAACTTGGATCACTGGGGGGGGGCATCCCTAATGTTTATGCATTATCAAACACTTAGAAAAATATGCATGTTAGTATAGGAGAACAACACATAGAATACTTATCCTTGGTATGTGTGTAAGAAACCAAAGAGATAAGAGTGTTGATACTTAAATAAGATGAGAGAATTTAAATTTGTAATAACTACATATGAAAGGAAGAAGAATAATGTGCACTTTAAGTGATTGATACAATCAAAGTAAAATCACTTAGGCCACCCACTCTACTGCACCAAAACAAAATTATTGAACCAACGAATTCAAAGAGCTGTGAAAAACTGCATAGTCAAACTCTATCATTACATTTGTTAAAAGATTGTCTACATCTTAGAGAATGAAAAAAATATTGTCTACTCACTTGATGAAAGCTAGCTAGCTCTTCACCCTCCAATTGCATGGGAAAATCTAGGGGTTAACAACCCCGATTACTAAGATCACTATCTCTATGACGTAATGAATAAAATGAAAGTATAAAAAATCTCTTATTCATTTAATTACTCGTGCCACCAGGGTTTGTATGACCTCACATCTATTATGCATAAAAAAAATCCACTTACAAATAAAAATGTTTTAATATATCTCGGTTGAAATGCATCCATGCTAGCAATTATTTTTTATGGTGAACCTAATAAACTTGCATTCCATGTCCATTTCCCTATGATCCATAACAATTGCCAATTACAACAACTCTACTTGAAAAGAATGATAGGTGTTGTAAATATTTGGTTTCTAGTCATTGAGGTTGACAAAGGTCGAGGTATTCCCTCTGGAATTCTATAGTCCATGTCTAGAAGACTACAATGACTTTTATTGGATTCAATATCTTCTCTGTGATAATTTACAAGCAAATGGCTTTCATATCAGCATGTTTTTCATTGGTGCATTGTCGTTACTCTCGGATGTCATTTCAAATCACTATATCATTCATTGTTTAGTTAGTGGGTAGATATTCAAAAAATATATTTCTCACAATGTGAAGTTATTATTAAAATTAACACTAAGTGTTATTACTTGTATTTTTCCCAAGCATGGAATCTACTAAAACAAGTGTCTGATAACAACACAATATGGAGGTCCCATATGCCAATTGGCATGACGGGACGTCAAGGTCCATCTCTTTCCTTTTCCATGTTGCAACCTAACTTTTCATTCTCTAAAAATAATCCTCTCCTAGTTTCCAAAGTTAGCTAAAATTTTGCTTGCTAAAAATAATCGATGAGTCATCACCTAATAATTTGTGCCATGCAAAGACTCTTTTTTGAAGCTCTAAGAAATTTTGATTTTTGCAGTGTTTCACACTAGATTTATCTTTTGTCATGACATTGCCTGTATCACACATGATTTATCTTTTGTCATGACATTGCCTGTATCACACATGATTTTTCTTTTGTCATATAACTGCCTATTTCACGCTTTATTTCACTTCTCTCACGATATACTGCACCTGGCAAAAGTTTCATTGCTTGTGATACATCGCATTGTGGGAAACAGTATTTCCTTGCGAAACGAAAACTTCAACACTTAGAAAATTTTCAATTTTTTCCTTTATCACACTCCACAGAGTTTCCTTTCTTACAATTTGTCAAACAAAAAACCTCATTCTGCATGACATATGGAAACTCCATAAAAATATTGTCAATGCAATGTGTCGCACCAAGAAAAAAATATTTCCCCTATGACGTATCACACTACGACAAACATGTTTTCTTTGTGACCTATCACAACACCCTAATATTTTATGATCTGCGACATATTGCATTTTGACAAATATATTCGCTCTATAATGCATCACACCAAGACAAAAATATTTGCGATGTAATGTATCGCACAAATTGAAAAAAATTAAGATACAGGGAAAAAATTGAGTTAGAAGAAGGCCAAAGACTTGGAATTTTTTTATCTTCTCAAACTCTAAAGGAAATAGGAAGATTTCTACAATAACAATTTATGCCCAATTGATGAATATGCCTCTGCCTTTGAAATGAACTATGATCCCTAGAAAACCCATCTCTAATATCTATGAAAACTACCTCTGACTACTAGCTCGATGAAAGCTATCTGGATCTTAACCCTCTAGTTGCATGGGAAAATCTGGGGGTTAACAACCCCAATTACGGAGATCAATATCTCTATGATGTAATGAAATAACATGAAAGTAGAAAAAAAAATAGCTATTCATTTAAATAATTGTGCCACCGGGGTTTGTATAACCTCGCATATATTATGCATAAAAAAAAACACTTACAAATCACATTTTTTTAATAGATCCTAGTTGAAATGCATCTATGCTAGCAATTATTTTTTACAATGAACCAAATAAACCTGCATTACATGTTGATTTCCCTATGCTCCATAGCAGTTGTTAATTACAACAACTCTACTTGAAAAGAATAATAGGTGTCATAAATATTTGGTTTCTAGTCGTTGAGGTTGACAAAGGTCGAGGTCAAGGGGCCCCCTCTAAAATTATATAGTATGTGTCCATAAGACTACAATGAATTTCATTGGATTAGATATCTTCTATGCGATAATTTATGAGCAAATTGCTTGCATATCAACTTATTTTGCATTGGCTCATTGTCATTACTCTTGAATGCCTTTTAAATCACTATATCATTCATTGTTCAATCAATAGGTAGATATTCACAAAATATCTTCCGCACTGTGTAAATTCGTTATTCAACTAATATTAAGTGTTATTACTTATAGTTTTTCTAAGCATGGAATCTACCAAAACAAATGTCTAAAAACAACAAAATATGAAGTTCCCATATGCCAATTAGCATGACGGGACGTCAAGGTCCATCTTTTTCCTTTTCCATATTCAAATATAAAGCCAACTATGGAGTATATCTTAGTTGGCTTTTCAATGATCTCATTTATTGGTGGTAGTTGTTAAGCACAACTCCACAATACGTGAGGAAGAGTTAATGTGGAAGAAGTTTAGTCATTGATCTCTTTATGTGACTTGTTACATTGTCCTGGTCATCTAAATTCATTAGACAACCATTGGTCTGCTTTGAACCATTCATCATAGTCGTGCATAACTATTCTCTTATAGAAGAAGATGTCTTTGGATGGGACGTTTGTTACACCCTATTTGTTGATTTCGTTAGATGACCATCAAAGGTCTATACATCGTCTATTCATGTTAGCCTCTTGTTTAAACTTCATTCATATCGACCTTAGTTGTCTTCTTATCCTTCTATAATGTAAGTGGTGATGGCTTTGAGGTTTTCCTCTACCTGCCCCAACTTGTTCCCCTCACCAATTGCTCGCTTGCTCCATTTCGCACCTAAAATGACATTACTTGCAATACAATGAGCTTTGCTTTCATGTGATACATTGCAACACACCAAAGTTTACTTTCGTGCAATACTTTGCACTGCACCAAAGTTTACTTTTGCGCGATACATTGCACTTCACAAGGCCTTACCTCTCCCAATGCACTGCACAAAAGTGAAAGTGAAAGCTTTGTGAAGTGCGATCTATCACACAAAATTAAACTTTGGTGTGACACGATGCACACCAAAGTTTAGTTTCCTATGATACATTGTAGCGCACCAAAGTTTGGAGCGATGCAATATGTCGCGACAAAAGGATTTTTTGGTGCGATATGCATTATGTCATGATGAAAGAAATTTCACTTTGTCGCGATGAAGGAAAGTTTGGGATAGAGCAATGTATCGCATTGAAATTAACTTTTCTACAATGCAATATGTCGCAACAAAGGAAAGTTTGGAGTGATTCAATATGTTGTTGTCAAAGTCAATTTCCCTGCGATACGCAATGTGTTGCGATGAAGAAAATGTTTCCATCTCCAAACGGTTTGCAAAGAAAACTGCTCACTTGCACCATTTCATGCCTAAAATGACTTTACCCATGATGAAATGCATCGCACCCATGTTTACTTCACCAAACTTTATTTTTGTGCGATACATCACATCGCACCAAAGTTACTTTTGTAAGTTTACTTTTTTGTGATACATCATGCTTCCCAAAGCTTTTGCTCTCTTGGCCTATTGCAAAAAAAATCCTTGCTTACGTTGTTTTGCATTGGACTAAACTTTGGTGCATTACAATGTGTTCCAGAAAAGCAAACTTTGGTGTAGTGCGATGTATCATGCCAAAGTTTATTTCCATGCATTACTTTGTATCGTACCAGAGTTTAATTTATTGGACTACATTGCATATATGTTATTCTAAAAGAGGTATAATACTCATTAGATCAAATCTTTTTTTAAGTTTGATACACGCAAAATTAAAGTGTCTATAAACCTTATAACGACGTGCTTTTTCACCTTGGGTAGTAGTTGCTAGTATTATTATTTATGGTGGGTGTGCGATGTTTGTAGTATAATTATAATTAAAGGATTACAATGTTGCTTCATTTAAAGACTTATTATATTTTGATAAATGGAAAATATGATTTCATTCGAATTGAATTGAATTTAGTGAGATTTGATTTCATGACTTACTCAGTTTAAATTTTATTAATGAAGTAGATAACATGTTAGGTGAATAAATCTTGGGTAGGTGGGGAAGGATTATTTTATGTTAGTTGACATTCCTGGGACCTTCCCAAGGAGGCTAGAGGAGGCATAAAGGGTGACTTAGAGGAAAGGAGAAAGGGTTGCATAACTAGGGGAAAAATCCTAGGTTGAAGTGGAGGAGAACCATTGGAAGTGAAAAACTATGAATTATGAATTGTGAGAGAGGTAGTGTGATTTTTAGATACTAGTGGGTTGGGTGTTGTTCTTAAGCCTTGGGCATATAGGGATCCAAGGTTTCCTAGAGCTAGGGACTCATAGAGGTCGTTCCTTGTTGGATGGGAGGTAAATCTAGTCTAACAATCAAGCTTGGAGAGGAGGCAACCCATCTATATGAAGCTACATCAAAGGACTAAATAAGATAAAAATAAGAGGTATTCCCCCCTTATCATAACTCTTATTATTTATGGTTACATTGTGATTAATCACTCAAAAAATATTAGATGAATTATGCTATGATTATAACAGGAAATTGAAATCGTTGTAAAATTTTGCATAGAAAAGAAAATAAATGTAAATTATTTTGATTATATAAAGAATATCTAAAATAGATATGAATTTTACAATAGAAAAAAAATTGCAAGTTCATAACCTTATCTTTATTAAAATAGAGTGTCCACTTAGATAACATAAATTTAGTATTGAATCTATAACTCTTAAGTCCTTAAGAAGGGTCTTGTAGGATGGAAGACAACCTTTCTTTTGAGTGTTGGCAAAAGATAGTGATTCAAAAGTCTCGAATGAATGTGCATGCTACACTAAGGGATTGATGGGAGGGGCTTGTTCACATGCTTCCTCTTCTTCCATATTTGTATCCTCCTCATCCTCCCCTACTTTCTTTGATTCCTTCATTACTTCTTATTCTTCCTCCTCTTCTATCCTTGATGGTTCCAAAGGAGTTTCCTTACTTGCCTCTATTGGAGTCTCTTCATGTTCGTGGATTATTTCTTAGGATTGATCCTCTTATGTGACCTTTGATGAAGTATTCACTAGTTCCACCAAATGCGTTAGATTATATTATTCCATCTTCAAGCTCTGTTGGAACCTTGGATGGTTCTACTCATGTGTTATCCTTCTCCACTTCCTCCATACAATGGAGGACCTCAAATATGTTGTCATTCACAATGGTTGATTTTTCTAAATTTCCTTTGATTGTTGCGTCCCCTTGAGGAAATGCTTTCTTTGCTTATTAGAGATTGGGTTCAAAGGGTTCCACTCCATGATTACTAGCGGGATTCATATTTTGCTTTGAGGAAGACTTGTTTTCTTGGTTCTTTATACAATTCTTGGTGAAGTGTCTATATTCATGACAAGAATTGCATTTGAACAGAATGTGTTCATAATATAGGGTTTGTAGATGGATCCATCTACCCATATTAATTTGTAGTGCCTTTGGGAATCCCTTCTCCAAATACACTTCCACACACATTCTAGCACATGAGTACAAGTGTCATTTTGGTTCTACCCAATCAATAAATGACACTAGTTTGTTCCCTATATCTTTGAGAGTATTTTCATCCCAAAACATTAGAAAAATATGAGGCAATATGACCCCACATAGGGGCCATTATGACCTCTTCTTCTAGGTTAAAGTCAAGAGACCATTAGTTTAGAATCAGACCCCTAGATCCCATGAAGTAAGGTCCAAAGCAGAAGATTAAGTCTCTATCTTATTTGTTGTGGAGTAAAAAAATGAAATAACCTCTTCCTGAAGCAAACGAAAATAACTATCCTTGGAGCCTTTGATCCCATTGTTCTTTTACCCATTATTCTATGGAACTTGGACTAGGCCACATGCCTGTGAACTTTCCCACTAATGTGCACTCAAGGACAATGAGAATTTTTTTCCTCACAGCTAGAGCCAATAGGTCTAACTTAGAGACAATGTCCATCATTTTCAAAATATGTTTTGCATCGAGGGAGCTCCTTTGGCCAACTTCAAAGCACTAACCAACAATTTGAAGGCCTCAATTTGTACATGTAGATCATCAACCATTGCCACAACTTGACCACAGTAAGAAGGGTGCCCTCAAACGTCGGCTTGGGCTTAAATCATGGGCTCTTGAATAGATCTAACTCCATAGTGATGAACATATCAGAATCCATAGGAGCCCTCGTTCACTTGGATCTGGCTTGGGCTTCTTGCGTAGGCCCTTCAATGAAATCCTACATACAAACAACAATGGTCGTGGCGATAACTAGGGTAAACCCTTGCTACTAGAGAGTTCACTATGCATCCTAATTTTTGTTTTCCTTGTGCAATGATATTATACTACCACATGGTGAGACTAGTAAATTTTATACATAATAGAAGCAATGAGATATGGAATGCACCTACCCAAATTCATCAAGATTAGACTTGTATTAAGGAAAATATGATATATCTGGAGAGAATTATTGTTGATACTAATATATGGGTGGAGCAATCATTATCCCATCATCACATTCATCATTTAGGAGGTGGTTTCTTCAAAAACAGTTTATGTCCTTAATGGAGCCAAGTAAACATTGGTGAGTGAAGTTAGGATTGAAGAGATTTTGTCCATTCCACTTAGCCATCAAACCATCCTTTATATTTGTCTTTTTACTGGAAGTTTGAGAATTAGTGAAGAAAATATAGTGTTCAATGTTATTTTTTGACTTTAAGTTTTAAACTAATAGTTTATAGCCTAATTGATCAGGCTATAATGTTAGGATTATATGTGATTAGTAGTGTTTTGAAAATATTATTTTCTTAGTCATATGGGGGATAAAACTTTTGTCATAAAAATTAATAAAAATCTTATTATTTTGAAAGATTGTAATTTGATTTGTAGGATATAATAGTGGTTGGTTATCACCAATGTTGTTGGGCATTTGGTTAATTCCATGATAATAAGAGCTTGGTTTGAATCTCTTGTTTTAGGCGTATTAGCCTACACCAATATGTTTACTAGGGATCCATCCATGAATGTGGGGAAGCATTCCTCGTGTTTCCTTAGAAAAAGGATAAGATGGTGGTTATTCTTAGCTTGAAATTCATATAATTTTAGTTTATCAAAGATGATCAAGTAATTTTAATTCAATATATAACATATTAAAAAATTGTTATCTATCAAGAAAAAATGACATTTGGTAGGTGGTATTTCATAAATATACTTGTTAGTTATTGAGTAAATCAATTGCATTATGGTGAAAATCAAATTTAAATTCATGAAAAAACTTTGATATGAATATTGGCAATAAGATAATTGTGTATAATGAGTTGTTGTAATATGTATAGGGTATATTAAATCTATTGTCCTCATGTAATAAATAACTATCATGTAATAGTAGTCATAGGACAATTATTATGTAATGTTGTAATAATGATAAGTGATGTCATTTGCTCAACAATGTGATTTATCACTCTTTATATGTAATTTTATACCTACTAATTGTATTTCAAAACATATATAAGTGAATATCAATTATAATTATTATTTTATCCTTTATGAATTATATGAACTCAGCCTTGTTATAATATGTAATAGTAGTCATAGGACAATTATTATGTAATGTTGTAATAATGATAAGTGATGTCATTTGCTCAACAATGTGATTTATCACTCTTTATATGTAATTTTATACCTACTAATTGTATTTCAAAACATATATAAGTGAATATCAATTATAATTATTATTTTATCCTTTGTGAATTATATGAACTCAGCCTTGTTATAATGAATGCTCAAGTAAAGTAACCATCGATTTCACTTCAAGTAGTATCACAATAGTTTTCCACTAACCTCTGGCCAAATACTTTCAAAAAAACTAAAAATTACGGACTGATGACCTCGTTCATTGACATAGTGTTTGAAGAAAGAAAAATAATTGTTAATGACAATAGAAAAACCAGATGAGGTTGGTGGCCCATTCTATGCTAGTGAAAAGTGTTTCACGTCTCTTGGTCCAGATATCCTTGCCACAAGTGCCATTGTTGCTTCACGTCATTTGGGAGAAGCCAAAGAAGAAATGAAACATTACACAATTCTTGGTAATAACCAAATTCCCAAGCAATTATTTTAGATAAAGTTAAGGTCTCATGATTCAAAGGAATATTAAAAGCAAAATAAAGTCATTTCTTACATAAACGTTAAGCGAAGAAAGTGGTGTAAATGTAAGTTTGAAATAATGTTTTCAACTATTGGTTATTAAATATCATTGGCACATACATTGTAAGGAAAAGTAATGAAAGAAGTATATAAAAGGGGTTTATTTCAAGGGGTATAAGAGTGTTTTTTTTTATGATTTGCTATAAATTTTATTTTATTAGTTAAATGATTTTGAGGTTCAATTTTCAAGAATTTTTTTATATAGAAATTTGAAAAAAGAAAAGAAAAGTAAAATAAATAATCAATAAATTGGAAGAAAACGTATATGTTACAATTAAGTAATTCATATTCTATCTATGAAATCCAAAGAAGTAAAGGCTACACTTTTCATGAAACAAGATCATTGAACATAATCAGTGGGAAAATAAGTGGCATGCACCTCCATTAACTTGTTAGTAGATGCAATTTTGAATAGGAAACCCTGCAAATCAACAACCACCATACAAGCCATCATTTTAAAGTAGAACCACAAACCGTAAACATTAATTGAAATCAATGTCTCTATGGCGTTTTACTCGATCTAAGTGAAAAATTATAGATGTCATAAAGTAGTTGAATCATAAAAATTGCAATCCAAGTTGCTAATCTTCCAGACTCACTATCCATTTATAGGCAGAGAAAAATAATTTTAAAAATTAGAATATTGTGGCACCTAGGCTTGATGTGTCAGAGAAAAGCATTGACTAAGATCTAATTGTGTTGGGAGTAGTTTTAAAGCCGTTATTATCTCTCTTGGATCAACAATTGTAAATGTTTTCATTGTTGATTAACAGTTGGAGTTGTCAAGTTAGCTTCTATTACAAATTCTTCGGTTACACGTAAGGGGATAAATACAATTAGGGTGACATGCATAAGAATTGGGCCTTACCTCTTGATTAATTATCTAGCCTCTTCCATCTTGAAAAATGATTATGACTTAAGATCACCATGAAGGATGGCTTCTCAAAATATAATCTTCACAAATTTCGGATCTCTATAGTGAAAGACACAATGATCATACATATTCTCCAAAACTTGTTATATAAGTTGTGTAGCTATGAAAAAAATACAACATAAAATATGTGTGTGTGTGTGTACGGGGGGTCTCTTCGGGTTTTTGTGCCCCCTGTGGATGTGTCTTTCATTTTTTCGTAGGTGCCAATGCCTAGGATTTGTATCCCCTCCCACACTCATAGGATATTTCTATAAGGCATATTGGGGGCGATATCCAACGACCGCTCCAGTCTATTATGGGCTCTCTCTAGGGGTTTTGCAAAGGACCTGGAATAGTTTCAGGCCCTTTCTCCCAAGAATCCAGCACTGACAGTTTGGATCCCCACGTGATGGAGGACAACTATATCGAACAGGTAGACTATGAGATCATCCCTCATAACAAGCAGGATTTTCGACACTAGTTGGAATACCCTAAAAGCATGGGCCTTAATGGGCACATTTCTCCAGGGGAGGCGGGCAATGTTTACCCTAACGTCAGCGCCTTGGTTCCTGAAATTGCGGCATTGAGGAATGATCCCTCTCCCTCCTTCGCAGTTCCACTTTCCTAACCCAATTGGATCCTCTCCTTTCATTGTTTTGTCTCCCCTCCACGAGGCTCTCTCCCTTTCCACCACCTTCATCTTCCCCCGCCTTCTCAGAACCCCCAGTCTCCCCTATGCCCTCTCATCAAGGCTTCAGCTCTTAGACTGAGCCTGAGCCACAGGTCTCCTGAAGGAAAAATTGTGTGCATGCAAATTCAACCAAGGTAGAGATGGTTGTCGAGAAGGATATCACAGTCACATAGCTTCAAAAATTGGTGGGAAAAATCTTTGTCGGTCGGTTTTCAAGTAAGGAAGTCAAGGATGACTCTTTAGCACGTTAGATGGAATCTAAATAGGTCTTGGTTCTTAGTTACATGTTGGTGTTTCACGTATTAATTTGAGGATGGATATGCTTCATCTTGCAGTCGAAGGAGGACTGCGAGAAGATTAAGAGTTCAACTTGGAATTAGGGTCCTTTGGGGATTCCTTTACACAACTGGTAAGTGGAATTCGACCCTACTAGAACCCCAGTCACGGTAGTAAAGGTATGGGAAATCCTTCCAAGACCTCCACTGGTTTTCTGAACTCGGGAAGCCCTCGTTGCAATTGGAAACAGACTTGGCTCCTTTGTTGGACTCGAGCTAGACTAGAAGGCGAAAATTGACCGTAGGTGGGCCTGGGTCGAAGTTGACCTCAGAGATGGTCTAAATAAAGAGATTGATCTAGTCTATGGATCCTTCATTTGGAAACAAAAGGTGGATTATTGGAGACTCCATTTTAGGTGCTACAATTGCCATGAACTCGAGCACCTTTAAGCCCATTGTCCCAGGATTCATTCCCCCGGGCACTTGAGACATAAAATTTGGAGAAAGAAGGAAGCGAGTTCTCTTCAAGCTAAAATCGTGTCGTCCTATGGTGAGGAGGAGCACGATAAAAATTTTGGGGATGCCCCCATAGACAATGCGAAGGATTTGAAGGATGGCTCGAAAAAGAACTTCGCTAAGTTCTCTTTGGCTCCCCATTGTTCTCTTGTTTTTTGTCTCTAATTCTCTCTCATTTTCCTTTCCTTGTTCCCTTAGTCGACCCTTATCCCCCCCTATGGACTCTCTCCCTCCATATTCCCTCTTGGTATCTCAGTTCATAAAGGTGGCTCCGATGAGGACAATCCTCTCTTGCTTTCCTTGTGCGAGCCTGCCTGCTTTCTCCCTTCTCCCCCCGATTTTCCTATTGTTGAGACAACGCCCCCCTCTCCCCATCCCCCTCCTCCAATCCTTTTTTCTCTTGCCCTACCCCTGGTTCCCTCTCCCCTCCTATCCATCCCCTTCCCTCGCCCTTATACCCCATGACAAAGGTAGACTCCTTAACCATTTATTTCCCCTCCCTCTGACCTTCCCCTCCTCCTAAAAAATTGTATTCGTTGAGACCCCGTCCTAAACAAAAAGAGGATGTCTCCTCTTTTGGTGGCTTGGATATTGATCCCGATAAGCCCAATTCTGTGAGAAAGAAGTTGTTTCTTAAAAAAGCATAACAAAAAGTTGTTATGGACATAAAGAAAGGAAAATGGTCAACTATTTCTAGGCTACTTGGAGCAGGGAAAGCCCTGAAAAGGCCTTCCCCATGGTTGTCCTCTCCTTCAACACTAGGGGTCTTTGGGGTGCCCAAAAAGTACTAGCCCTCAAACGACTCATTCAGATCCACAAACCAAACATGTTGCTTATTCAGGAAACGATGTGTGAAGGCTCCAAATCCATTGCTTTGTCGGAAAGTTGGTGTAAAAACTGGTTGTTTTGTGCCATAGACGTTGTAGGCCAGTAAGGTGGTCTTCTATCAGGTTGGAATCAATTGTGCAAAGCTATCTCCTCTTCCTCCAATTAGTCTTCTATCTTTGTCGAGTTGGAAGTAGAAAACATTGAGACCCCATTGAACATCATTAACGTCTACAGTCCCTGTGTGGATTGAATCCCTTTATGGGAAGATTTGGCAGCTTTCGGTGCTCTTGACATGTCTCACACCCTAGTAGGCAAAGATTTAAACTTCACTCTATCTCTTTGCAAGGTTTGGGGATCTAATCCCCACCAATATCCTTAGAGTGGATTTTTTACTTCTTTCCTGGAGAAACATAACCTCATATACGTAGAACCCGTCAAACTCAAGCCCACGTGGAGGAATTTTTGTTTAAATTACAACACCATTTTGAAAAGGCTTGATATATTTCTAATGTTAGATGACCTGATGTCTTGAGGTCTAATGATGAAATATTTTGTCTCCTTGGGAGGCATGTTGGACCACGCACCTATTATTCTAAAGGCGGGCCTTGGAGAAACAAATCCCTCTACCCTGTTCAAGTTCGATCCCACGTGGTTGGAAGAGGAAGAATTTTGTACGTTAGTGTCGAGTTCCTGGGTGCATCTCTCTTCCTTGGAGTCCTCGATGCTCATGAGGCAGTTTGCAGATAACATTGTCCATATCAAAAAGGTCTCAAAAAAATGGTCGGTGTAGTTTGCTAAGAAGTCCAAAGCCGAATTGGGGGTCATGGAATGCCAAATCGTCGCTTTGAAATTGCAATTGTCCAAGTCTCCTCTCTTGGAAAAGCTTCTAAATCAGTTGTGATCACTTTAGGAGGCTCATCATTCCTTCCTAGATAAGGATAAGTAGATTTGGCACCTAAAGAGTAGGGCCATTTAGATCAAACGTTGTGAAAACAATTCAAAGTTTTTTCACTACTTCAAAGATTATCGTAGGACCGTAAACACCATATGGGAGATTGAGCACCTGGATGGGACCTTGGTTTGAACTTTCAAGGATAAGGCGGAGGAAGGAATCAGACATTTCTCCTCTCTTTTTATAGAACTGCAAGGTTTCCCGATCCAGGATATTCTTGAGGTAATATCTAAATATCGACCAGTCTTTGTGGAAGATATGAATAGATCTCTCTTTGAGGAGGTGATGGGATTCCTTCCCTGAATGGCCTGACTCTGGAATTTTACGTCGGTTTCTACAATTTAAATAACAAGGACTTGTTAAAGATGGTGAGAGAATCTTAAAGCTCCAACAAAATGCTTGGATATTTCAACTCAACTTTCCTTTCTCTCATCCCCAAGTCTCAATCTAGGAAATCCTTCAGTGATTGTTGTCCAATCTTGTGTTGCAATGTAATATACAAGATTATGTTCAAGGTCATAGCCTGATGTCTCAAGCCTATTCTTAGTGAAGTGATATCATAGGAACACTTTGAGTTCCTGAGCAATTGTCAAATCCATGACGCAATCACCATAGCTCAAGAATCTCTACACTTCGTTAAAGCCTCCAATCAAGAAGTGATCATCCTCAAACTCAACCTTTCCAAGGCTTATGACTGAGTGAGTTGGAATTTTTTTTGTCTTGTCTTAATCCAGTTGGGCATGGATCTTTGTTGTCAACTAGATTATGGGGTGCATCCATTTGGCCTCGTTTGCAATTCTAATCAATGGGTCTCCCTCCAATTTATTTAGAGCCTCTTGCAGACTTAGACATGGATGTTCTCTATCCCCTTTCTTGTTCCTGATCGTCGTCGAAGCCCTCAGCAGGATGCTGGCAGATACTAGAGTTTCCAGATTGTTCACATGTATAAAAACCACCCCAACCGTGTCAATATCTCATCTTCTTTTTGTAAATGATGTCCTCTACTTCTCTCATGGCTCCCTTTGAGATTTGGAAATTTTAAAATGTATTTTGGATTTCTATTGCAAGGCTTCAGGGATCGAATTAATGAGGGCAAATCTCGCCTCCTCTCAGACAACTTGCCTCCCCCAATTTCACGTGCCATGTCTAACCTTTTCCCTTTCCCTCAGAAAGGCATGGAGGATGGATTTAAATACCTCTGCTTCATTCTAAATCTCGATAGTTGTTGTTTTGTTGATTGGTTCTGGATGTTTAAGAAGGTGGAGGCCCATATCTCCATATGGGTCAACCATCTCCTTTCCCGGGGAGGTAGACTGATTTTTCTCAAGTCAATAATCAAGAGCATCTCAGTCTACTAGACCTCCATAGTGGCTATCCCTAAAGGGATCCTTCACAAAATTCGTAAGACGTGTATTCAATATCTTTGATATGGCTCTCACAGAACTGGTGGAATACCCATAGTCAAATGGGATCACATGGCCCTCCCCAAGGAACTAGGTGGATGGGGCCTAAAAGAAATTCCTCTCTTTGCCCAGGCGCTTGCTACAAGAAGTCTTTCGAAGCTTATCCCTAATGACAAACTCCAGGATCAAGTCCTCAAATATAAATATATTCTCGATCTCTCAATCGAGGACTGGTTCAGATAGCCTCGCAAATATTCCAAAGTTTCAACGGTATGGAAGTCCTTGGTCTCTGCTTTTTCTTTAATTGGTCCTTGGACAGTTTCGAAGGTGGGAAATGATAGAAGAATTAGGTTAGGGGAGGATCCCTGGCTTGGCTTCAAAAATGATTAACGTTTATCTGAATCACTCATTCAAATTACTCATAATGTGATCATGTATTCTCTAGAGGATGCAAAAGATCAAGACCCTCATCTAGCTAGGAGACAAGGTTCAAAGTCATCTGCTCTCATAAGTCTATCTGGTACCTAGGCCTCTGAATGGGACCGTTACATTTCCCTCTCGGTTTCAAACTTCATAAGACTCAACCCCGAAGTACAAGATGAATTATGTTGGTGAAAAAACCCCCACTCTAGGGATTTCATTGCCAAAATAGGTTACAACTTTGAAATGGAGACAAAATTTTAAGGACATAAAGATTGGTGGTGGAAAATCCCATGGAAACTAAGCACCCCACTCAAGTGCAAAATCACCTCTTGGCTAGCTTTAAATAACAAACTACTTACGTGGGACTTGGTTTAAAAAGGGGTTGGATCATCCAGAGTCGTTGTGCTCTTTGTAAATATTTTGAAGAATACATCTCACACATTTTCATCTTACGTCCTTATGCAACACATGTGATGCAACTAGTTTGTTTGAATCTCCAGGCAAAGGCAGCCTGGAACATATCAAATCTTGGGGATTGCTTCAAATATTGGTTATTAGGCTCTTTAGCGAAGAAATATGAACGTATTATGTGCATCCTTGTGCAGAGCTTATGGTGGGACAAGAACTCTAGCTTTTTTAAAATCACGGACATATTGCCCGAGGTTACCTCAAACCTGGTACTCAGAGTGGCCAAGGAATTCTCGGTGGACATAAGGCAAAAAAATCCTCAACTAATTGCTATGCAAGAACTTGATTACGAATCATGTGGGGATTCTTCAATGGCAGTAGTGAGGGTCATCCACCTTTATGTGAAGTGGGGGTGATATTGTTCTTAAATCAAAATCACTACATGCATATCATATATTCACTAGGGAGAGGGTCAAATAATCGCGTTGAATTTATAGTGTTGTGGACTCTATTAGAATCAGCCTCCATGAAAGGACTTAAAAAGATTCAGGTCTTAGGCGACTCGAAACTTGTCATGGATTGGGAAAACAACAAGATATCTATTACTGATGTTTTCCTCGAGTCTTTTCTCTTAGAGATCCTCTAGTTGTTTTCATCCTTCAAATGGTCCTCGGTAGCACACGAATGCAGGAGCATCTCTCCACGTCAGCCAGCCAGCCACGTCAGCGGTTTCAAATCGCGTGTTGAAGAGAGGCGCAACCCTCGTTTTCGATTTGAATTTGAATGTAATTAAATGTTTTAGGCTGTTGAGCCGTGAGACCGTGCTTTGCACAGGCGTAGAAGTAGGTAGGCCTTTAATGCTTGAAGGCTGAGATCTAGATCCGATTTGCGGACTAGACATCCCATTCAATGCTATTGAATAGGGTATGTGAGTTTGGAGGGAAGCACTCTAAGAGCCCCCTCATGTAAAATATCTTTGATAGTAGTTGTATCTCATTTTTGGGTGTAAGAGAGTATGCACAAGAGAGAGTCTGCGAGGAGAGAGCAGAAGAGAAAGAGCCGAGACTATGTTAAAGTCTGAGCTCGAGAACACCCTTGTAAATAGACATTGCCATTAATATAATCCAGAGCAGAATTTCCTGCATGTATTTATGTGTTGAAGGAATGCCTTTGTGTTCTATTTATGTTGTAGATGTATGTTGTAGGTTTGCATTTACATGGATTTGTTTGATTTTCAGGCTTGAGAAGTTATTTTTGGTTTCATGCCAGGAGGGCGTGACAAAGTACTGCGGTCTCTGAGTACCAGTGCATAGAAGCACTTATGAACTATGTGGATTCAGACAAAGACGTGCCAAGCGGGCACAAGAGATAAAATCATCAACTCGAGGAAGACCTGTGAGGTTGTTGAACACCTTAGGAGGCAAGGTTGTGTAGAAGAGACACAGTTGAAGACAGAAACTCTGTTGTGAGTTCTGTAAAGCTCTGTCAAGTGGGCATTGAGCCAGTGCAAGGAGGGCACAGAGGAAGAACTCTGCTGTGAGTTCAGAAGAAGACAGAAGCTCTGAGGAGTTCTGTATAACTCTGCCAGGAGGGCATTGAGTCAGTGTGCAGACAGGCACAAGGAGAGAACTCTTTGAGTTCCGTAATTAGAAGAAGAATCCACCGAAGGATCTTTGCAGGGTTGTTGAACACCCTGAACACTTAGCGAGAGGTTGCTTGAGTGAAGGATGGCCATGAGGGCATCCAAATTTTCCATCTGCAGGAGAGGGAAGAAGGATTTATTTCCTTATAGGTCTGAGTCTCAGAGAAGCTCAGAAGGAGTAGCACGTTGTGTGCAAAAAGACTCTCCAGAGGCGCAGAAGTCACAGAATCCTTTTGAGGATTCGGAAGGATAAGATCAGGAGGAGTAGCGTCTTTGAGAACGCAGGCGAGACCCAAGGTGAAGAGCTCGTAGGGAAAATAAACAAAGGACAAAGCCTTTGAAAAATTTGAAAATTCTTTTAAGTCTGGGAAGAAAAGAGCGAAGCTCGGGAGGAGCAACAGTTATCGTCGGATTAAGCCAAAGAGATCTGGACCTTTGAAGATTTCATGTCCAGGAAGTAGCAGGAGGAATGTAAGAGCCGAAGAGATTCTGAACCATTGGATCTCACTCAGAATAGCCAACAGCCGTCAAATCTGTCGAGAGGAGCTCGAGGTTTAAACCCTCGTAAGCAGAGCGAAAGTCCCGAAGGAGTATCATATCAAGAATTCGGCGTTCAGGAGTTCGAGAGTCCGGGCCCTCGACATCAAAAATCGCGAAAGGGTGAATTAGATCTGAGTCGTCCATCTGCGGGAGGACGCTTGTCGCGGAATCATCCGTTTCAAAGATTCGGGCACCGAGACTCACAGAGGTGAGCACCTTGACTTCGCGAGTAGAACAGTCCCAAAGAAATCTGATCCATCCGTTGGAAAGAGGACACGTGTCACGAGATCACCCATATCGTGGATTTAGACATCGGAGGTCAGAGAAGGAAGTCCTTCAACTTCGCGAGTGGCGAAGTCGCGAAGAGATCAGGACAGTCCATCTTAGGAGGACAGGTGACAGCAATCGTGGGGTCGGCGAAGTGCCAAAGAAGTCTGAGTGCAGGCTTCGTGAACTCGGAGGTGTGCAAGGTGAGAGCCCAGGAGTTGGGTGCTCCAAGTTGTGAGGAGCAGAGACAGTCGTAGGATCCAGGTCACGGAGGACCGTTGGATCAGAGCCTCATCGCCTGTATCACACATTCGGAGGTTCGGAGGTTGAGAGAACCTCTTCTCGACACCAGAAGTCACGAAGTGCCAAGAGTCGAGGCACGAGTGTGGACACATGGCAGAACCACAAGGTGGGGCCCACATGGTTGACAGGTGGATACGCGTCGCCTGGAGAAAGGAGTCAACACTTCGTTGACTTCTCGCGTCTCAGGGATTCGTGGAGTAAGGGCATGAGAGCTCAACCCTTCGACTCGTGAAGGTATGAGTAGCGAGAGGTGCTAGTGTTAAGCCTAGCTGGTGGTCATGCAAGGAAGGCGCTGACAGAGAGGGAGTTATACCCATTTCGTGATCTCAGGTATCTCGGGATTGGAAAGGAAGACTCGAGAGTTTTGACTCGCGAACTCGCGAGATTGCGAGTTGCGACAAGCGTCTTTGGAATTGGGCCTTGGTGATAGCGTTGTGGTCACTCGAAGGAGGTGGAGCTCGCGCCTAGTGTTGTTCGCATAGGGGAGCTTCCCGAAAGGACCTGTGGATTGATTGAATTGAGATTCCAGCAAGGAATCGAAAGAGTCGCTTCAGCTCGTGAAGTGAATGAATGATCCTTAAGACCGGGAGGTCGCACAGAGACTCTGTCGAGGCAGAGGTGGCGTCTGCGTCATCAAGTGGTATCAAAGCTTGATACTTGTCTGTAGATTTCAGGCAGGGAAGCAGAAGGAGCAGAAAGGAGACAAAATGTTAGAGACTCTGTGAATGATTTCTTGCAAGTGAGCAACAGATTTGCCAGGAGAGAAGATAGGGACAGCGAGATGGCTACTGAAGGTCGTAGATATGCTGGAAGGAAAGACCCAAAGCTGATGAGAAAATTAGAAATAGATGAAGAGCTTGCTGATATAAGGAAAGAAATAGAAAAGCTTGCATTGCGGATGCAGCAGAATGCAAAGTCGACATGGGTATATGAATGGCCCATGAGGACAAAAGAAAAATGGCCAGTCAAGGAGTTGATGGCTAAAAGACAGCGTAGGTTGTTAAGAGGATGGTTGAGGCATGCTGAAAACCTCAACGAACCTGAGGAAGTGGTTCAAGTATGTGAGCCAGAGACTGGGAGAAGACTCAATAGTGAGGATGGATTGGGATCAGATGAAGATCTCAAGTACTTCCAGGAGGGCAGAGAAGAAATTCTCAATTGTCAGGTGGGCAAAGAGTTGAGATCGTTGCAGGATCTCATAGACTGTCATGAGGACAGCCAGGGAATTTCACATTGCCAGGTGGGCAATGGATCGAGATCGCTGCGGGATCTCATAGACTGCCAGGAGGGCAGCCGAGAGTTTCCAATTTGCCAGGTGGGCAAGGGAACAAAGATGGGATCGGTTGATTCCATAGACTGCCAGGAGGGCAACAGGGAAATCCCATATTTCCAGGTGGGCAGGGATGAGAGGATGAGACTATCTGAGGGTCTCATAAACTCAGAGGTGAGTTTGAATCAGCTTGAGGAGCTGACATAAGAGGAGGATCAGAGGAGCCTTCTAATGATTGGGGGAATTCAAGCATTCCTACCATTATCCCAAGGGGAGGCAAAGTCTGCGTTGCGGATGTTGAGGCAGCAACAGCAGAAGCAGGATAGCCAGCTGAGACTGTCAGAGAAGAATTGGAGCAGATATCTAAGGCTGCCCAAGAAGAAGAGAATGAACATTTCGAGGAATGGCTCAATACTTTTAGCCAGGAAGCTGAGGAAGTTGTAGCATTGAAGCTAGCAGCAGAAGAAGCCAAAGAGCAGGCAGGCAGATTGATCACTCCATGGGAGATGGAGCTAGAGATGCTAGAGGATTGGCTGAACAATCTAGAGCCAGCAGGTGACTGCCATGAGCAAGTATTGGCAGAGGAGCATTCTGAGGAATCACTCAGAGATTTCAGCCAGGGAGCTGAAAAGGTGATGAAGACTGGAGAGATGAACTTTGCAGCAGGGTGGCATGTTAAGGCCACAAAATATGAAGAAGATGGCATGGGAGATCATGGTGATCTGCCCAATTTCAGTCAATTTTTGCACCTGAGGAGACTGCAAAATCAGAGCTAGCCACTGGAGCAGTTGGACGAAGTGATCGAGAAGATCAGAGAGCTGATGATCAGGTCAGCAAGGACTGCCAGCGAGGAGAGGCTGAGCAAAAAAGCAGCAGCAACAGTAGCAAGGAAGTGGAGCGAGGAGCCAGCTCCAGAAGATGATTTGGGATCTAGGAGGATTTCTACAGCTGAGAGTGGAAGCTCATGAATTTTGCAGCTGAGGAGTATGATGCAGGAGCATCTCCACGTCAGCGGTTTCAAATCGCGTGTTGAAGAGAGGCGCAACCCTCATTTTCGTTTTGAATTTGAATGTAATTAAATGTTTTAGGTTGTTGAGCCATGAGGCCGTGCTTTGTACAAGCATAGAAGTAGGTAGGCCTTTAATGCTTGAAGGCTGAGATCTAGATCCGATTTGCGGACTAGATAGCCCATTCAATGCTATTGAATAGGGTAGGTGAGGTTGGAGGGAAGCGCTCTAAGAGCCCCCTCATGTAAAATATCTTTGATAGTAGTTGTATCTCATTTTTGTGTGTAAGAGAGTATGCACAAGAGAGAGTCTGCAAGGAGAGAGCAGAAGAGCAAGAGCCGAGACTCTGTTAAAATCTAATCTCGAGAACACCCTTGTAAACAGGCATTGCCATTAATATAATCCATAGAAGAATTTCCTGCATGTATTTATGTGTTGAAGGAATGCCTTTGTGTTCTATTTATGTTGTAGATGTATGTTGTAGGTTTGCATTTGCAGGGAGTTGTTTGATTTTTAGGCTTGAGAAGTTCTTTGTAGTTTCATGCTAAGAGGGCGTGACAAAGCACTGTGGTCTCTGAGTACCAGTGCATAGAAGCACTTCTAAACTCTGTGGATTCAGACAAAGACGTGCCAAGCGGGCACAAGACCTGAAATCATCAACTCGAGGAAGACCTATGAGGTTGTTGAACACCTCGAGAGGCAAGGTTGTTGATCCAGATGGATATCAGTGGCCACCCACCTTTTCCAACTGGGTCAAAACAACGTTCTGACATTTTTGGCAATTTACTATTTTTAGCAGTTTTTCGGGTCCTGAACTTTTGGAGCCGTTTTGAGGCCCTAAACGACGTTTTTTGGGGTATGTTGCGATTGAAATCAAAAATTTTGTAGTCCTCGGATAGATCTTTCCAACGAGCTATCATACGCCTAAAACGGAGATCGTATGCAAAAGTTACGACCCCAGGAAGTTGATGCACCAACTTACCCAAACGGGGCCCACATGACTTTTAGCGCTTCATCTCCTAGGGTTAGGTTTTTGGATGTCTAGGACTTTTGGCATTCCCGTCTATTGTAAAAAGGCCTTTCGAGCCTCATTGTAATCTTCTTCTTGCAAATGCGCGCTGCTGTCACATCTATTCTCAGAGATAAGCCGCCACCATTCCAGCAAGCTTGTTTCCGCATTTTACAGTTTCAGCTTATTTTGTTATTTAATAGAAAACCAGTTTACTGTATCTCTGTTATTCTTGTGTTAAGTACCTGCTAATAATCGGTATTCATTTCGTTTTGCTCATAAAATCTGGATCAGTTGTGTAGAAGAGACACAGTTGAAGATAGAAACTCTGTTGTGAGTTATGTAAAGCTCTGCCAGGTGGGAATTGAGCCAATGCAAGGAGGGCATAGAGGAAGAACTCTGTTGTGCGTTCAGAAGAAGACAGAAGCTCTGAGGAATTCTGTATAACTCTGCCAGGAGGGCATTGAGTCAGTGTGCATACAGGCACAAGGAGAGAACTCTTTGAGTTCCGTAATTAGAAGAAGAATCCACTAAAGGATCTTTGCAGGGTTGCTGAACACCCTGAACACTCAGCAAGAGGTTGCTTGACTGAAGGATGGACAGGAGGGCATCCAAATTTTCCATATGTAGGAGAGGGAAGAATGATTTATTTCCTTAGAGTTCTGATTCTCAGAGAAGCTCAGAAGGAGTAGCACGTTGTGTGCAAAAAGACTCTGCAGAGGCGCAGAATTCGCAGAATCCTTTTGAGGATTCGGAAGGATAAGCTCAGGAGGAGTAGCGTCTTTGAGAATGCAAGCGAGACCCAAGGTGAAGAGCTCGCAGGGAAAAGAAACAAAGGACGAAGCCTTTGAAGAATTCGGAAAATATTCTAAGTATGGGAAGAAAAGCACGAAGCTCAGGAGGAGCAACAGTTGTCGTCGAATTAAGCCGAAGAGATCTGGACCGTTGAAGATTTCACGTCCAGGAAGTAGCAGGAGGAACACAAGAGCCGAAGAGATTCTGAGTCGTTGGATCTCGCTCAGAATAGCCGATAGCCGTCAGATCTGTCGAGAGGAGCTCGAGGTTTAAACCCTCATAAGCAGAGTGAAAGTCCCGAAGGAGTATCATATCGTGAATTCAGCATTCAGGAGTTCAGGAGTCCAAAGGACGAGAGTCCGGGCCCTCGACATCAGAAATCGCGAAAGGGCGAATTAGATCTGAGTCGTCCATCTGTGGGAGGACGCGTGTCACGGAATCGTCCATTTCAGAGATTCGGGCACCAGGACTCACAGAGGTGAGCACCTTGACTTCGCGAATAACGAAGTCCCGAAGAAATCTGAGTCGTCTGTTGGAAAGAGGACACGTGTCACGAGATCACCCATATTGGGGATTTGAACATTGAAGGTCAGAGAAGGAAGTCCTTCAACTTCGCGAGTGGCGAAGTCGCGAAGAGATCAAGACCATCCATCTGAGGAGGACAGGTGGCAGCAATCGCGGGGTCGGCGAAGTGCGGAAGAAGTCTGAGTGCAGGCTTCATGAACTCGGAGGTTCGCAAGGTGAGAGCTCGGGAGTTGGGTGCTCCAAGTCGCAAGGAGTAGAGACAGCCATAGGATCCAGGTCGCGGAGGACCGTTGGATCAGAGCCTCATCGCGCGTATCGCACATTCGGAGGTTCGGAGGTTGACAGAACCTCTTCTCGACACCAGAAGTCGCGAGGTGCCGAGAGCCGAGGCACGAGTGTGGACACATGGAAGAACCACAAGGTGGGGCCCATGTGGTTGATAAGTGGATACGCGTCGCCTGGAGAAAGCAGTCAACACTCCGTTGACTTCTTGCGTCTCGGGGATTTGCGGAGTAAGGGCATGAGAGCTCAACCCTTCGACTCGCGAAGGTACGAGTAGCGAGAGGTGCTAGTGTTAAGCCTAGCCAGTGGTCATGCAAGGAAGGCGCCAACAGAGAGGGAGCTATACCCATTTCGTGATCTCGGGTATCGCGGGATTGGAAAGGAGGAGTCGAGATTTTTGACTCGCAAGATTGCAAGTTGCGACAAGCGCCTTTGGAATTGGGCCTTGGTGATAGCGTTGTGGTTGCTCGGAGGAGGTGGAGCTCACGCCTAGTGTTGTTCACACAAGGGAGCTTCCCAAAAGGACCTGTGGATCGATTGAATTGAAATTCTGGCAAGGAATCGAAAGAGCCGCTTCGTCTCATGAAGTGAATGAACGATCCTTAATACTGGGAGGTCGCGCAGAGACTCTATTGAGGCAGAGGTGGCATCTACGTCATCACACACATATTTAGAGAACTAAATACTCAAGAAAACACCCTGTCTAAAGAAGCTCTCTCCCTCCCAATGATCACTTTTGGTTGGTACTAATTCAAGAAAGAGGAGGAGAAAAACTCTATGGAGTTTCATCTTTGATCTCGCAAGTTGTGATCCACTGATAAATCAAACTAAAAATGATTTTTTTTAATGTTCCTAAAACTCATTTTTTATTATGAAAATAGATCGTCCTTTTTTGCTTGATGGTTGTTGGTCCTTGACCAAGTTTTGAGGATCCTTGGTCAGGTTTGACCTACTTTTGGGACTTCGATAGGTTGTCGAAGGCGTAGCGCAAGTCAAAGTGGAGATCGCGGGATCTCATCCCCTTTTTAGGGTTTTTTGGGTTGTGGGCTTATGTAACGGGTATGGGGATGTCAGCCCATGGGTTTACCCATGTTTAGGCTTGATTTTGTAATGTATAAATAGATGTATAGGTGATGTAGGAAGGAGTGTGATATCTTTCTAAGTGTTAGGGAAAGGGATGCATCTATGTGGTGCTAGGTGCTAAGTGCAAGTGGTAAGTGTAATTGCTTTGTGCATACTGTGTGAGACTTGCAGAGCTAAGTGAAAGTGATTGTAAGAGACTATGAAAGACTCTGTGATGTAACTCGGGGAAGGAGGATCTAGCGAAGTGTGCATATCTCTTGTCTTATGCGGAGTAATATCTCAAGGCTCTGTGCATGTAGCTGATTAACCGAAGATAATAAAAGAGAAGAAGAGTTGGTGGACGTAGCCCCGGGGTGGGGGTGAACCACGTATATCATGTGTTGCTATGTTTTGTGCGATGTATTGATGTGTTTATGTGTTACTTGCTTAAGTTCTTTAATATAGATGATTGATAGACAGATCTATTAATGCTTTGTTCTTAATAATATGGATGAATGCTAGATCTAACCTATGTGAATGTGCTTAGTGCTTGAATAGGCTAGATCTGGGTGAAAATTGCGATGCTCTGTAATTAGGGTTTTATCTGCAAAGTAGATATTGATTAAATATTGATGAACTCTAACCGCTAACTGCTTTGTTAAGGTGTTGTAATCACAAATCGATGTCCCAGCTAAGGTTGAAGACATCTGAGTCCTGCCACCACCCCTACCTCTACCTTGGGTGAGACTTCATCTTCTTTGCAGGTGTTGCCGAAAGGGACGGTATTTAGGGTTTTGTTGGTGCGTTGTTGTAGCGTTGAACCCTGGGTCTACCCCTATGCCAACAAATGGTTTTGTTGCTGGGACCTGAAACTGTGATTGCTGGGAACTGAAGAAAAGAAAGCTATGTGCATAGATCTGTTGCTTTAGTGTGCAGTAGTCTACTTAACTTAAATAGCTCTGTGCTAAGAAGAAAAGTCAGATCTAAAGAAAAGAGGTAAGATCTGAAGGCTTTGTGCTTTGTTAAAGGTAAGAACAATGAAAAGTTTTTATTGAAAAAGGAAATATAAGTGGAAATTTTTGTTTCAAAAGTATGGATCTAAGTATGTTTGATCAATTTTGTCCTAGCTTGAAAAGTAGGGCACAACTAGATGGAAGAAGGTTTGATATGAGTAGATCTGATAAAAACAATGAAAGATATGTTTTTCCTATGCATAGAAAGAATGTTTGGACTAACAAATGGATGCAGGAACCTAAAAATATTTTTTTGCAGGTTAGCTATTATGATCCTAGTGCGCGGTACAGGAAAGGTTGGGGGTCATTTCAAAGAAAGAGAAGATTAACTCTTTGTTATAATTGCAGAAGACTAGGACATCTTGCCAAGGAATGCCCTGGTAGAAGACCTAGTTGTCTTTGTTGTCAAGCTATGCATCATGAAGTTTTGGATTACCCTAGAATGATTTATAAGGTTGAAAGAATGAATATGAGACAAGAAAACCCAGAGGAAGATCAAAAAACTAAGACCACGACAGAACCCCAGAAAGAATCAAAGACTGTATTACTGCAAATGAAATAAACCCTGAATGATCACCAAAATATCAACTTATCAGAGATCTCGAAAGAAAAAGAGTGAATAGAAACAAGAATAGGAGACTTTGACATAGATTGTGTTCTAGATGAGGAAACACAGGTGAATATTATGACAGAAAGAACCTGGGAAATTTTAGGAAAGCTTGCTATGATTCCTTCATTAGGAGGAATAGGATTATTTAAAGGAAAGTTGATAACCCTATGTGGAAGACTCACATAGATAGTTATGAGTGCTCATGGAACTAGGACAAAGGAAGATTTTGAGGTTGTTAAATTTATTGAGAACAACGCCCAATTTGTTATGTTATTAGGAAAATCGTGGATTGAGAGAAATCAGACCAGAAGAAAAGAAGAGGAAGTCTTAGAACAAAAGAAGCAAGAATTAAACGATTTCATGACTAGGAGGATAGCGCACTTGATTAAAGAACAGGAGAACAGATCGAAGCTATTTAAAACCAGAAACTTGGATGTCGAAGTTGAACGAACACAAGACGATTCACAGAAGAATGGAGCACCTACCCTAGACAGAGAAAAAGACTTTCTCTTGAACCCTACGAAATAATCTCAACAACGCGAAGTCACTATGCCAAAAGGAGATAAGAATCAGAATGGAAAGAGGAATACCGAGATGAAGATCACCGGGAAGAAAGCTAGAAAACTCAATAAGAAGAGAACAAAGATAGAAAAGTTACATAAGATCTCAGAGGGGACTTCACATAGGGAAGGTTTGCAAAACTGGAACTTCGCTACGAAGTTCACCACGCTCTAGTACTCGAGCGACATGGGAAAACAGTTGCATTCGAACACAGTATTCCATGCCTACTACCTGCAGCTTTAAAGGGCTATCGAATCGTTCCCCCAGATGACGCCAAACACTCTAGACAGGTTCAGACCCCTTATGAAGTTTCGCACAGATAGGCATTTCATATATATCATCGCGCGTGCAGATGAGAATAAAGAAGAGCTTCAATCATACTATAATCTCACCGAGGAGGACCTGGAAGAAATCACTAAGGAATGGCCCGCAAAGTTCCTTATATCAGTCGCTAAGGCATAATTTTCCGACCCAAACCTCATTGGAAGCCCGGTAGTTACCCGCGAGGAGTATAATGCACCCAGCAGTAGCAGAAGGAAGAAGAATGAAGATGTACAGGAACTGAGCAGCGCCTCAAAAGAGACTGCCTCAGATTCACCTGGCGGAGGAGGAGGTGACGAGGTGGACAAAGAGGAGAAATAAGAAAAAGCAGGGGAAGAAGATAAGCAGGAGCAAGGTGAAGTAACCCCGCCACGGAACCCCCTTGATGACGTAGATCCATCGAAGAAAAGGAAGGTTTCCCCCACGAAACCTACATCATGGAAGAAATCCAAAGTAAGCAAGCTGAAGCTTCAGACTATACTCATGATCGATGACTTTGATTTCATCATCGCAGCCGTATCGGACGCTTCGCATGACATTTTGCAAAACAACGAAGCCCGGAAAGAAGCCTTCTATGACATAATTGCTACAGAGTTGAGAGGGGTACAACAGGCCCTTCACTCCAGCCACGCATTATCCACTGTGCCCCTACCATCAAAAGAACCAGAGTTGGAAGATGAGCCTACCCAACTCCGCAGATTAGTTGATGCGACCGAAGCCCGCCTTCATCGAGCGCAAGAAGAGAAAGAACGGGACACAGTGGCCCTAAAGCAAGCACAAGAAGAAATGGTAGAGCAACGCCAGGTTGCACAAAAGGAGAAAGAGGACCTTCAAGCCAAGTTTGAAAAAGAAAGAGCACAGGCCAAGCAAGAAAAAGAACAGTTGATCACAGAACAGCTGGGAGTCAAAGAAGCAGTCGACATAGCACTTCGCTCTGTGACAGGCTTAGAAACAAAGGAAGAAGACCGAGTGGAGCATCAATTAGTGCAACTCACATAAGCTATCTAGCAACTACAACAAAGAATAGCATACTTAGACCTTCAAGCGGTGCCCAACACTCCGCCAAATGTACGAGATCAAAGAGAAGCAACTGCTCGAAGCGCAGTTGAAAGAGTCAAGGCCCTCGCCATGGAATGTAAACAACTAAGTGATCACAGTGCCCAAACTTGTGAGCAACTCACTGAGGATTCTAAATTAAAGGAAGTGGAGTCACAACTCCAGGAGGCAAAGCAGCAAGTAGAAATAGTACAGGCGCAGTTGAAGCCCTTGTCAGCAGTCGAAAGGATGAAGTGATCCCAAGAACAACGCAATGCCCAACAACAGGTCCACACCATTCAGAGCAGAGTAAAGGAAGTGACTCAGAGACTCCAACCAACTTAGGATGAGGCTTGCCAACTATTCGCAGAGATTGAAGGCCGAGGAACAGAACTGGAGCAAGTCATCACTGCAGCTGAACAATGCTTAGAGGGACCTGTCAACGAAGCAGTAATCCAAGAGTTCGTCGAACAGGAGGTCGTGGCACAACAACAAGTTGAAGCAGCTCAAGCCAAGCTCGAGGCTTTCGAAGCAGAGCTACCCAAACTAGAGTGACTCGGGACGAGTCATAGGTGAGTGTTGGGGGCATGTTGGCCCTTGACCAAGTTTTGAGGATACTTGGTCAGGTTTGACCTACTTTTGGGACTTTGACACGCTATCGAAAGTGGAGCGCAAGTCGAAGTGGAGATCGCGGGATCTCGGCCCCTTTTTAGGGATTTTTGGGTTGTGGGCTTATGTAACGGGTATGGGGATGTCGGCCCATGGGTTTACCCATGTTTAGGCTCAATTTTGTAATGTATAAATAGATGTCTAGGTGATCTAGGAAGGAGCGTGATACCTTGCTAAGTTCTAGGGAAAGGGATGGATATATGTGATGTTAGGTGCTAAGTGCAAGTGATAAGTGCAATTGCTTTGTGCATACTATGTGAGACTTGCAGAGCTAAGTGCAAGTGATTGTAAGAGACTGTGAAAGGCTTTGTGTTGTAACTCGGGGAAGGAGGATCTAGCGAAGTGCGTAGATCTCATGTCCTATGTGGAGTAACATCTCAAGGCTCTGTGCATGTAGTTGATTGAGAGAACATAATAAAAGAGAAGAAGAGTTGGTGGACATAGCCCAAGGGTGGGGGTGAACCACGTGTATCCTGTGTTGCTATGCTTTATGCGATGTATTGATGTGTTTATGTGTTACTTGCTTAAGTGCTTTGATAGAAAGATCTGTTAATGATAGAAAGATCTGTTAATGCTTTGTGCTTAATAATATGGATGAATATTATATCTAACCTATGTGAATGTGCTTTGTGCTTGAATAGGCTAGATATGGGTGAAAATTACAGTTCTCTATAAATAGGGTTTTATCTGCGAAGTAGATATTGATTAAATACTGATGAACTGTAACTGCTAAGTGCTTTGTTAAGGTGTTGTAATCACAGATCGGTGTCCCAACTAAGGTTGCAAACATCCGATTCCTACAACCATCCCTGCCTCTACCTCGGGTGAGAATTCATCTGCTTCGCAGGTGTTGCCGAAAGGATTGGTAGTTAGGGTTTTGTTGGTGCGTTGTCGTAGCGTTGAACCCTGGGTCTACCCCTGTGCCAACAATGGTATTGAACACTATTAACAACGTGGTACAATTTTTTCTACTTGGTTGTTATTAAGACATAACTGTATGAAGAAGAAGGTCGATGAGTCTCTTTCAAGAGACTCAAACATGTATAATTATTTTTTGAGGAATATAAATATTTATTTTTTTTCATTTGAATATATATATATATAGAGAGAGAGAGAGAGAGAGAGAGAGAGAGAGAGAGAGAGAGCCAGTGTGATTACAAGGTTGGTGAGTTGGGACGCAGGTTAGTGCGCCTATCCTTGTAAAGTGTAATAGAAAGGGGAAAAAGTGGGGGGGCTTAAGTCCTATAGAATATTTTATTAATATTTCCAGAAAAGTGTAAGTTAGAGATATTTATCTATCCTAAGTTCCCGAGGGATGGGAATGGATCACCAACTGCCTAAAGCTACTTTTGAAAGCGACAAGTGTCAACTTTAAGGCATGCAATATATATTGTTGGCCTTAGTGTATTTTGGGGAGAACCGATTTTGGGGGATTTTGATTCATTCATTCTAGTGTACAGAAAGGGGTCAGACCATTTGTGAAAGGATGACTATTACCTTATCTGTAGATAAGAGATTGTAAGGGGTTTTTGTATTATAACTAGATTTTTTGTTGTTGAAGAGGCGAGTTTTCAAGCCTGTGAGCAGTCTCTCTAAGTGAGAGATTTTCTATAGAAGAAGTGGGTTTTCAGGCCCATGAGCATTCTCTCCAGGTGAGAGTTTTATTGGGAATTATTCCCTGGTGATTTGGCCATTAGTTGCAGTGCTCATAGACTTCATGTCTGGCCTATTGCTCGGAACCCTAGAATGGTAGTGGGGTAGTTGAGGGATTGTTGAGTAGAGAAGGGGAAAACTTCCTTGGGTGTGACTGGTGTGTGGGGAATGAGAGACTAGTAAAATAGTTGCAGCAGTGGCACCTTGGACTGAACAATTATGTTCATTGTCAGACCTTAGCTTGGCATTAGGAACCACTTTTACCTGGTAGAGTTAAGCCCCAGATCGGGGGTGACCTATTGCTGAAAGTATATGAGGACCAAAGTATGTGGCTGGGAGGAATGTCTAAGTTCTGCGCGCAGTTGGTGACTATTCATAAAGATAAGTGTCTTTATGTGCTTGTCTAATTTACTATGTGCTTTATTGTGTGCTTCATTATTTATGGTTAATATGGGTTTAATTCTTGTATGTTGTTGCATATGAGTAATTGTTATTATTCTGTATAATGTTGCTTGCACACATAAGTGTGGTGTTGATATTCATTATTATAGTTGTGTTTGAGTATGACAATTGTTGTTAGTTTTCATGTTAAGTTAATCTTATGATTTGGGTTATGAGTCTCCAAGACAAGTTTGAATGGTCGTGTGCGTAGAGAATACTCTGCGTGCACCAGAGGTTGTATTTACTTGTGTGCACAGGGAAGTAATCTGCGTGCACAAGGAGGACATAATTGGTCTGTGACGTCAGAATGGTTGCGTGCATAGTAGTGTTATATGTTCAGTATGCTTGTGTGCAGTTGTTTTGTTTTACTTTTGCTATTATAAGTTGTGTGGTGCGACTTAGCTTGAGGTTTAGCCCGTTACTTCAAGTGATACTGCGCAAACTAGTGTCTAGAGTAGAATCTGCGCAGTGTATTTTGGAATAGCATTGTTCAATAGTAAGTTGGATGATGTTACAGTTTTGTATAAGAGAAAAAAAAGTTGAGATTGTGTGACATGGCCCAACCTGGGTGGTTGGGGACGTTACATTGTGGTATTAGAGAGACAGAAGTTGAGATTGTGTGACGTGGCACAACCTAGGTGGTTGGGGACGTTACATTGTGGTATCAAAGCTACAGTTTCAACATTGAGCCTTCATGGGTCGAGTTTGGAATTATAGCGCGGTCATGGTGTGCCTAAGATAAGAATGCACAAGTGTGTACCCTAAATGTTGGATATTGTAAGGTGCGGCACTGGAACTGCACGATAAATAATGGTGCACAATTGTGCGTGCTAAAAGATTGGGGCTGTGCAAAGAAAAATCTATGGCGCATGCACAATACCGATACACAATGTATATGTTGAATATTGACATCGCACATTGGTGTGTGTTGAATGCCAATGCGTGCATGGGCTTCAGAAGGAAGGATTCTGACAAGATGGTGCAGAGTTTTCATTAAGTTGTTTCATGAATTCGTCTAAAAAATCTTTTTGCCTGCACATTTTGCAGAATTACCAGTGATTAGAGCAGGACAAAATCAATGCAGAAGGTCAAAAGCATGGAAGATGCGCAAAGAGCTTTTATCCATGATGATGAATTTAGAGATTTGTATGTTGATTTGGGTGTTGATGGTGCAGAATCCAAGGAAGAGGGCAGTAATTTGGTAGAAACCATAAAGGGACTACAAAAATATGTCCAAAGTTATAAAGTTGATAATGAAAGGCTTATGAGATCTAAGGAGCAGCAAGATGACTTCAATGTCAAATTGATGCACAAATTGGACATAATAGAAAAGAAAATGGATAACGAGGCAAAGTCGAGTAGATCAAGAAGTCACATATATCATGATGAGAAAATAAGAGAAGCAAGAAGTGATGGTAGGCATCATCCTCACTCACCAAAGCATTCATTTAGGAAAGCGTGCAATAGCTCAAGTCCATTTCCTGTCAGAAAGCACAAGAGAAGGATTGGGGTGGACGAGCTATAGGGAGAAATGAATAAGATCAAGTCTCCTACCTTTGACGGGGAGCACAAGAAGGATAAAGATGTAGAGACATGGTTGTTGGGTATGAGGAAGTACTTCCAGCTGCATAACTATTCTGCGCAGGCAGAAGGGAGAATTGCCATCTATCGGCTAAAAGGAAAGGCAACAATGTGGTGGGATAAGTTCATGCAACTGCAACACATTGATGAGAAGAAGGTTACTTGGTGGGAGTTCAAGAGGTATTATCAAAGGAAATACTTAACCAAGCGATATTATGACAAGAAAATGAAGGAGTTGTTCGAACTCAAGCTTGGGAGTATGACAATAGATTAGTATGAAAGAATATTCTTAAAGCTACTAAAATATGTCGCATTCATCAAGGATGAGCAAGTTAAAATTCAAAGGTGCCTAGGTGGGATGCCCTCATTTATCAGTGACAAGATACATTATGATGACCCTAAGACATTGGAGTAAACCATAAGGCACACTGAGTGTCTTTATGATCAACAAAGGGGAAGATCGACTTTCCAAAAGGCTTGGGAAGACAAGATGAAAAGCAAGGTGGAACAGGGGAAAAAGGGGGATAAGCCATTGTTTTTCAGAAATATTGCGCAAGGATAACCAACTCTCAAGGAGCCCAGAATGACGAAGACAATGGGGAAAAATCCATGGCAATAATATGTTCAATGTTGGAGTTGTGGCGGAGATCATATGTGTAGAGATTGCTCTCAAAGAAGTGATAAAGTGAGGACTATAGTGTACAACAAGCTGCAATAGTTGAAGACATGGGTATACATGTACCAATGATTTACGCATCCCTCGATAATAAGTAAGTTGAGTTTCAGTCTCACATGATTGAAATGGAAGGGAATATTAGTGACCAACCCATTTCTATTTTAATTGATTCAGGAGCTAGTCATGGCTATCTAGATCCTAAGATGGTGGAAAGATTCCAATTTCCAAGAAGCAAGCTTGGAAAACCTTGGTTGGTGCAGTTAGCTACATGAAAAAAAAGGAAAATTAATGAGATGGTCAAGGCATGTTCAATGGAAATGAATGGATTGTGCAGAAATGTTGATTTCAATATTATACCTTTGGGCTCGTATGATTGTCTCATTGGTATGGATTGGTTGGACCAGCATCATGTCGTTCTAGACTATTACAATAAGGCATTTACTTGCTTGGATGAGGAAGGGAACTTAAGAATAGTTCAAGGAATTCCAATAGTTGTAAATATCAAAGAAGTTTCAGCCTTGCAATTGAAGAAAAGCTATAGGAAAGGATGTCAAGTATTTGCAACGCACGTGGAAGAGGCACCTAATGATAAAGTGCCAAGTGTTGAAGACTGCGCAATACTAAAATATTTTGAGGATGTCTTTAAAAATATACCAGGGTTGCCACTAAAAAGAGATATTGATTTCTATATAAATCCGATGCCTAGAGCAACACTTGTATCCAAGACTCCTTATAGGATGAGTCCGCCAGAGTTGAAAGAGTTGCATATGCAACTTGAAGAGCTTCTAAAGAAGGGGTATATACACCCAAGTGTGTCACCTTAGGGTTCCTTAGTATTGTTCGTGAAGAGGAAGGATGGTACGCTAAGACTTTGTATCCACTTCATGCAGATGAACAAAGTAACATCAAAGAACATGTATCATTTTCAAAGGATAGATGATCTCTTTGATCAGTTGAGAGGTGTGCAGATATTTTCAAAGATTGATCTTAGATCTAGATATAACCAAGTGAGAATTAAATAAGAAGACATTGGGAAGATTGCCTTCAAACTAGGTATGAACATTACGAGTTCACAGTGGTGCCATTTAGATTGTCAAATGCACCAGTTGTCTTCATGTGTTTGATGAATGGAGTTTTCATAGAATACTTAGATAAGTTTGTCATTGTATTTCTGGATGACATACTTATTTACTCAAACTCTGAAGAAGAGCACGAGCAACACTTGAGGATGGTACTACAGGTATTGAGGGAGCATCAACTTTAGGCAAAGTTGAGCAAGTGCTCATTTTATCAGCGACAAATTCATTATTTGGGTCATATCATTTCCAAGGAAGGAATAGTTGTGGATCCGGAAAAGATAAAATTCATTGAGGAATGGTTGACACCAATAAATGTCACTGAGGTGAGGTCCTTTATGCAACTTGCAGGTTATTACAAAAGGTTTATTGAAGGATTCTCAAAAATTGTGCATCCAATTACATCATTGCAAAAGAAATGTGTGTGATTTGAATGGACTGCAGATTGTACAAGGAGTTTTCAACACTTGAAGAGTTTATTGACAAGTGTGCCAATTTTGAGAATTGTTGATTCAAATGAAGACTTTGTGGTGTGCATAGATGCATGCAAGGAAGGGTTTGGTGGAGTACTTAGTCAGAATGGGCATGTGGTGTGCTCTGAATCAAGAAAGTTAAAAGAGCATGAAAGTCTCTATGCTACTCATGGATTAGAATTAGCAGCCATAGTGCATGACTTGAAGATGTGGTGGCACTATCTCATGGGTAAAAGACTTCAGATGAGAACAAAAAATAGTGGACTGAAGTATTTGTTTGGACAACCAAGTCTAAATGCCAGAAAAAGCAGGTGGTTAGAATTCCTCAGTGAGTATGACTTTGACATAAAGCATATAAGAGGAAAAGAGAACAAGGTGGTTGACGCACTCAGTAGGAGGGTGTATGAGCTACATGTTGCAATCTTTAACATGCACAAATTGGATTTGTGACATAATTTTAGAAGTTTTCAAATCATATTAGGGCTATGAGGACATAAAGGCGACTTTACAACAAGGTATGTCACAGAAAAATTTGGAAGGTTATGAGCTAAAAGAGGATGTAATCCTCATGTTTAGACATAGAGTCTATGTGCCAAATAATCAGGAATTTAAAAGCTTGATATTGTTAGAGATGCATAAGGTTCCTTGTGTTGGACATCCAATTTACCAGAAGACAATTGTCGCAATAAAAAAACAATACTATTGGTCGAGTATGAAAAAGGCGGTTGTTAATTTTATTGCTAGGTGCCTTAAATCTCAAAAGGTCAAAGCTTAGCACAAACATCCAGCTGGTTTGCTACAACCATTGCCCATTCATGAGTGGAAGTGGGAAGTTATGACCATGGATTTCATAATTAAGCTACCTAGGACTTCTAAGTAGCATGATTCTATTATGGTAGCGATGGACAAGCTTACTAAAGTTGCCCATTTTATTTCAATGAAGTCAGCGCATAAGGCAAAAAATTTTACTGAAATTTACATGTGATAAATTGCTAAGCTACATGGTGTACCTAAGACAATTGTGTTTGACAGAGATTCCAAGTTCACCTTGAACGTTTAGAAAGGGATATTCAAAGGATTTGGAACAAATATGAAGTTTAGCACATCATATCACCCTGTGCCAGATGGACAAACGGAGAGGGTAAATCAGGCGATTGAAGATATGCTTAGGATATATGTGATGGATAAGCCTTCAAAATGGGAAGACTACCTTCACTTGGTAGAGTTTGCTTACAATAATGGGTATAAGGCATCTTTAAAGATGATCCCATTTGAGGGACTTTATGGTAGAAATTTCAACATGCCAGTGAGTTGGGACAACCCAGCAGACCGCGCAGTGGTTGGGCCAGATCTGCTCAGGGAAATGGAGGAGAATATGATAAAGATATGGCAAAATTTAAAGGTTGCCCAATACAGGTAGAAAAGTTGTGCATATAAAGGCAGAAACCACAAAGAGTTTAAAGTGGGTGACCATGTGTTCTTAAAAGTGAAAGCCAAACGCAGTTCCCTGAAGTTGGGGAATTGTTCTAAGTTGGCAGTCCGCTATTGTGGACCATTTGAAATCCTAGAGAGGATTGGTTTTTTCGCATATATGCTTGCATTACCTACATCCTTGTGTATTTATAATGTTTTCCATGTGTCATTACTTAAAAAGTACGTACCTGATGCTAATCATATTATTGATTGGAATGTGATTCAGGTGGAGCCAGAAGACAATTTTCGAGTGTGACTAGTTTGCATATTGGATCAGAAAATCAAACAACTCTTGAATCAAGCCATGGAGCTGGTAAAAATCCAATGCACCTAGTATGGTTCTGAGCATGCAAATTGGGAGCGCGAGGATTCTATGTGGGTAGAGTATCCGCATCTTTTTGAATATTTTTGAAATTTTGTATGTACATGTGTATATGATGCACTGAGGACAATGCATAAATAAGGGGGAGGGGAATGTGATGTCCCTAATTCGAACCCTGTAATTGTACATATAGGCTGGTGAGCCATTGGTACTAATTGTAAATGTAAATATACATACAGGCTAGTGAGTCATTAGCACCAAGTTGTAGTTTTGCACGCACCTGAATAGTGTGCAGAGAATTGTTATAAAAAAAAGGGTGCGCACATTTCATAATGATGCGAACATCTGGGTAAGTGAGCGTGGTTGCACATCAAAGGAAGGGTGCGCACATTTCACAATGTTGTGCGCATTTGAGTAAGTGCACAGGAATTACCTATATATATAGAGAGAGAGAGAGAGAGAGAGAGAGCCTATGTGATTACGAGGCTGGTGAGTCGGGACGCAAATAGGCCAGTGCACCTATCCTTGTAAAGTGTAATCATATTCAAGTATTAACATTATCACATCACTTCATGCAGACAAATCAGACGAAAAGAGACAGGGGGATAACTCCACCGGAAAAGGGAAAAAGGGGGGGGGACTTAAGTCCTGGGGAATATTTTATTAATATTTCCGGAAAAGTGTAAGTTATGGATATTTATTTATCCTAAGTTCCTGAGGGATGGGAACGGGTCACCAAGTGGCTAAAGCTACTTCTGAAAGTGACAAGTGTCAAGTTTAAGGCATGCAATATGTATTGTTGGCCTTAGTGTATTTAAGAGAGAACTCATTTTGGGGGGATTATGATTCATTCATTTTGGTGTGCAGAAAGGGGTCGGACCATCTATGAAAGGATGAATATTACCTTATTTGTAGAGAAGAGCTTGTAAGGGGTTTATGTATAGTAAATAGATTTTTTGTTGTTGAAGAGGCGGGTTATCAAGCCCGTGAGGAGTCTCTCTAGGTGAGAGATTTTCTTGTAGAAGAGGCGGGTTTTCAGGCCCGTGAGAATTTTCTCCAGGTGATAATTTTGCTGGGAATTGTTCCCTGGCGAGCTGGGCATTAGTTGCAGGGCTCAAAGACTTCATGTCCAACTTTTTGCTAGGAACCCTGGAAGGGAAGTGGGGCAACAAAAGCACTGTTGAACAAAGAAGGGACACACTTCCTTGGGCATGACAGATGTGTGGGGAATGAAAGACTAAGCAATTATTTTGATTGTTAGACCTTAGCTTGGCATTAGGAACCTTTTTTCCCTGGTGGAGTTAAGCCCCAGCTCAGGGGTGACTTGTTGCTGAAAGTATATGAGCAACATAGTCTATGGTTGGGAGGAACGTCTGAGTTTTGCGCGCAGTTGGTGACTATTCATAAAATATAAGTGTCTTTATGTGCTTGTCTCATTTACTGTGTGCTTTACTATGTGCTTCATTATTTATGGTTAATATGGGTTTAATTCTTGTATGTTGTTGCATATAAGTAATTCTTGTTATTCTGTATAATGTTTCTTGCACACGTAAGTGTGGTGTTGATATTCATTATTATAGTTATGCTTGAGTATGACAATTATTGTTAGTTTTCATTTTAAGTTAATATTATGATTTAGGTTATGAGTCTCTGAGACGATTTTGAATGGTCGTGCGCATAGAGAATACTCTATGTACACCAGATACTGGATTTACTTGTGCACACAGGGAAGTTGTTTGCGTGCATAAGAGGACAAAATTGGTGTTTGACACTAGAATGGTTTCACGCACAGTAGTGTTGTGTGTTCAGTATGCTTGTGCACAATGATTTTGTGTTACTTTCATTGTTATAAGTTGTGTGGCACGACTCAGCTTGAGGTTGAGCGTGTTACTTCAAGTGATACTATGTAGACTAGTGTTTAGAGTAGAATCCACGCAGTGTATTTTGGAATAACATTGTTCAATAGTAAGTTGGATGATGTTACAGTTTGGTATCAGAGCGACTGAAGTTGAGATTGTGTGATGCAGTCGAGCCTAGGTGGTTGGGAACGTTATATTGTGGTATCATATAGGCATAAGTTGAGATTATGTGGCGTGGCCTAGCCTGGGTGGCTCGAGACGTTACATTGTGGTATTAGAGCGACAAAAGTTGAGAATGTGTGACATGGCCCAACCTAGGTGGTTGGGGACGTTACATGGGGATAGGGGACTTGGTCGGAATCTTATTTCTTCTACCTCTGACCTGATCACTATGCATTCATCATGTAATTTTTGTTGTCCTTGCTTTTCCTCTGATAGGATCTCCAATGGAGTGAGCATTTTATCTAGGTGGATATTGGTGCCACCCACCTATTCCAACTGGCTCATCTTGACAGTTTTTAGTTCAGCACGTTTCTTTGTAATGATGACATTTCTTTGTAATTGTGGGTTCTGCACTTTCGGGGTTGTCCTAAATCCCTACACAACATCCAGGTGGATATTGGTGACCTCCCACCTATTCTAACTGGCTTATTTTGGAATTTTCCATGTCAGTACATCTTTCTGTACTTCCAGGGTCGTTTTGGGGTCCTAAACAATGTTTTTTTTTTGCTTGCCACAGTCAAATTGTGAACAAAGTCTAAGTTTGACAACATAATGTGTAGTTCTCAAAAATTCCTTTCCAACAAGCTATCACACGCCTAAAACAAAGGTCGTATGCAAATGTTACGACCCCAGAAAGTTGAGGTACCAACTTTACCACCTGGACCCACATAACTTTTGGCGTTTTATCTCCTAGGGTTAGGTTTTTGGATGTCTAGGGTTTTTGTATTCATGAGTAATGTTAAAAAGGCCTATGGAGCCTCATTATAATCATTCTTCTCAGACAGATGCCCGTAGCAGCCACATCTATTCTCAGAGATAGCTACCACCATTCGAGCAAGTTGTTTTCAGTTCTGCAGTTTTACAGTTTCAACCTATTTTCGTTATTCAATAGAAGTTATTGTTCACTGGATATCTGTTGTTGTTTTTTGTATCTTTGAGTTACTGTATTCAATCTGTTATTCATTTTTTTCCGCTCATAAATCTGGATCAGTGGTATCAGAGCGATCTACTCTTCATTTGTTTTTCTTCGTGCATGTCCTCGACAAGATCTGCGTACAAGAAGTTGGGACTCGAACCATTCAAGCCTTTGCAAGATCGATCGCGTCGAGCCCGACAAAAACTCATGGGGAATGAGAATAAATATGATGGAGCGAGAGATCCTTTTAAACTGTTGCTCGAGGAAGCCATTGCACAACAAAGGAACGAAATGATAGATAACTTTGCACAGATCCCTTGGCGGCTACCCACAAGAGACACATCTTCATCAAGCGGCCATGCAACTCCCTTCAAGGTACAAGTAAAATTTGATATTCCATTATTTGAAGGACTAATAGATGCAGATGTTGTAGATAAATGGTTGAATCTACTCAAAGGGTAATTTTTGGTCCACAATTTTTTTGATAGGGAAAATATTACTTTTGCACTCCTCAAGGTCATCCCCCATGTTAAGGACTGGTGGGATACTTACACTAAGTAAAGGGCCACAGAGGAATCTACAATATTTGTGGTCTCCCCCACATGGGATTCCTTCATGGATGCCATTAAAGAACAATACTACCCTGTTGGAAGCTACGAGGAATAGTACACAAGATGGACCACACTGCATCAGGAAAGGGACCAAACAATACCAAATTTCACCAGTATTTTCCATACCCTGCGCACCAAATTGGGTATCAAAGACTTCAAATGACATCTGGTGCTCAAATACCATGATTGTCTGCATAGATACATTCAAACATAAATGGATTTTATGGACATCGCATCATTAGGTGCGGCTTATAGATATGTTGTCAAGATTGAGCAAAAACTTAAGCAGAAGAGGTGAGAGTTTGGATCTGCAAACTCCTCACAGTTGAAGCAGGGAAAAGGCAGTCCCAACCCACAAAACAAGGGACATAGAAAAGATGGCCACTCTCAGGACAACCAGTCTAAGCCGCAACCCAAGAAGGGTAATGAGAATTCGAATAAGGACACGAGAAAGTGGTGTGAATACCATAAAATCCCTTGGCACAACAATGAATAATGTCGCTCCAAGCAGTCACTGGTGGCCGAGTTGAAATCTTCCGAGTCAAAGGCAGATTCTGATTCCGAATCAAATCTAGAAGGAGGGAAGCATATTATCAATGTCGAACCCAACACCATTATCTCTACCACCAAAGTCCAGCCAAGCGAACTAGAAGAACTAGAGGAAGGGGAATGCCTCTTTCACTCACATATGTGGGTAAAGGGGGCTCCTCTTCATTTCATTGTTGATAGCGACAGTCAGAAGAACTTGATCTCAACAGAGGTCATCAAGCGGTTGGACCTGCTGATGACACTGCACCCGCAACCCTACACCATCAGCTAGATTCGCCAAGGAAGAGATCTTCGCGTCAGCCAACAATGTCGTTTTGCCTATGTCATCAAGCCCTTCAAAGATGAGGTATTGTGTGATATTGATCCCCTTGAATTTTGTGATGTTCTTTTAGGCCAACCATATTTGTGGAAGTGACATGTTGTGTATGAGTCTAGACCCCGCAGTGTTATTATTACGTTGGGTAGACAATTGTATAGGATACCAGAGGTAGCGTCGCTTACCGATATTTCTTTGATCTCTGCTAAGCAATGCAGTAAGGTCATTTCATAGACTAGGAAGTTCATATTATTTGTGATCCGTGCTCGCAATAAGCAGAAGGTTTCCGCCACATCCATGACCTCTACACAAAGCCTTTCTTTGTAGCAAAATCAAGTGGACGGGATCGTGGAAGAGTACAAAGACATCTTCTCCTCACCCACCAGGGTACCGATGCACTGCCAAGTCAAGCATCTAATTGATCTAACCCCCGGTGCACCTCTGCCTAATGGACCAGTCTATCATCGCTCGCTGATGGAAAATGATGAAATTAAGCGTCAGATCCAAGCGTTGCTTCAAAAGGGGCACATCAGACCCAACTCCTCCCCTTGCAGAAGCCTAATTGTATTGGTGCAAAAGAAAGACGGGACTTGGCAGCTCTGCATTGATTACAGAGCATTAAACAAAATCACAGTAAGGAACTGGTACCCAATTCCCCAAATTGATGAACTTCTTGACCAACTCAAGGGGGCAAAATGCTTTAGTAAGATTGACCTAAATTCCGGCTACCACCGGGTTCCCATCGAACCGACTGATGTATGGAAGACAACTTTCAAATCTAAAGAAGGTCTCTTCGAATGGGTGGTCATGCCCTTTGGCTTAACAAATGCACCAACAACTTTCATGAGGTTGATCGATGATGTATTGAGACCCTTCACCAACTCTTTTGTGGTGGTATATCTGGATGACATCCTCATCTTCAATAGAACTTGGGAGGAGCACATGCAACATATTCAACAGGTTTTGAGCACTCTATGGTAGCATAAGCTATATGCCAACTTGGAAAAACTCTTCTTTGGCATGAACTGGCTCCGGGCTACATTGTTGATGAGCATGGGGTACATGTGGATCCAACTAATATCCAAGTCATCTATGACCGGCCAGCCCTAGCCACACTAACCGAGCTTCATAGCTTCTTAGGAATTGCCAACTTCTACCGATGGTTCGTGTTGGGATTATCCCATATTGCATGGGCTCTTATGCAAGTGACCAAGGGAAGTGGCAAGGAAAATTTTGCATGGGGGAAGGCACAACAAAGAGAATTTGATGATCTGAAGCATCGCTTGTGCTCAGCTCCAATACTGTCCTTACCCGATCTGCAACAACAATTCAAGATTGAGAATAATGCATCCGACTATGTTGTAGGCACAATTCTCACTCAACACTGTCATCCAGTAGCATACCATAGTGAGACACTCTCAGATACCATCCAAAAATACCCCACCTATGAGAAAGAAATGTATTCCATTCTGCAAGCCTTCCATCAATGGAAACATTACATTCTGGGAAAGGAGACAATCATCCACACTTATCACAAGTCTCTACAGTTCATACAGACACGGGGGAAGTTGCAGAACGACTGCCATCAAAAGTGGTCCACATACCTACAATAGTTCCATATCAACATAAAGTATAATACATGGAGCATAAATCGTGTCGTTGAATACCTCTGTCGAACTCCCATTGTTGCACTGACGACCGTGATCCATTCCTGTGGGCATGAGGCATCTGAGTGGCCCCAACTTTATTAGCAATATCTTGACTTTGCCACCACCTATCATCTCTTGGGTACATGCGCAATTGTCATCGATTTTCACATTCAGGATGGATTTTTATGCCATCCGGGACACCTCTGTGTTCCCACAAGCGAGCGTTCAAAGCGGATTTGGGAGGCTCACTACAGTCAGATGGCAGGACATTTTGGCGTGGAGAAAACTGTGGCCATTTTACATAAACATTTTTATTGGCCAAAGCTTCGACAAGACGTCAACAAGTATATCATATCTTGCACTGCATGTGCCATTGCCAAGCCATCCATCAGTAATTAAGGCTTATACACCCCTCTTCCTACTCTCAAGAGGCCTTGAGAATCCATATCAATGGATTACATGTCTGGCCTTCCGTCCACCAAGCAATGATTGTGTATTTGTGGTGGTTGGTCAGTTTTTGAAGATGGTCATTCTCATAGCCTGCAAGAAGAGCATCACAGCGACAGATACTGCCAAGCTCTTCTTTGAACGAGTGCGGGTCCATTTTGGGATACCATAGACCATCATCTCAGATCGGGACAACATGTTCCTCAACACATTTTGGTCGAGTCTCTGGTCACTATTGGACACCAAGCTCACTAAATCCACTGCCTTCCACCCCCAAACCGATGGCCAAACAGAGGTCATCATTCGGATGATTGTGCACATAATGTGCATGTATAACTCTAAGCATTCACGTACATGGGATGAGAGTCTTGCCTATGTTCAACACAGCTACAACAGGGCTCTCCATAGTTCCACCGGCCATAGCCCATTTCAGGTGGTGCTGAGATTCCAACCCTTGGGTCCCATTGATGTTGCACTACCTCTTACAACCACACAGGCAGAATATTCCCATGTTCAGTCTGAGGCTAAGAAAGCCACCAGATTAACTGAGTGGGTTCAACACATCCACCAATAGGTCCATGAGATTTTGCAAAATGCCAATGCTAAGTACAAGCAGCGCCATGATCAACATCGGGTACCGCACAAGTTTCTATTGGGAGACAGGGTCTGGTTACATTTACAGAAAGAGCACCTTACAGGGCCCCATCGGAAGCTCCGTCCACTTTGCTATGGGCCTTACACTATCACCAAGGTTCTGGGTGACAATGCTTTTGAGCTCAACACTCCCCCCTTCCTTGGCTTGCACCCAGTGTTCAATGTGGACATCCTCCGGTCGTATTTTCCACCATTATTGGACACCTCGGAGATCTCAAAACAATTAACACCAACATAGATCAACCCTGACTGCATGGAACATGCATCCACATATTAGATAGTGGACACACAGGTCAAGGGCACTCGCCAGCAGAGGATCCAACTTTATCGGGTTGTCAAGGCAGGGCAACTCCTGCACCAAGGAAAGTGGCTCACTCACGACCAAATTCAGCAAAAATTTCCTCACATGATGGGGGGACTCAACGCAATGAAGACCATTGCTTCCTAAGGGGGGAGGACCGATCTAGGTGGATATTGGTGGCCACCCACCTATTCCAACTGGCTCATCTTGACAGTTTTTAGTTCAACACGTTTCTTTGAAATGATGACATTTCTTTGTAATTGTGGGTTCTGCACTTTCGGGGCTGTCCTAAAGCCCTACACATCATCTAGGTGGATATTGGTGGCCTCCCACCTATTCCAACTGGCTTATTTTGGAAGTTTCCATGTCAATACATATTTTTGTACTTCCAGGACCGTTTTGGGGTCCTAAACATTTTTTTTTGGCTTGCCACAACTAAGTTGTAGACAAAGTTAGAGTTCAACAGCATAATGTATAGTTCTCGAAAATACCTTTCCAACGGGCTATCACACGCCTAAAACAGAGTTTGTATGCAAAAGTTACGACCCCGGGAAGTTGAGGTACCAACTTACCCATCGGGGTCCACATAACTTTTGGTGTTTCATCTCTTAGAGTTAGGTTTTTGGATGTCTAGGGTTTTGGAATTCATGAGTAATGTTAAAAAGGCCTCTAGAGCCTCATTGTAATCATTTTTCTTAAACAGATGCACGTAGCAGCCACATCTCTTCTCAGAGATAGCTACCACCATTCGAGCAAGTTGTTTTCAGTTCTACAGTTTTACAGTTTCAACCTATTTTCGTTATTCAATAGAAGTTATTGTTCATTAGATATCTGTTGTTGTTCTATGTATCTTTGTGTTATTGTATTCAATCTATTATTCATTTTGTTCCGCTCATAAATCCAGATTAACATCCTAGCAGAAAAACCATGAACTTGGATTTGTTACTCTTAAATGGAGTGAACCAACTTTGCGTGCTCTTCCTCCGCCAGTTCTCTCCTCCATTGCATGTTGCCTGCCCTTCTCCTAGCGATGACTCGATGCCTTTCCGCACTAACTACCCAATTTGATATGGGAACGCGCGTAAGCAAAGCCAATTTTCCAATTTTGCAGTTGCATTGAGTCTGCCTTTCCATTTGCCTGAAGACTTGTGTTTATAATTGCCTTACATCGCGTGTAAATTGACATCCACACAAGTGTAGGCTCAATGTCCGTCAAATCCATTAAACTTGAATTGCTCTCACACATCAAATTCAACTGGTGGGGAGGGACTGTACAATCTTTATCTGGTGTGGATGATGTCCAAACGATCTGGGATGACACACAAACCGTTAGGAAAAGTACATGAGCCATAAATCCAGGAGAGGATAATACTAAGGGATATGGTCGAATCTAAATTGAAGAGGAATGTGCAAACGCACAACATGAATTGGAGGACTGGGCTCTTCTGTCCGGACAAGGATGGTAATAAGAACAGTTGTGTGCCCGCGTGTGGAGGACAAGGGCCCTATCGTGGTGTAATGTGACCATTGTGTGGAAAAACCATAGGAGTTAAGAGTGGCGTGGTTGTGAGATCGTCGATCTTCATAAAAACACCATGGATATAACCTTCTATCATACCCTTAATTGCGCCTACCTTATGGAAGGTACATAGAACCTTGATCATTGTCATGGAACTTGAGTAAGAGAGACTCGTTCATTGACCCTAAGAGATTCAATAGGGTCTCATAATGTCAAGTTTGCTTGTCTATCAATGATTGAGTTATTATGATGGAGAATATGCTTACATATAACATTATGAAATGCTTCGATCTCATAGTAAATTCTCTGGAATATTGTCGCCAACTTCATATCTCTAGGAAGTGCCTTTTTTCTCAATTGGTTTATAACAATTTTTTAGTCCCCAAGGACTAAGAGAGAGTATATGCCTTGTTGACGGGCGAGTTGTAATCCTTGCAATAGAGCATAAGCCTATGCCTAGTTGTTAGAGGCATTTCCTAAATTCTAGGAGTATAGCAGCTTAATATGTCATCCCTGGGAAAGGATAACCCCATCCGCTCTTGTTGCCTTGAAAATTAGATTATTATTATTATTGCGTCGAGATGCGCTCTACAACCTAGTATGGTAGAGATGTTCACCCAACATGATGCATTAAAATAATAATAAATAAATAAATAATAAATAATAATAAATTTATGTTAATACTATATATATATGAGGCACTCTACAACCAAGTATGACAGAGATGTTCATGTAACACAACACATTATAATAATACTAAAACATTAAAATAATAATAAATAATAAATAATAATAAAAATTTATGTTGACTCCATATATATATATATATGGAGTTCATAATAATTATTTTTTTAATATATATATATATATATATATATATCTTTTTTAATATTTTAATATTAATGTATTAGACCATCATAGATTCATTTTAACTTGGGATTTATCAAGCACAGAGAGGGATCAAATCTCACGATGTGCAAACCTTTAATCTTTTCTTAAGTTTTACACTTTAAAAAATATTTTCACGTCTATAAATTTGATCTCTCTAAAAGTTTAATAATTTCAAAGTTAATATAAATCTATAATAATTTATATACAATTATACAATTTTTGAAAAAATATAATATTAATTATTTCCATTGTATATACGTAGAAACCAATTTAATAAAATTATATATATAATTTGAAGATAACATCCCAAACCAAAGTGTTATTCAAAGAAATTAAAATCAAGGTTAAGCTATACATAACTTTTAATTCAAAAAATCAATTATATAATTTTTGAAAAAAATATAATATTAATTATTTCCATTGTATATACATAGAAACCAATTTAGTAAAATTATATATATAATTTGAAGATAACATCCCAAACCAAAGTGTTATTCGAAGAAATTAAAATCAAGGTTAAGCTATACATAACTTTTGTGGAGTGGTGAAAATGTACACACTTGTTTTCAAAATTGGAGCCAGAAACACAACAACCATCCAATGCTTCCTATCTTCCTGTGCTGGCACGTTTGGCTGGCTAGAAATGCATCTATTTTTAATGATAAGAAGCTATCTATCCAACATGTCACAGCACTCATTTTGGCAGAGGTAAGACAACATGGCAAGACCCCACAGATTTAGCCATTGATTAGGCGTCCCTTTCAATTCCCAACAGATAGAGCGGTGGCCTGGTTCGATGGGGCCTCTCAACAGGGGGGTGCACTTTGTGGAGTCGGGGGAAAAATTGTCCTAAACCCCCATTCATGTATTCGCTGGACCTTGAACTGTGGGAAGGGCTCAAACAACAAGGTTGAGCTATTAGGTGCTTGGACTTCTCTTGTTCTAGCGAGCCGCCACACCGAGGACTTGTTACTCCTTGGCGACTCAAAGCTCACGATTGACTGGTTGAATGGACTGGCAGATTTGCGTGTGGCAACCCTCTCCTGCTGGAAAGGCAGGACAAAAGAGGTATCTCTTCTTTTCAGGAAGCTTACCTGCCAGCATATTTTCCGAGAGGAAAACTCAGATGCGGATTTCCTCTCCAAAAAAGCCCTGCTCCTCCCTCCGAACCAAATTTGTTTTTCTTATTGGGAGGATGGCAACGAGGGACTTACATATAAGATCAAGCTTTGAATATTTCTGAATTCAATTTCTCACTGCCAGTCTTGACAGCTCCTCGGCCGAGTCTTCCGATTACTAGTATAGAAGTGAACTTTGTTATTTTACTGGCAGTCTTGACAGCTGACTGGTAATTACTGGCAGTCTTGACAGCTCCTAGGCAGAGATCAACCACCTGATTGCTAGTTAAGAGACAAAATCTGCAGTTAAATATATCGCTGGCAGTCTGGGCAACTGTCTGGTAATTAAAATTGCAGATAGTGAGCTTAAATTCACTTTGAATGTCACCTATTGCTGGTTTATGGAACCTAGCTTGTAGCTGTTTTTTTTCCTGGTTTTTTGTGGTTGTATGAATCTAGACTTATGTAAATTATTATATTCTGTTTGAATATATAGAGCAATTTTTTCACGTGGAAAAAAAATACTTTTAATTCGGAAAATCTTTACTTGAAAATAAAAATATTATATTTCATGGTGTATAAAAAAATATATCGTATAAAGCAAAGTTGATAAAACGATATTAGTGGAGTTATAAAAAAGGTGACACGAGATCGTTGAATAGAAAAATATCATATAAAATGAAGTTGTTAAAACGGATAAAAGTAAGTTATAAAGAAATTAAATTTTAATCGTTGAATAGAAAAATATCATATAAAATGAAGTTGTTAAAACGGATAAAAGTAAGTTATAAAGAAATTAAATTTTAAGTTAATTAATCATTATTTTAATAAAGATTATTTGATGTATACATATTTTAACGTTCGCTAAGATCAATTAGGCATCATCAATAAAAGTAAAGATGAATACTAATTTAATATTCAATTTTTTTAATATAAACAAAATATTATTATGAGTCTCTTTTTTTATATGATACAATTTTATTATTTTTTTAACTAATTTTATGATAAGTTAAAGAAATATTATAATAATGAAATAGTTGGATTTTTCATTAATTTATGGTTGACCAAATTAAAGGCATGTGGACATAAGTCTTTCCAAGCCAACTCACTCATCTAAAAATAGAGAGGTATGTATCAAAAAATGCTCATGAAGGGGGCACACCACCAAAATAGGCACCAAACTAAGTCAAATGATTAGTGTCCACATGGAATGTGTCCTCCAAGAATGCATGCATTCAAGATATAATAAAATAAGTCTCCACATAAGAGGATGTGCTCCAAGGTCCAAGGTCCACTTAGGATAACTCATTAAGTGTGCCTCCAAGATGCACGAGAGAATAAACAATATAATAATCATCATAGGAGAATGCTCCATAACAAACTCCTCCAAAAATAACATGCAACTAATCCCAAGGCAACCAGCTCCATGGGTGAATGTGTAAGGTGCCAAGTAGATGGAGTGTTCCACAAAAAAGGATGTGGTCAACTCCCAAAACAGCAAGTGGAGCATCTCTCCACAAGTGCGACCTTCAAGACAATATCAAAAAATAGCAAGAAGAGCCTTTTACATGTGTGCCCTACAAGAAGAATCTCCAAAAATAGAAAGGAGACCAAGTAAGAGCATGCAAAATCCACACGTGTGGCCCTCCAAGTATGCCACACTCCTCCCAATAAATGCCCTCTACAACCACCTCAAAATAAAGCATTATATATGGCAAGAGAAAGGGGTGAGGGTGCTCTCCGAGAAGGTCAAAAGATGCCAAGTGTAGATAAAATAGTTCATGCAATAAAGATGAGAGAGCACCTATGAGAGGTGTGCCCTAGAAAAGTATGTCGTGTAACTAACTCAACCACACAACAAATAATATAATATTCTCTAATGAAGTGAGCCCTAGAGAAGTGTGCCAACCTCTCTAGTAAACAAATAAAATAATGTATGCCTTGAAAACTATGCCCAAGAAGGGAGACCCACCACTAGAAAGTCTCAACCAACTCTAATTAATCCCTTCAAGTGTGAAACAAAAGCGAGTGAAATATGACACACAAGCTTTTAACCTTAATATGGATAAAATAGATTAATTTAACAATTGAATAGTTAAATCAACCTCAACATGTGTGCACAAAGGTTAATGTTGAAATAAAACCATAGCCCCCCTCCAATTAATTAGTCACCAATAGATTAAATCATCGTGACCATGAGGGGCACATTGTACTAAAGTGTTGTACCATGTAAATAAAAGATGTTCTCCCTAGCAAAACCCCATCATGATAATCACAAAACATAAAGCCCAACCTAAGTTGCACCACCACCAAGGAATCATTACATCAAAAATCATCATCCAACCTTAGGAAAAGGTTAGATTAACATCACATCATATGTAGTACTCCCCTTCTAACTAAAAATTATGACATAACGCATTAATGAGGGTATGGAGATTGTCAAAGACATTCCCCCCTCAGTGATGTTTAGCGAATGTTATGTCATTAAGTTATATCACATAGGAAGATTCCACAAAGGCAACATGAATCGTCCCACCATAGCAACATCATAGGAGAAAAGGACATAACAAAGTGCTAACCCATCCAATCATCAAATGCACCACCCATTACACTTCCAACTCATGAGGACCATGTAGAACACTCCATACTAGTGACACCAAAATCATACATCAACACACCGAGTCACTAGGTAACATCAACAACAACATGAAACATCAACCTTCTACCACCATCCTCTAATCTCTTGGGGGGATAGAACCATCATCCATATCCAATATACACATATATGCCATACCATAATGAGATGACATGCACCACAACTATCAAATAAACCAAGGGCCAATCAACAAGGTATGCACACGTGAGAACAACACCAAACCACCAAGCACAATCATCCAACCGAGGAGAAGTGAGACTTCCCCAACCCAAGGCCTCCATCAAATGATCTAATGCCATGAAGAGAAAGGGCTCATGAAAATATATCCCCCAAGTATTCCATTGATCAAAGAGTACCAACAACAAATCCCCATCGATGTGATGAAAATAATAACATGGAACCTCGTACAATATGAGGTGTCACAACAATAAATAATCTAGTTTACCCTGGGTATCATCCTCAGAATGAGGGAAAGTGTCTAGTGGGTTTTTCCAAGATATATATTTCATGAAAACAAACATGGGACTGCATATCCCATGAATCTCATCTCCATTTTTCTTCACTACAAATAACGTGGTGATTTTAGAGTTTGTTGGCTTCATTCAAAGCTCGTGAATCTCACTCAATCATCAAACTTGACTCTCCCTCACTCTAAGCAACAACCTCCATTTCCAACATTAAATGCCAATGGCACTAGCATTAACATGCATATATTTTGTGCATTTGAATATATTTTGTGCATTTGACTTGGTCAACCAATTAATTAAGGCCCGATCTTCCATTTAGTGATTTTAAGGATTTGATTATTTGAATACCATTTTTTCATCATTTTTGTTACAAAATACTTTTACTTCAAGGTGATGGTGACTAATCATTTCCATACAATGTGGAGATGTTTAAGGCTCAAATATGATTCTATGTCGATGAAGGGTCAACACTCACACAAATAAATTTAAATTAGTAAGGTTTATTTATTTATTGTTGTGTCCTTATAACCAAAATGTGCACTAGATTATACCAAATCATTGATTTTAAGATAAATAACAACAATAATGTTTGGGGCACTTGCACACCTATGGTTGGATTGTAGCTACAATTCCTAAAATATGGAGGAAGACAACTTCATGTAATTGGTATTTAAATGAGTTATAACCTTTAGATTGTATTAGTAGTAGATTGAACAAATACAAAAGAGGAGAGGAGACCACTTCCAATACGACTCTCAATTAACACCCCCCCACCAATGCACATACCTATCATCTCTACACTAACTTAGTGATAACTCATTAATATGGGTAACTAACAACTCTCAACTTAGGGACCGATGTTTAAATATCATAGATCAATGTTTTTCAAGGAAAACTTTGTAAGATTCCCCCTCTTCCCCAGAATATTCAAATGGAGGGTGACTCAACTACCAACAACAACAACATTGGTAACCCAACGAGACTCAAACGAACTAGAACCATAGACCTCACAACAAACTTGCCTTGAAACATTTGTTCAAATTAATTGAGCTCCACTAGCCTTAAAAAAATGTTGGAAACATTGTCATCCCGCCCTCCATGCTCAAGCAAGAGTGAGATTGTTGGTACCTTGCCAACCCCATATACATGCACCTATAAGTAATGGTATTGAATGTGGAAGGGAATCCACTAGTTCTATCCCTCGATATCTGATGTTAACGAGAATTTAAACCAGATGGGCACTAAGTTAGCCAACCTACTTTATCAACGTGACATTAGCTCATGTGCTTAAAATGATGGAAACAAGAGTGAGATTGTTGGTACCTTGTCAGCTCCATATACATGCGCCTACAAATAATGATCATAGATGTGGAAGGGAATCCCCATGCTCTATCCCACAATATTTAACCTCAATGAGAATTGAACATAGATGGGCATGAGATTACTCCACGTACTTTACCAGTAGACCATTAGTTCATGCACTTTACCAACGTTGTTTCACCTTAACCCTAACTCTATTAAACACAAGAGGGATAAAAAAGACACTGAGGCACAAACTTCTCGGTGCTTAAAAGAGCGGGGCTAAGATGGATCTATGCTTGTTTACTATTGTATTATATTCATTTTTATTATCATTTTTGGCTTTTTTTATACTCTTTTATTATTATGGTTGATAGTTTTTTCACTTTTTATATTAATGACCTCAACTTTTCTGTCATTTTAATTTAGTAGCATTATGTTACGTTATACATCTATAGTAGGCTATAAGATGCACCTTGCTTTTGTTAGTGCAATGAACTTACAAATAAAAGAACTCATGTACAAATATTTGGGGCCTTATTGCACCGAGAGAAGTGAGGTGCACTCTACAATCCATTATGGATGAGATGTGTAACATAACTTAACCCTCTACCATAATAATAATAAAAACAAACATGTATTTAAAAAAATCATTAATAAAAGTAATAATAAGATAAAATACACTAGAGTAGATCCATCTTAACCTCGATATTTTAAGTACCAAGAGGTTTGTGCCTTAGTTTCTTTTTTATCCCTCTTATTACTTGAGATCCAAGGTTAAGATGGAATTGTGTTGGTTTAATATAAGTGGCATTGTACAAAATCTCAAATAATTAAGTATTAAAAAATTTGTGTTTGCATATAAAATTGCTCATAAACTTAGATTTATTCGCTTACACTAAAAATGTTGTGTTTAAGAACACAACATTTACAATTTTGCTTGTAGTGTTTTATTTTTCCAAGGAAAACCTCGCGGAAAACTCTTCAAGTACTTCCCCATGATCCATGGATGGTAAATGGGGTAAACTGTTGGCACTGATTACAGAGCCTAACCTCGAGGGGATCATGAGAGTCGAACCCATGACCTCCCCAACTTCAGGGGAGAGATTTCACGTTTGGCTTGTGACCACACGAGCTAACCCTCCAAGCTAGTTTTACTTATAATGGTTATGATGGCTTTGGCACTCGATATTAGTATAGGAAACATATTTTGACATACTTATTAGATTATGGATATATTGCTTTTTAGTACACACTTTATTTCGTGCATGTATATGCGGTGGATTTTTTTATAGGTAAAAGTTTCTTAAGTTAAAATTCAAAAGAATAGTGAACCCACTTAGTGGAAGGACTTGTGGCAAATCACCAATGGGTGGCACAAAAAAAGGGTTTCAAAACACCCAAGCCTATAACATCTAGATATGATCTTGCCCACCCATTCATAGGTCTGTTGTATACGTTGATATAGTTATAATTAAGTAGTCATCTCCTCTTCCAACAATGTCCTTGCCTAGTTGCTTTGTTGGGAGGGTGCAAAGGAATCATGATTCAAATAACTTGCATCAAGGAAAGGAACCAATCCCTTTAATCTAGTTAGTTGATGTGAGGCAATTGGGATTGTCAGACTCCAAGAGAAAAATAACGGTTCATTAATTTTTTTACGGGGAATATAATTAGTCCCACTCTCCAGCCCAAAAGCGAGAGTGAGATTGCTAGTACCATGCCAACCCACTAAATACTCATTTAATAGCTCAAACATGTCACTTACATGAATTGAACTTGGGTGGGGAGGTTAACAACCATTTCTCCCAACCACCCAAGCTAGACCCAATTAACAACAGTTTGTTAATTACACCAACAAGGATTTTATTTACAAGATCTATGCACATTTGCAACGATCAATGTGCTTATAGTTGTTCATATGTGATAGACGATGAACAATGCACTCATAACCGTCAACCTATCAAACACCATGGTAAGGATGCAGACAATGCACATGATATACCGATGAGAACCAATTTCCACGACCATGACATAGCTTGTAATCAATAGAGTCATCATTTTCATTTTTAAAGCATCATCGTAATTATTATTAGTCATATATTTCTACCTCATCATATACAAGATGATGTCTTATGCCAACAAAATAGGGCATGCTATTCCTTAATTGATATTTACTTAACGTAGATGCCTCCTTACTTTTCCTCAACTCAAAACTTAGAAACTTAATTTATTTATTATGAGTACTTTACGTTGATACACCTCTAGGCAAAATATCCCTCCATACCTATGTCCTTGTCCTTGAAAATGAATAACTCCACTCTACAGTAAAACCAATGAACTTCAACTAAACTTTAGACTTGAAGATTCTGAAATATACTCATTCAAACATATGTCTTAGCACAATCAATAATGACAAGAATGTTGGCTAAGGTGATGAGTATTTGGACCTTGTTGCATATTGAAGGTACACGTTATATGATGTGAAAATCAACATTCAATGGGACAAATGACATAACACAATCAACATATAATTTGGGGATAAGGCAAGGTGGCCAACCACTATTATCGTGCTTCTTGGCTCCACACCATTTTCGTTCGTACTCATTGGTACTATACCCATCGTCCTAACACTAATCATTAGTGTAAGGTATATTCCATGCAAAAGCTAAAGGGATTGATATGCCATTTTTAATAAAGTAGTCCCACAATCGGTTTAAAGTTGTATTCTAAACTTCATTATTATGTAATTATGTGAATTTAAGAATGCTTTTACCATCACTTTGAGTTATTTTAGGTGTTGATGTGCTCGTAGCATTTGATCTCATTTTGCATGTTCTTTCTTCAATGTTAAGGATAAAGACTAACCATCATATATCATTTTGTATTATGTTCTTTATTTAATGTTAAGATAAAGATTAATCAATATATGTGACCAATGTATATGTTATATAATTAAAGGAATATGGATATTTTATTTTTTCATATTCAATTTATGATAAATATCATTTTTTATATAAAAATTTTCACTTTAAGACCTTAGATTCATTATGAAATAGACTTTTCACTTAAAGCTCACTTCATTTTAAGGAAGTTATTATACACTAACCTTACTTTCATTTCAGAGGATTTTCAAAATTTATATTGCTTAGTTTCTTACTTTTGGAGATATGTTTATTGATGAATTGGTGGTGGTTGTTATTTCTTTGTCATTTTTAATGATTCCTATCCATGTTGTTTTTTGAATTATTTGTGAGTAATATTTAAACTATAATCTTTGCAATCTTGATTACAATTTATAATTAATAGAGAGTTGTAAGTAAATCAATGCATATTTAAATAGAATATTTTCTTGGTATCATAACAACTCATGATTTGATATGTACATTTTTTTGTTTGTTTGTTTGAAATGTGTCTGTAATTTATGGAGTCAATATTTTTAACCATTGGTTAAGAAACCACAACCTAAGAGCATCTAAGCCATCAAAATCATTTGGGGATCGCACCCTGCTTGGGCCGCACCAACCCTGAACATGGCTAGATTTTTGGGTTTCTCCTCCCAACTAAACTCATCGTAAGAGTATTGAACTCAGGTTGCCTAGCAAACGAAACCCACACCTTGAGACTTGACGACTTGATATGTACATTAAAAACAAAAGAGATGTGGAATATTTGTGGGTACAATCATTTTGTAAGGATTTTGTTTCAATAATACATTTTTTTTGAAACCCAGT
>ML779795.1:413492-437917 GCA_009831015.1 Picea engelmannii
ATATATATATAGAGAGAGAGAGAGAGAGAGAGAGAGAGAGAGAGAGAGAGAGAGAGAGAGAGAGGCCTATGGATCTTTGTGTCAAGAGGAATATGGGGGAGATGTTGTCACATAATGTAAACGTGACAACAAAAATAAATAATTAAAAGGAATTACAATACATTTAGCTGCCTATTTCATTTTTTTATTAATAACTAGCCTAAATCCATCTTAATTCTAGATCTATCAAATCCCTCCTAGTACAAACCTTTTAACTTGATCTATCAAATAGTGCAAACCTTTTTTAGAGTGAAAAACACCTAAAGGAATTTGACCTCTTTTTTTTTTTTCAATAGAAAAATTGCTCAAAATTTATATTAATAATAATTTTTTAAAACATCGTCTGAGAAATTGAAAGGCTGATTAGGCCTACTCACTAGGGTCTACCCAAAACCTTTCCCAGAAATCAAGGAGAATATCAAACTTTCATGTTCTTTCATTCAAAGGAAACGCACAATAACCTCTCACAAAGAAAGATTCCCGGAAGGAAAAAAAATCTAACTAAAAAACTTAACAATGTCCTTGGTCCCTTGCCAAAAAGAAAACAATCCAGGATGATTAGAATTTGATCTCTCTTTTTTTTTTAAAAGAAAATTCGCACAAAATTATAATAGATAATAATTTTAATGACAAAATCATGAGTCAATGTCACGGAAGACTGATCAGTCTAAAGCCTCCGGGGAAGCATAAAACTTGTCTAAACCCTGAAACAAAGATCTAGAAAGAGAGCAGTACGAAAAAACTTACCCAATTCAAACAAAGAGTAGAGGACTAGTAACTAGGAAGCTGAAGGAAAACCAGAAAATAACATTCACTCGGACTGTTCTATGCTATCTTTAACAAGAGAATCAGGAAGTTAAAAAATATCTAAATGGTGGGATGGACGAGCCATCGATCCGTCCCAAGTAAAGAAAGTAATTATGCCTTTGTCTTCTGATAATGCTTGTTTTGATAATAGGTCAGCTTCTACATTTGCCTCCCTGAAAATGGGATGGAAACTGGTTCCTTTGAAGGTGATAATTAGATCAAGTAATCTTTGTTTCCAACCTTCAATATTGCTTGCTCAGAGGTTGCCTTGATGATTCAACCAGTCAATGATGACTTTGGAGTCCCCCAGGACTTGAATATATTGGATATCCAAGATTTTTGCAATAGTGAGAGAAGCCCAGGCACCAAGTAGCTCTACTTTTTTGTTTGTTCCAAAACCTCCACTAAAAAACCAACGGAAAACCTGATTGTTGATGAGTTTGATGAAGCCCCATGAGTCACAGTTTGAACCCCCCTCAATGGATGCGCCATCAAATAAAGCCAAGGAGTATCCACACAATCTCAGAAGAGTTACTTTTGTAGAGAAGACCAAGCACTTTATAAGTTACACCCAAAGCTGAGGGGGAACTCCCTTCGAAAAGCGATCTTTTACGCTCTTTCCATATAAACCAATAAGTTAGCACCAGAAGTCTTTTCGAAAAGGAGTTATTCGAAGACCAAGAATCCATGCAATCTAGTAGGGATCGACCTTTCCAAAAGAACTTGGAATTTGTTAAATGTTTAAGAGTCGCCCATACCAGTTTTGTAAAGGCGCAATCAATAAAGAGATGAGTGTTTTCGTCCGAGCTTTTCTTGCAAAGAATACATTGACTCGGACCAATCCTTCCTTTTTGTTGGAGGATGTCCCAGGTGAGCACCATGTTCTAAACTGCTAGCCAGAAAAATAGAAGAATCTTCAGTGGCACCTTCCACTTCCATAAATGCACTCTCTAGCCATGAATTAATGGATACGCCTGTAGAGTGGTCAAGGCCTCATAGACATTTTTAACAGTTACCTCAACTAAAGAATCACCTCCTGTCCAAAGTAGGACATCTTCTATCAAGGGATTGAGAATGACCTCGGCTTTATTTAATTATGAAGTGTATCTCTCCCACTCAGTTGAGTGAAAACTTGTCAGTCCCATATCGCTGCTACTCTTCCAAATCTCCATTAGAGTTATCAGATCCCTGGCTGTCGTCGCTTGTGCTAAGACTGAAACGTTTCTTTGGTTGAGTAATGCTATTGTCTCTACATGGAGAAAGGAACTATCACCAATAGTTAAGATCCGATCTTTACCAATTTTAATAAGATACCCATCACCCGGACGCCAGCTTAACCAATGGAGGATGATTGGAATTGTACGAATGAGACTGGCCCATATCCTTGAGGTCACTTTTGTATTATGAGTATAGTTCCTTAGCCAATTGGTTAGTGGATCATTCAACAAATATTTGTTCAAAATAATCTAGTGTTAGAGACTGTCAAAATTAAGGACCCTCCAGAGAGAATTCGTCAACAACACAGAATTGAATAGAAAGAGATTTATGAATCCTCATCCTCCGATCATTTTTGTCCTGGATAAAATCTGCCAATTGTAGAGATGGTAGCGGTTTGTATCTGAGTGACCGTTCCAGAGGAAATTGAAAATCAATTTTCTAATCTTGTTTAGAACAGATCTGGGTAATGCTTCTAGAGTCATCCAATAAACTGATAATCCTTCCAAAACATATTTGACAAGGATATATCTTCCACTCAATGAAAGCCACCGATGACACCAAAAACTGATTATGTTTGAGAATTTAGTTATCAACTAGTCCCAATCCGACGCATGGTGAATTACTGTCCTCAGATAGTATCCCAAATACTTGAACCCATACGAAAGAGTGTGGAAATCAAAGGGAAATAAAGTCTTGAAGGGAGTTAACTCGTCCTCCGTGAGGCCTTCAAAGTAGACAGTCGATTTGGTTTGATTGACTAAAAGACCAGAAGCACTGCAGAAGAGGGAAATGAGCTTGAAAATCTCTTTCCATTCGACTAAGCTTGCCTTAGAAAGAATGAAAACATTATCTACGAACAAAATATGTAAGACTTTAATCAACCTTGAGACTTTTATACCATAGATGGAGCCCGAATTCAAGCTATTTTTCAAAGAGATACTGAGACCTTCCATTACTAACAATAACAATAAGGGAGAGAGAGGGCATCCTTGCCTTACTCCTCTGCCGCTTCTAAAGAACTCTGTAGCTTCCTCGTTAATTAAGACCGCAAAAGCTGGAGAGGTGACACCAACTATTATCAAGTTGGTCATAGGAATCCCCACACCAATTTTGAGAAGAATCAATCTTAGGTGGTCCCAGTCTATACAGTCAAAAGCTTTTTTTAAGTCCAGTTTTAGGACTAAGGCTTTCAACCTTTTCTTTTTTATACTATGCAGGCTTTCATGGGCTGTACCAATGGCGTCTTGAATGTGCCTGCCCTGAAGGAAACCCATCTTCTCAATAGAAATGGACCTCAAAACGAAGGGTTTTAAACGGTTTGCGATAATTTTTGTTATTACCTTGTAGCACAGGTTGCAAAGAGAGATAGGAGGAAATTCTTCAAAAAATTTAGGGTTGTTTGCCTTTGGGATGAGTGCCAGGAAGGTCGAGTTAAGGCCTCTCGCAATAGTTCCACGCCTTCTAGAATCTTCCACCATGGCGAGAAGATCTTCCCCGACTAGATCGAAGAAGAAGATGAAAAACTCTGCAGACTAGTCGTCCGGGCCTAGACTTTTTTCTTTCTTAAAGTGGAACAAAACTTCTTTTAACTTAGCCATGGAGACCGGAGAGAATAATGTGTCTGAATCCTCAACAGTTAACATTTGTGGGAAGGAGTCGAAGAGCCTGTAATGTTCAGCTGAAATTGAAATTGATTGAGCTTTATAGAATTCTTTGTAGTAGATGACAACTACTTCTTTTAATTGTTGTTGTTCCGAGATGAGGTTACCATTTGCGGATTGAATGCCCCAAATGTGTTTCTTTATCCTATTGAAGTTGGCAACCTTGTGAAAGTATTTGGTATTTTTATCCCCACTCCTCAGCCAAAGTTCCCTACTCTGAAGTTGCCAATGTTCTTCCTCAGCGAATAAAATTGAATTTATATCCTTTTCTAAAAGCCTGAGATCATAAGAAGTTGTCTGATTGCTTGGATCTTGATTCGGAATTTTGATTTTTTCTTTTATGCCGGATTCTAGCTCTTTCAATTTGGCTTTTTTCCGAGTCCAAAACTGTTTAAGCCAGATTTTTGTTTGCTTTTTGAGTTCTTGTAATTTCCTAATAATCTTGAGCTGCCTCCCTGTTTCAGAAAGACAAATAGGATCCTGCCAAACCTTCTCAATTAAATCCACAAACTCTTGTTCACGGGTCCAATACTCGTTAAATTTAAAGGGGTAGAGTTTTAGAGTGGAAGGCAATTCCATCTGAAGAAGGATTGGTGCGTGATCAGAAACATATGGAAACTCTACCTAGGACCTGCAGATTCCATTGTTAGTTAAAAAATCTTTAGCTACCACAAACCTGTCAAGCCTGCGGGTTATCGCTTCCTGACCAGAGTGACCATTCCTCCAAGTTGGAACTAATTTGTCTAGTATGATGTCAATTAAATTGTTTTTTGAGAAGAGTTCATTGAAAAAAGTTTCTAGAATCCTCGAAACTGTAGAACCACCCCAAGCCTCTTCAGAAGAAATAATGATGTTAAGGTCCCCTCCTGAGACCAGGTGCTTTATGGCTAGAATGACACTTTCATCCAATGTGTTCCAAAAATGTTTCCTATCCATGCAAGGCCCATATAAATTTAGTAGAGCAATCTCCCAGTTGTTTGTTAAGCTCCATCCAGTTAGCAGAATACCCCCAACAGTGAGAAACGAGGAAAGAGAAAAAAGACTAGGGTCCCAAGCTACTAAGAGCCCCTCGAAAGTGCCCACGGAACTGACAGCGTTGGAAATCCAAGAGGGGCGAAAAAAATGGAGAAAATCCCTGGCCTTCTGCTCATTTACCAGGGTTTCTTGAAGGAAGATGATATCAGGACATGAGTTTTCCAAAAGTCGACGGACTGAGGTCGATTTGAGGGTGCCTCCAACCCCTCTTACATTGAGAGACAAAATTAACATTACTTTTCCCTCACTTGGGCTTTCAATGCTCTAAGAGGCTCGACTGCGGTAGAAGGAATATCTGACTCAGAAGACTGGAGAGTTTGTTGTACCAACTTTTTCCGGCTGCTGCAAGTTTTCAAGGGAGAGAGTTCAATGCCCAACCCTCTTGACCAAGCAAAGTCTTTCCCTTCTCCGGAAGAAGAAAGTAGGGAGGAAGACGCCTCTTAAAGGGGAGGAGAATCAATGAGAGCCTTCCCTTGGTAAGTTGGCAGCTTAGTAGAACCTTTAATGACCTTCAAGATAGGCGACAAAGAGTCCAGAGCTATAATCAGAGCAAAATCTTCCTCCTTGGGCTCTCTATACCTAGGAGCCACAACAGGTTTTGTCAAGAGTGTAGAGAGTAAATAGGGAGACTTACTCTTACACTGAATGCTGGGAGTTAGGGTCTGTAAGCTTTGTGGCAATACCAAGGGCCCGCTGGAGGAAACACCAAAGGGCTCTAGAGGATGGTTGAGAGGAAAGGCGCAGGGATGAGAGGAAGAGGAGGGAGAGACTGTGGAACCTTTAGGTAAACTAATGGGTAAGACCGAAGAGAAGCTTGAGGGTAAATCTGGTTCGTCAAAAGGAGGATTAGGAGGAGCGGGGAACGGTTGAGGAGAAGGAGAGAGTATTTCAATAGAATCTTGAAAATCGGGAGTCTTTGTTCCATCTGAAACAAACTTGGGTAGGGAAGTGGAGGACTGTAACCGGCCTGAGTTTTCAATGGCTTGCCTTTCCCAAAGGGTTAGAAAGGAAAAAAATGAGGGACAAAAGCGTTTCAACTTACCAGAAAGAGAAGGATCTTCGTCGGAGGAAGTTTCACACTCGGTCGCAAAAAGGAGAGGAGCATCCCCTAAGGAATCTACTTTAGTCATATAGTTTGGAGGATCATCATGGAGGAGAGAATCTTCAGACTGCTCAACTGAGATCTTACTCGAGCATTCATGACGGAGATGTCCAGTGCATCTGCACTAGTAGCATCTGAACGAGATGCCTTGATAATCTAATCTTTGTTTGAAATGACGACCTCGCCAGTTGATATCCAACAACTTTGGGAGACCAGAATGAAGATCAATCTCCACTAGTATCCGAGCTATTTTCCTTGTTGGGGATGCCAAGAGCGTCTCATCAAAGGTGATAAATCTCCCTAAGGCATCTCCTATAGCCTTCAATGCTCCTGCGTTCCAGAAATGTAGGGGAAGGCTCGAAAGTAACACCCATAAGTGTCTGTGTTGAAAATGCTCAGTCTGAGGATTGAAGGCCACCCTCCATCTCTTCAACATTAAACTGCTGCCTCCCAAAACCCAAAAGTTGCTAAGGAGCAAAGAAGCATCCTCTAGAGATTTGCAAATGAAACCCATCCATCCTTTGGTGAGAAAGAGGATTTCATGAACGTAACCAAGAAGAGGTTTCCAGTTAGTCACCATCCACTCTTCAACAGGACAAGAAGCCAAGTAGGAATAAGTCAGTCTCCCTACCAGGCCACACAGAGCCAACCTACATGTTTCTTCAAGACCAACGTCATCCCGCAGTACCATTCTCTGGGTCTTCTTGTTAGGCTTCCATGCCTTTTTTCTAACACCAATTTGGTTAGAAGGAAAAAGATGAAATCTGCTTCTACCTGGAAAGAAACCTTCCTTTATCTTTTCTGGAGGACAACTCAAGTCTTCTGGACCGCTCGGTGAGGAAGGAGGGCGAGAAACTAGAGGAAGACCAATCAAGTGGGGTTGTTCAACAAAAAAGGTGGAAAGCAGGGGATTAGAGGGAGCTGACAATGGTTGAGAACAGGGTAAAGGACAAAGACTAGGCAGACTGGTGGAGTGGAGGTGGGCTCCATTGGTTACATCTGAAGAGACAAACTCCTTGAAAAGGCCTTCTTTGAGCCACACTGCCTCGTCCTCAGGATTCATTAGCTTCATGACTTCTGCAACTATGTCAACTTTGGAGGCCAAAGACATAGCGACAACACTTTAGAACTCTTGCTAAGAAAAAGAAAAGTAAAAGAGAAAAGAGACCAGTCTTCGAGGCTAGAAGAAGACAAAAAATGAGACCAAACCTCGAGTCTTGAAGCACGTGCGGACTCGAGTAAAACCTTTGATCTCTCTTGATACTTGATAGATCAAGAGTTAAAATGAATCCAAGTTAATATAAACATCAAAAAAAACATTTAACCTTTTTTTTTTACATATATTTTTACTAATCTAAAAAATATTTAACCTTATACATTGAATATTACTTATCTTTTATCCACTTAAAATATTATATTTCTTTATGTATTATTGTTTTTTTTTTATCATTTATTATTATTTTTATTTAAAGTATTTTTTTATCATTTTTTATCAATTTTTTTTATCATTTAATTTTATATTATTGTATTATTTTTTTTATCATTTCAACACTGTATTATTGTTTTTTTTATCATTTAAATGTTATAAACATATGCGACTATGATATTTGCTTAAACAATATTATATGTTGTGTATATGATGGGTGGTTATATTATTGATTCTTTTATTATTTTTTACATCTCATAACATTTGAGCCTATCATGTTGTGTATAGTAAAACCATGATTTAAATAAGTTATTTTAAGATTTTAATTTGGTGGTATTTTTTTATATAGGAAAATTTCCATATATAAAGAAAAGAAGGTTAAAATACATGATTATCATTGTTATATTTTTCTTACCATCGACAAATTATAAATAATTAAGAGTTAGAACAATTCAACAAATTATAAAAAATAATTAAAAATTAAACAATTTTTTTATAAATAATTAAGAGTTAGACCAATTCAACAAATTATAAAAAAAATAATTAATTTTTTTTTAAGCTAGAAAGTATTATTTTTCATTAATCAAAATCACATTATATAGAACTTTAGAAGTAGTCTAGTTGCTTGGGTTGCCAACAAAGGAAATTAGCCCAGGACCATAAATTTAGAAAAGTTTAACAAAAGCAACAATAAGCCTAATGCCTCAAGCACTATCAAGACAAAAAAGAACCCGTGATAGAGAGACATATGCCTAAGCATCATGGTGGTTGCTTGTCCAAGTGGGCATTGTCCTCGTTCCTGCATGGCCATTCCAAGATGATAGCCTGTTGACGGGGAGACTCCCAGAGTGCTGATGCTTCGAAGGAGGAGAGAGGGAGTCTAACAACAGATCTAATTTCACTTCCATCTCCCCCTGCCTATATTGCTATTCCATCATGTCCCTCATTAACTCGAAGATGAGACTCAATTGGTGCTCTGAGAACTGGGCAGTGGGAATCTCGCTATCGGTGTTGGGGGCCTTGGGATTCACCTTATGACTCTGAGAGCCTTCATCTACTCCCATGAGAGTAGGGCCAATACAAATGACAAAAGGAGGGGCTGAGGGTGAAGGCACAGAGGTGGCTAAAGAGCCTTCCTGCTGATCAGAGCTTGGACTTGTAGAATTCCCCGTTGGTTATGGATGCTCCCAAACAACCGAAGAACTCCATATCTTGACATTTTCCTCATTACCTCCTGGCGCTTGCAATTCAACCACTCGATTCAAGCTTTGACTTGATGCTTCGATTTGTTGCTCGGGGCCATCGAACTCATCCTCGTTGTCACTGTCTATAAGCATCGTGTGTCCACATCTGCCTCCAACACCAATAAATAAGCCACTACCTTTGCAGACCCGTCCTCGCTTGCGAGGCATTATGGAGAATGAGAAAAGCACAAAAAGGCGGAGAAGAATGGGAAATCTAAGAGCAAAGTGGGCAAATTTATCCCAGAGTCGGCAAAAGGAGATCGACCCTGGCTCTGTTGAGTGCTTCCTAGTTGCATGACAAACATACTAAGATAGAGGGCGTGTCTAATCCTTCCTTCCTTATTAACTGCTGGCATGGTGAGGTAATGAATGTCATTGGAGTCACCTGTACTTGGAAGTAATAGAACAATCTCCATTGCAATCTTCTAGGAGGGTCTTTGGATACAGAGAAGGATTCCCAAAGTCCATATGATATCATTCATCGGCCTTGGGAGAGGTGAAGGCCGCTAGCTGGTGTCTCCCAGGGCACCAGTCGCATTGGTATTAAGAACTTGATAACACCCCATCATGGGTAAAAATTAAACAAAATTATATTTAATGTTTTAAATAATTTCTATAACTTTAAAATCTCCTTTCCTCTACTTATAACACATTCTATTTTGATTTTACATGATTCCACATTAACACAATCTTACTCTAAGTTCTATTTTTAGTCTTTTCTAAATATTTTTGAAAATCCCATGAAAAATTGTTGAAACTAATCCATTTATACATTCAAAAATATAATTTAAATAACAAAAAATTATCATTATAGTAAAAAATAGACAAAAAAAACTATTTTTTTTTAAAACTCCTATTAACACGCTTCTCTCTTCTCTCTTAGACATAAACACAAACACACAAGCTTGTGATAGTTGTTGTAAAGGAGTTTAGGCGACTGATATGAATCTGGAAGCTCCGTCCTCCCTCATAGGACCGCGAGCTTATCACTCGTTAACTACCGAAGATAGTTAACCCAACAGAAGGGTTAAGTTAGGTTAAAAGGGAATCCACTAACACTGTAAACAACCTTTAAGCATTAAACGCGTCCTAGCTAATATTCTGCAAGTATTTAGTACGTGAAGTACTCTTATTCTCCTTCCAGTGTGTTTTTCCTTCATCAAACCCTAAGGGCCGGGGTTACAGAACCTACCATCTCTCGCACTGTTAGCGAGGAAACGGATCCATACAGCCCACGGCAGTTCTAGAAACACCCGGATTTGGCTTTCTCTCCGCGAGATCGATCCGGCGACCTGAAATTCGACGGATTTCGCACAACGGCTGCGAAAAGCACGCATTCAGACTTTTGTTCCGCTAAATTCGACGCCACAGAATGGCCGATTTGGCGGCTTTTCGCATTCGGGCCCATGCAGGCCAGCAAAACCTTCGATAGTGCGGTAAAAGTATGATTTTGCTGTCGGGGTCCTTGATTGCTGTTTTATTCGAAATTTTGGCGGAGCATTCCGCCAGATCGAGGTTCTTGGGGTAAAATTCTGGGATATTGGTTGAGTATCGGACTGGAAATAGCAGGGATCGGGATATGAAAGGAGTCTGTAAGATTTTCAGAGTAGTCGCTGGAAATTTGTGATTTTCGTCGTTCATTTTCCGTCCTATCAAGGCTTTCTGACGTGGCATGGAGACTTTGGAGCTCTTTCTATCCCGTGAATGAGCTTGCATATTTTATTGGGCCGAAAAATACTTTCCTGGCAGGGTTTGATTCGATAAAGCAGAGAAGCTCTCGCTGGCTCATTGGGAATCGAACTCAACATCGATTGTAGACGTTCGATTATATTTTCACGATTCTTGTGCAATTTTTTGGGTATTTAAGAACTTTCCCTTCCGTTGCGTTTTCTTTACGTTCGCATGGAAACATTTTTAGCCATCTAGCCGTTTCTCTGCCTCATCGAAGCACGCATTTTCAAGGTCTGACTCTTGCGATTAAAATCTTTCGTGGTAGCTTTCAAGGGCTGAACAGTTGATCGGCCAAAAATCACTGAAAATCTGCATTTTCAGGAATTTTATGTCTTTTGCCTTCAAATTTTCAGTTCAAATGAGAAATCCTTACGTAGAAATTCTTTCAAAACCTGTGAACTGTGGCTTCTGCAGATTGTGTCCTTTTCTTTAAATATTTGTCGATACGGGATAACTTTTCATGCTACAATACCAGGCAGTTTCCGTTTTGACCTTGACGGGGCATTTGAGATTAGCGGTACGAACTGCAGCAGACACAGCTGGATCCATTACTATTATTTACTGATCTGGAGGTTTGTTTTGACGTATCGACGGACTTTGTGCCAGAAGCCTTTCGCCATTAATTGCTCTTTTATCGGGTTCGTTCTCGGCATTGTGTTTGAAGGTTGGTATTGTGTTTGAAGGTTGTAAGCCGCGAGTAGTTTCATTCGCTGCAAAATGCCCTACTCGGCATTTAAAGCCAATGCACGTTTAAATTGGCTCGACAGGCTCCGATCTGCCAAGGGGTTTCCGGTAGAGCCTGGTCTAAAAATTGAAGATTTTCTCCACTCCGATGCATCTCAGGTTCAATCCTCCGCCCTTTCCTGTAGTGTGAAGAAAGCTTCCGAAAACTATCAGCAAGATAAACCGTTGCAAGAAACTCTGCCGGACAGATCAACTGATCACGGCATGGTTACGAAGTCCTCTGCTGTAGAATGTAAAAATGAGTCAACCTCCCCTGACGAAGTAAAAGCCGAGATTGATGTAAAGGGGGAAGAGGAGGGGGCTTATTTACATCGTTCTAATGGCAGATCTCTGAACGGGTCTCGTGTGAAAGCTGCTAAAAAGAGGAAGAAAAGTTTGTCTATTGTTAAGGAGGAGGCATCAGAGGACTGGTTCGAGATGACAAATAATTTTCTGGCCGAGCTTTTTGGCATGCGTGATGGGTACATGTTACGGATATTGGATGATAAAAAGAAGCGCAAGAGGAAGCAGGAGAAACCGCGGCTTTGTCCGTCATCTACAAATCTGGATGCAAATTTGACATCCTCGTCTCCACCATTCAGCGCGGATGATAACAGTGGGGAGAATCGTTCCCCTTCTGTTACTTTGAAATCGTCATCTCCATCAAACAATGACGCCATTTTGACATCTTCGCCGTTGAGCGCTGTTGATAGTGTGGCGATGGGTGCTGGCAATGCACAGAAGTCGGGTGAGATTGCATGTACTAAAGCTGATGACGGTCCTTTGAAAAGAAAGGGATTCAGAAAAAAGACAAGTGATGTGGATGGCAAGGCGAGAATCGGGCATAAGAAACAAGAAACAGATAGCCATGTTTCTTCTTATTCATGTACCGAGGTCACTCTTATTGACACTAGCATTCCGACCTGGAAAACCCAAAAGGTTATTTACAGGAAAGGCACTATTTGGAAAGTCAGAGATAAGAATGCTCCAGGCTCTGGTCTCAAATCTGTTCCGGATGAATGTATTGTAGATGCCAGGAAGAGGAAATCTGTTGGGTGTTTGGATGAGATTCATCATCCCAAAAGGAAAGGACCCAGGAGTTCCGGTTCTCCTAGTTCAAGGGCGGCGGAGGACAATGGTGCTGAGTGTTCTGCAATCAAGGTTCACACTAGAAAAACAGCGAATTCGGACCATAGCTCGTCTTCAAAAGATGTAAGCATTTTCTTCAGCTCCATCCATAGCTTCTTTACAAGTAATGATGAAATTTGTTTTTGTTTATTTCTGCTTCTCAATTCAGCTTTCAAGGCTCATTACCAGGAAAAAAATGTTTGTGTTCTCTACACGCGCGTTCAGACATTTGTTTTAAGATTCTCAAAAAATTCAACCGTTATTTATGCACTCTTTTGGATCTTTCATGTCAACACCTATGCACGCTTTGCATGATGTTTTCCCTCGAGCAACCGGTGAATGACAATCATAAGACTGATTTTTTTGCTGTATGTATTTTGTCAATATTGACGTTTAGGTTAATAATGGGCCTTGTTTGTTTACGGGATTAGGGTGATATTCTCTCGGGTTCACACCATAGTGTAAAGTTTCAAATTCCAGATTTTATTGTGAATCATGTTCAAGGCTTCTTGGTACACGGGTTTTACGCCAATTGCAACTGTAGCTCTGTATCTAATAAGAAATAAAATTTAATTTTATTAACACGAGACCCTGTAGGATCTATGCTCTAGTGGAAATAAAACAAACAAATAAAGGTGTATATTTCCTTTTCTCTTGCACTTCAACAGGCAATCTAAACCATAGAGAAAGAGCACTGTTTACACGGTGATCTAGCTACGATGCCATGACATTGGCTTCTATATAGAGTTATGAAAATGCTGTGCTTTGGAGTTGACCTTATGTCTCGTGGCCGGTAGTCAATATGACCCCCTAACCAGAAGTGCAAATCAACACGGAACCTGTTTTTATCTAAATAGAAAAAAACTGAGGAATATGGTTCCCAACAGGCTCGAAATCGACAGTTATATGGCCATTCTGGGCCATGTTAGATGTATTTTACGGGCAAAATGTTTTTACATACGGATCATAAATATATTCATTGGATGCATGCTTGCTAACAACCAATGAAAGTTTCCCACAAAACTGGCGATCCTGTGAGATTTGGATGGGGATGATAGAGTGCGAATATTCAAAAGAATCACAAAACTGGCGATCCTGTGAGAATTTGGATGGGCATAATAGAGTGCGAATAATTGTTCAAAAGAATCTTAAACCAGGCATCCAATCCTTCTCCAGCCTTAAATTAGTTTTGTCCTTCTCCTCCCTTTCATTACTTCTCTCTTTTCCCTTTGCACAGCTGTGCTTGAGCAGATTGAATAGCAATCGAATGAATGTGACTGCAACCACTGACATAAATTTCAAGATGTAAGGAAAGGCTTGCGATTTTCAACAGTGGGTGAAAATCAAGATATTTACCAATTTACCAAGACACGAATCTACTTTAGCTCAACACCTTTCACTGTTCGCAACTTTGCCTTCTGTTTAATGCTGTGTATTAGAATGTTATATTCTTATAGTGCTAATCTTTATGAAATGAATCACAACTGATCAAAAGAAATAATAATATTTAGCTCAACACCTTTCACTGTTCGCAACTTTGCCTTCTGTTTAATGCTGTGTATTAGAATGTTATATTCTTATAGTGCTAATCTTTATGAAATGAATCACAACTGATCAAAAGAAATAATAATAATAATAGGATTCAAAATTATATTAGTGTTTGAAAATAATAAAATAAAAAATAATAAAAATACTAAAATATGGGAAATTTTAGAATATTTCTTAAAAATAATAAATTTTAGAAAGAAAAATAACAAACAAATGTAGATAACTTGATCAATGTAAGACAGTAAGGAAAAATAAAAGCGAATAAAATGAAAACGAATTAGTCTTAGTCTAGACTCTAAAGTGCCGAAGGAGTTTGCAATACTATTAATCACAATAAACTCTCCAATGTAAAATCTAGTGATGTTGTCGAGAGAGTGCCCCGAGTTTGAAAGAATCTCATAGTAGCTTTCCAACCTGATGATGTTGTCGAGAGAGTGCCTCGGGTTTCTTTTAATTTTTAGCTTGATTGTAAACTGTAAGTAATTATTTAAATTTTGACTGTACCTTGAACTAGTTTAACATCATTCATTCATAAACCAGAACAACAATAATCATAAGAATTTACCAGCATGCAAGATCGCAGTACATGTATCATGGGGAAACTCTACACAGGGAGAAAAACTTCAGCAAACAATCTTCTTTTATTATATTAATAATGTATGATCACTTACAAATATCCACCATAAAATTCTACTCTTAAACGAGCTTGCCAAAATGACTTAGACCAGACTATATAACCTTCTTAAACGAGCTTGCCAAAATGACTTAGACCAGACTGTATAACCTGTAGAATACTGAAAAGCCTTTGCTAATAATTACCTCTGTTATAAACCAAAACTGTGTAAGAAGTTGTGCGCTGCCTGAGTGCTAAATCTCTGTCTTTTCTGGACTGATATATACGCTGCTTTCTTACTGCCTTCTTACTGATATATATGCTGCCACTCACTGCCTATATATGCTGCTACTCGCTGCCTATTAATATTGATATATACCAGCACAGTATAAACACACTTGCTGCCCTATACTCTTACACCCTCACGCTGCAACACACGATCTGAAGAATGAGGGTCGACCTCTGTTTATAAAGGTGTGGAGAACTGAAGGAAGAGGGCTCGAATTAGAAGCTTGAATGCATGCTTTCCATAACTCCACTTTACACTTCAGAAATAGATTTTGGACATGAGACTTCACTTAGTTCGAAATTAGAACTTGATTTGAAATTTCAGTTACAACTCACCTTTGATTTGGCAATGTATGCGAACTAACTCAACATGTACATGACATGCAACTTTATGCAACTTTATGCAACTTTATGCAACTATGCAACTTTTGCAACTTTATGCAACTTGACTTTTACAATTTGACCTTTTATAATTTGAGTTTAACAACTCATTCAACTTGACTCTTATAAATGGCAAATCAAATTTTTTAATGGTGGATATTGTTACACGTGCCAACGCTCTAGATCAATACATTTACATCATTTGCAATATTAGGAAGATTGTTTGTTTCTAGCTCATAGGAATTTTACGTTCAACCTAACTTTTGCTAGATGCCTTGACTTTTGCTCATGGCTCACAGAGGTTGTACGTTCCTCCCGGCTTTTGTCAATACCTCACAAGACTGGTTGATTCTCCAAATCTCCCTGGCTAGCCTTAGGGTGGCCCATATGACCTCTCATTTGAGAATGACTGCTGATGCTATCAAATTTAACACTCCCTCTCAACGAGAAAATCATTCTCAACCACACCAAGCTTGCCTCTCAGCTGCGCTGAGATGGGCCAGAAGAAAGAAAAGATTAGCCTAGGAGGAGTTATGGCAGAACCCACAACACCCTGTTTTGGAATACCTTTAATAAAGAAGACCAACAATTTTGGTTGGGATATGGTTAGGAAGAGGACAACAACCTCCAAGTTTTTTCGATATGATAGAATCTCCCAAAATGAAATGCTTTTTAATGTGAATTTTTCAAAATAATAATGTCAACAAATCCCATTTAAAAAAAATGATGATTTGACTCATTATAGAGATGATAACAACTCACTTTGAAGGGCCTTAAAAAGTGAGAGGGAAACTTAAAACCATGATACCAATGTCGTTGTAGATAACTTTCATCAAATAAGAAATAATCGACCATTTATAAGAAATGTTTTGTATGGAAGTTTAATTTAAAGTTGAAAAGTTTGGGAAAGTAAGATAATTTTATTAATATTTAACGAATAACAATAATATCATTTCAAAATAAGAATAAAAACGATTTCCATAAAAACTAAAATAACATACTGAACTAAAAAGACTCAAATACTAATCAAGATTGAATACAAAAAATTAATAGCAAAAAGCGGGTTTGGTAGAAATATGATCCTGACACTTGGGACAAATACCCTTTTTGACCGCCCTAATAATTTTCTCTTGAGAAGGTGGTAGGGGAGCGTCCAAAGAGACCTTGTAAGGTGTTAGGTCATAAATGGTGATACTCAATGAATTTAGAAACGATAGATCTTCGGAGTATCGACATCGTTTCCAACGTAAGAAGCCCAAAGAAGCAATCTCAACATAGGAGTAAAGTGCTAGACAAGAATACGTCTAACAACCTGCAGCTGGGTCATGTGCATTGTTGCCTCAACCTGTACTATACAATGGCAAAATATTGCTCGAGCCATCGAGTAAACTATTCCTACTACAACATAAACAGAAGAAAGATCTGTGTGGAGGTCAAATCGGTTTCGTAAAACATGATTGGAGTGCAATGTTAAAACATTAATCTTTGACAAATTCTGGTTGGATGGGGTGGCATCACCATCACGGTCTATGTGGGGTTCTGATCCGTAAATGGTAGGCCTAGGGCCCGTCCATCTCACCAACATGAATGCTTCTACGGAATAAACTTATTCTTTCTGTCTCGGTCTTCTCCAAATGGTTCCAAGGCCTGCAATATGCTAGTCGATAAACAAATTGACTAGCTAATGAACAAGTCCACTAGTTGTGTGTCCAGCCGACCAAACAATAAACCTGTCGACCACCCACAAGTGGGGTCGACCCAATGAAAGATCGGTCGGCTTCCCAATGGTCAGGTCAACCAAATGATAGACCGGTCAACTACTTCAATGGTCGGGTTGACCAAATGATATACCGGTCGAATACTCCAAAGGTTGGGTCGACCGAATGATAGATCAGTTGAAGGAAGGAGGGAAAAAAACGACCCGATGGAATGAGTTGACGAACGGTGAAGCAAAACGCTCAACGGATAGGTTGGGTTGACCAAAACAATGGAGATAAATGCTTAGAGGGAAATTTTGGTCACCAATGGTAGATAAAAAACGCCCAAGTAACTCCAGGATTCGTTGTGCAGTTTTTATACAGCCTATGGGCAAAGAGAAATCGCCCAACTAGCATAAACACGTTGTGAACAACTTGTGGGCAGAGGAAAGACACCCAACAAATATTAAATAACAATGTATGGTTTGTGGGCAAGGAGGAAAAACAACTAGCATTACCAATTCGACTCAGCAAGCGAATCAAGTTGCTCAACAGTGAGAAAATTGGCATAGGCAATGAATTAGCAGAAACTATAGTGTAGTGTATGACAGAGTGTATGTCTCAGGTCGGTTGGGTTTATCAACAATCCAAGCGGATACACAAGTAGCATTTTAGACCAACAAACAAACTATCAAGGAATCGATTCAAATGCTGAGGGGTAGTAAGAATAAATACCACCATAACACTCTGAGTAGAGAACTCAATCACACATCAAAACCAACAGAATTCTTATCCTGAAAACCCAACATTCAATGGGAATTTTTATTAAGCTCGGGAGATAAAACAAAGAGGTGAGCTATACACAGACTCTGTATATCATCGCTGATAACATCGACAATTTTTTCGAGCCACCGATTTTTCGGCCCAAAAAATCGCGATTTTTTATTATGCCACAGTTTACCGATTTTTGTCGCAGAATATATTTTGTATTTTTTAATGTTTGCTGATTATTTCGCCGATGTTTATGAGAAGATGTTTACTAGATCCTCCTCGATTTTTTGCCGATGCCGATGTTATCAACACTGTTGTGTATTGTTACTCACTGTCAATACCCAAATTGCAGATTGCATGGCTCAGAAGCACCTTTGCTCAATGTGGACAGGCTTCTTGATTCCTTTGTCCATCGAACTTTGAGCAGGTTGTCTTCTTTAGGCTTCAATTTCTGTTGTTGTTCTCCCCTAATTCTCCTTGCATTTCCCTCTATTGCCCTTTTTACTACAACCCTCATTGTTTTAATGCGTTGCCGTCACAGATGTTCATTTCCACTACCCATTTTGCTAAAAGAAAAAATAAATGGAAAAAAATTACAAGTTTATTACAATTTTTCAAAAGAATTTAGGCAAGGATCCAATTTGGATCACACCTCCCCGTTTGCAGGGTTTTGGTCCTCAAAAGCTTCAATTCCTTCAATCTTCTTCTTCTCCTATCATCAAGCAGACTTCGACAAATCTCAAAGAAAGGATTCTCAAAGAAAGGATGCCTCCGCTATAAGATGGAAGATAAGAGCTGAATAGGGGCTGCCTTTGGCATAACCCTGTTGTCCATCTCATGGCTATGGATGACATTCACTGCTTCAATAGGTCGCTGGACAATCGTTTTTCCTTGGGCTGCAAGTGCAAACAACTCCTCTTTCCCCTTGACCTTGAGTCTCCAAGCTTTCTTCTTGGCTGTTAGGTTCTTGGGATGGAGTTTCGAGTGAAGCCTCCAACATTTGGCCTCCCAATGTCCAGTCAATATGCAATATTGGCAATAGTTCCCGCATGGGCTGCTTGGTCTTCTAGAGTGCCAACAATTGCTAGCCTTATGACCCCTTTTCTTGCAACAGAAACAAACTAAGCCATACCTTTTCGGTCTTTGATGATGTTTTCTAACTTGGTTGCTTGGTCCCCCAAGAATTGGAGTGAATATGGATGGTGGAATCATCTCTTTATTGCCCTCTTCCAAGCTTATACAAGCAAATTTGAGTGGCTTGCTCCCCATGGCTTCTTTTTTGGTTCCTCTTGCCTTGATGAAAGTGGTTTGAGCTGCACTTGTGCTGGCTTCTTGTCCATTGAATCCTAGGCCTTCATGCTTATGCCTTTGTTGAGCTACAACGAGAATCAAAATCCCTTGGCCCTCCTTGCCTAGCTCTTAGCCCTCATAGCCCATTTGCCTCATGAGCTTGGAATTGATGCCTCTAATGTGCTTCTAAAAGTCAACAAAGGTTTCTTGAGGAAGGGTCTTAGAAGGTGAGTTTACCATGCATGCCTCCATCATGGTACTAGCTTCGACAGTGGCAATGGAAGGGGCTTGCTTGGTCTCTAGGCGGTTAACCTTTCCTCTTGCCAATTATCCATCTCAATGAATTTCTCCCCCAACTACAAGAGTTGCAACCTGCTCCTGTCTAATTTTGCCTTCATGGCAGTGAAGGATTCTTGGCGCTTGGCAAAGTCCCTTTTCCAACTCATCTGCTCTCTGCCTCCAATACATACTTTCTTACTAGATCTGCCTGTTGAAGTCTCTCAACTCTTAGCATCTTCCTCTTCAAGGATTTTCCCATGGTAGCTTCTTCAAGGTCCTTGATGAACCTGCTCTGATACCATCTGATCCGTAAATGGTAGGCCCAGGCTTGTATGTCCCAACAACATGAATGCTTCTATGGAATAAACTTATTCTTTCTGTCTCGATCTTCCTTGAATGGCTACGAGGCCTATATGGCAATTGATAAACAAATTAACTAGCTAATGAACAAGCCAACTAGTTGTGTGTCCAATTGACCAAACAATAAACATGTCAACCACCTAGGAGTCGAGTCGACTCAATGAAAGACTGATCGACTTCCCCAATGGTCAAGTCGACCAAATGATAGAGTGGTTGACTATTCCAATGGTCGGGTTGACCAAATGATAGACCGGTCGAATACTCCAAAGGTTGGGTCGACCAAATGATAAACTGATTAAAGGAAGGAGGGAAAAAAACAACTCAATGGAATGAGTCATCGAACGGTGAAGCATAATGCTCAACAGATGGGTTGGGTCGACCAACAATGGAGATAAATGCTTAGAGGGCGATTTTGGTAACTAATGGCAGATAAAAAACGCCCAAGCAACTCCAGGATGCGAAGTGTAGTCTTTATACAACTTATGGGCAAAGAGAAATCGCCCAACTAGCATAAAAACGTTGTGAACAACTTCTGGGCAGAGGAAAGACACCCMACAAATATTAAATTGCAATGTACGGTTTGTGGGTAAGGAGGAAAAACGACTAGCATTACCAATTCGACTCAACAAGCGAATCAAGTTGCCCAATAGTGAAAAAWWAGGCAYAGGCAATAAATTAGTAGAAACTATAGTGCAGTGTATGACATAGTGTATGTCTTAGGTATGATGATGAGGCTATTGATGTTAAGGTCTCCCAGGTCTGATGATAGAGAGCAAGGGGGGGGGAATTGGGCGCGAGCTTGCTGTTGGAGTCCTTAAGAACTATCGGGGGATCCTGTTGTATGATCCTGGGGGGATGTAGGAGCGGGGAATACTCCTAGCATCCAAGTGTTGAAATAATGTAACTGCAAAGAGTATTCTTATTATTATTGATATATTATTCATAGGATCAATCCCCATTGTGGATTGATCATGTCGGTTATTGTAATAGGACCAAATCCCCTTTTGCGGATTGGTCAAAAGACAATTGTAATAGGCAGAATAAGAAGTCGGCCCCAACAGATATTAAAGAGACCCAGAAATATAATAAAGGTGGGTTTACCCACCCAATTTGAGAAGTCGGCAAACACTTCACACGTGYCAGACTTGTATAAATAAAGAGGCCAGCGCCTCACTYAGACACACAACACACTTGTTCATTGAGAGACAAGTTTYGGATCTGCTGCTGGAGAAGAAGGAGAGAGAGAGTGGCGCATATCTGGGAGATGACTTTTTGTATTAGTTTAAGAGATCTCTTGGCATTGTATTGGCTAYGTATATTAAGGAAGTTTTGYTGGGTTTTCTTCCCCTAGAGGGTTTCCGAGGATAAATGCCGTGTCTCTTATGATTGTGTATTTCTCAGTGATCTTGGATTATGCTATTGTTATCTAATGAAATGCAAACATCTATAATAATGGCTTAAACATTAACACCAAGGTGGAAAGAAAGAAACTCTGCATAGGTCTTTAGGTACTCCTATGAATCTGGGAGGTAGTCCGACGGACAGGGGCGCCCTTCTCTGGATCCGTTTGGAACTGATCCCTCTAACTCTTTGAGGATGTATGAACTGATGCATGGTTTGTCACCGTCGAATCAGTCTCAATGATATCAATTGATCTCCTAGTAGTACATTGCCGACTTTGAAAAACACAAAGTTCACCCATGTAAACTTTGGACTAACAAACATAGGAAGTAAAATCATGACTTAATCAACATGATATCTACATTACTTTTATTTTATATAATTACTTATATACTATGTTGAATTGTTTTTCGGGACATGGAATGGCAGGGATGGGGGGCATGTCCCCGGGATGGCTAGAGCTCACTCCCAAATTTTTCAGGGGACAATGAGTTGGGGGCGACAATAATATATATATATATATATATATTAAAAATATTAAAATTTTGGAATTCATCGCAAACATTTGTAGTTGCTTCAAGCTTGTAGGCATAACAAACTATGCTATATAGTATTATGCACAACCCTTACACTTGCCAATTCTAAAAAAGCTCGAGCGATTTAAAAAAAGGGTCGAGTGACATTCCATTATTGGTTGCTAGACATGAACAAAATGCAGTTTATAGCTTTAGGAAACTTAAGTGAGAATTGTCTCTATAGTAGTTTTTCTTCCTCATATTTCTTGTTAATGATGATTGTGTTAAAATGTTAAAGGTATTCCCTTCTAAATAGGTTTTGCATATTTTTATAGCTGTGTTGAAAACCACTATAAAACACTTTGGTTCTGTAAAGAGATTATATTCATATTTCATATTAAGAAGGTGATTGAATAGGAATTTCTTCAAAAATTTGGTACCCAATCCAAGTCACTACTATGATTGTTTTCACAATGCTCGAGGTTGGGATGGTGGAAGCACTAGACTTGAATGACTCCTCGAAACCCATGTACATTATGTAAAAGATAAGATGACCAGAAAAATAAGAAGAACAAGATGTTGGGGAAAGGGGAATAAAACATTTCGAAGACAAAAGGTGGTGTCTAAAGACACCGTTACAACACTTAAGCAAAGTGCACTGTGATCAGAACATCACTGTGCATATTGGATATTGTTATCTCCGTATGATATCAATTCGACTGCTTGGTGATAATGACCCAAGGGGTCTGCTATTTATAGCCTCAATATCTAACCAACTTCCACAGAATCGTGAAGATCTTGTCCACATATAACCATCGGTTGTTAGAGTTGACTCGACTCCCCCAAATCCGCACTGTCGAGTCGGCTTGACAAGGATGCTCGACTCGATCGTCCATGCGTCCAACTCGTAGTCGATTGCTGGGTTGTCGATCCATTGCTCGACTATCTTCAACTACTAGTCGATTGTTCGACTGATAGACATGTCGACTACTCAATCAACTAAAGTAGAGTTTTGGACGATCGCCTGATCAATTGTATCTAGATTTAGGTCAACTGCTCGATTGAATGAATCCAGGAGATGTGTGATGAACCATCAATGCTTGATGTTCCAACACAAGAGCAGTAACCACGAGGATCAACCCTTTGAAATGTTGTATTTCCCGTTTTTTTTACATGGAAGCTTTGCTTGTTGTAATGTTGTTGTTGAAAATACAATATTTAGATCACTAGAAACCCAAATCGAAACCCATCATACAAACCTCATGTTTTGAGCTGCAACTTGCACCACAGATTTAAATCTAGCGCAATACAAAAATAATAGATGGGAAAAATGATTATATTGTCCAATCATCAATTTCCATGATTGTCAAAACTGAAGATATATGCTTGGAATATCCTTGAAATTTGCCTAGAACATCCTGAAATCTGTTCGGAACATCCCTGAAATCTGCTTGGAACGTCTTGGGGACAAACAAGTCCTAAAGTCTCAGATGGAATCCCCAATAGTTTGGGGATGTTTCCTAAGGGTCCCCAAGTCCTCGAAACGTGGGAATCGGGTACATGGATTTTTTTTGGGGGGACGGGTCCCTGTGCAACATAGCTTATATCAATATAAAGCTTTACAACAAGAAACAACAAACCATAACCTTTTTTTAGAGGACAATGATCTGATTTATATAATGGCCTTCTTACTGTTCATACAAATCAAAATATAGTTGAAAGCGCAATCATGCCAGCCTCAAGTCATTGGAGGCCTTTGCAAATGATCTTGGAATTTGTTCATTTTTGTTAGCGATGATGCTCGGGAGCTTGTCCACCACCTGTAAGGCTCCTCCCATAGTTGGTACTACGACTGTTGCTCACTCTATGGCCTCCAAAGCTTATACACCATTGGAGATATGTTTGTTTGGTGATCTTTTTCTGTTATAGAAATCATCTCATCTCTTTATTCAACATTTAAACTTGGTTAAATGGTCCACAAAATTCCATGTTTATCTATAGGATGGAGGAAGGAATTGTCTATTTATAGCACGGAGAAGTGATAATCTCTAATTTCTAATTTTTGTGTGTGCTCTCAAGAGGGTTTGACTAGCTCTGCCCCTTTGAAGCAACACTTGAAGGTACCTCTCAAATCATCATTTGTTGGGAAGCACAACTTTCAAAAAGCTTTGGGGAGTGGAGTGTTTTGGGAGTGTTTTTTACATAATACATATTTTGATGCATTTATATTAAAAATAAACATGCAAAATGTTGAATTAGTTGTAAAAAACATGAAAATATAGATTTAACAATTGGATTAATGATGATTATTAAAGCATCAACCATTTAGTACACATATAACATCAATCATCTAGCAACTATAATTTATAACATTGGCATCAAATGGTCAACCATAACATCGACCTTCAAGTTTCAACTAATAACATTTGTCATCAACAAATTGTAACATATACCATCAACCACAAAATGAAACAAATCATCATATTCATTACTAAAGAGTTGTAAGATGCAGTCAATAGTTCAAAGGTAGGTTCAAAGTTCAAAGTTCAAACTTAAATTGTCATATAATGTTTACAAAATAGGCCATAATAAAGACAAAGTATTCAGTTCTAGAGACCAAATTCTAAACAAGAAAAAGATAAATAAATCTAATATCTACTAAGCTTTCCTCTTGCCACGGGAAACTTATAGTTTTTTTTCCTGTGATCTATGAACAAGAGGAGTAGGAGTAGGTGAAAGTGGTCATGGAACACAACTACTGGCTACATGGCCCCCATGCAATGTTGGACATTGTGAAGATAAAGGCAAAGGTATTGCATATAAAAACTTGGTAGTGGACGAGAGTGGCATCTCTAATGCATGAATGTAATCACCATCATGATCACACAAAAGTTCAGCCTCCAAGTGCTCTAAAACTATGGCTCCATACTCCAAATTAGTAGCCTTTGGATTGTTGTCCCAAGTCACATGTTCTATCATTCTTCACTACCTCATAATAATGGAAGAACAACCTCGGGTTGTAGTGCACATAAACCAAGCTTTTTGCCCGGTCTGTCTTTAGGCTATTTCTCTTCACGTTGAGGATGAAGTTGTAGGGGCTCCAACATTTCTTTGCAGAAGAAGTGTTAACAACCTGCAAGATACCAGATATATAAAATAAGCAGAACA